>PVJH01000364.1:0-339749 GCA_004026705.1 Nesogale talazaci
TAAACAACCTCACTGAAGTGAAGGAGAGAGTTTGAGATAGAGATCCAGCCCATGGGGAATAACTAGACATTGCAGCACAGAGGGACCACATGGAAGTAACGATACATCCAGGGGTTAGTATAGCACTAAAGAAATACACAATTCTCTAGGATCTTAACCCTTCAACCCTCCCCCACTGTTACAATCTCAGTTCTACCTTTTAATTCCAGCTAGTGCAGTAGGCATATATTGGTATAGATGAGCGATTTCAATTTACAGAATTCAGGATAGACAAACCCCTTAAAAACAATTCAGGAGGGGAAGGGCAGTGGGAGAATGGAGAGGGAAGGGAAATGATAGCAATGATGGTGATATAACCCCCCATCAAGGGGAATGAATACCAGGATTGTAGGTGAAAGGATAGATGAGGTAGGATGCAATATGTATAAATAATAACACATAATACATTAAGGCTTTGCATTGTTGGCAGGGCAGGAGAGAGGGGGGAGAGGAACTGGTATCAAGGGGTTCAAGGAGAAAGATAATGTTTTGAAATTGTTGATAGAAATATTTGTATATATATAATGGACGTATGGACTGTTATATGTATAAGCCCCCATGAACTGATTTATTAATAAAAAGAAAAAAGTACATGGTAATACTGTATGACTTAAAAGTAGGAGAAGTATGTATCAGAGTTGTATACTCAAGTTTATTTTACCCATCTGCTGAACAAGTAGACTATATGAATAAGAATGAGTTAGAGGTATTGGAAGAAGAATGAGTTATAAGGATTACAAGGAGTTACTAATCAGTTCATTAGTAACCCGTGATAAGTGAAGCAACCTTATTTTCAAGTAAATTGGACTTGAAATACCTACTGATGGAAATCACAGATTCCAGTCTACAGTAATCACAGATTACTGTGCATTACAGCTCGATGTAATATAAAAGAACACAAAAATCTTCCCGCAGAACATTAGACCACATCATGATGAATTGTGGAAAGATTTAAGTAGTCAAAGATTTCATTATGCTTGGATCCACAATCAACAGTTATGGAAGCAATGGTCAAAAATCCAAATGACAGATGGGACTGGTCAAATTGGCTGCACAATACCTATTTAAAGGGCTCTAGAACAACGATGGCTCTTTGAGGACTAAGGTCACTTAACCCAAGCCATGTATTTTGAATCATTTCGTATGCCTGTGAAAATTGTACCATTAGTAAGAGAGACTGTAGAAGAATTGATACCTTTGAACTATGGTGTCAGCAAAGAACATTTAAAGCACCATGACCTTCAGTAAAACAAAACAAAACAAGATGAAAAAACCCACAAATCTATCTTGAAGGAAGTACTGCCAGAATGCTCCTGAGAAGGGAGGTTGGTGAGACTTGGTCTTACGCAATTTGGATGTGTGATCAGGAGGAACCAATGGCTGGTCAGGAGAGCATGCTTGGCTCGGTAGAGTCAAAAGAATAAAGTTCTTAATGAGTGGACTGACACAGAGTGTCTCACAGTGGGTTTAAGCATCACAACCTTCGTGAGGAGGTGAAGGGCCAGGCAATGTTTTCTTCTGTGGTACACTCTGAGTTGGAGTCAACTTAACGACACTCAACAATTGGCCATGTTTGGTTTCAGCTTGAGCAGAACATAAGTCCATGACATAAATCAAGGCAGAGTTTCACTCAGGAAGGCCTTCACACAGATAGAAACAAGGAAAGGGTCATTTTTTTTTTGCCCAGTCATGTATCATTTTACTCAGCTCTACCACGCACTTGTTATAAATGTGCTCCTAGGGCAATTTTCCTGCTTGTTACAGAATACAATTTTCTTCCAAAATGACTCTAAAGACTCTGGGGTCTGAGAGCTTCTGTTTTGTATTTTAAAAACAATGTGAATTTCCCTCCCTTTTTGTATCCATGACTTTTTCATGCTAATGTTTATAGCTGGATAATGCTTAAATGACAAATATAATGTTTATATACATCATGTAATATATAATGCAATCTATTCATGTTTCTTTAAATGTAAATATGATATTTTCCTCTAAATATCCTATTACAACGATTTAGATATTTTTAATGATATATGAGGGGGTAGCTCCCAAAACTATTTCCCCCCAAAAATTATGTATTTAAAGTTTTTTACAAAACAACGTATCAGTTTCAAAGTACTATCCACTACACTTAATGCATTTGCCATATCTGCAATTCCATTCTTGGAAACATTTTACAAACTGTCATTTGGATGACTGAGAGCACCGCCCTCGTATTTTCTTCACCTCCTCTACTTTGTTAAATCACTGTCTTTCATGTTTGTCTTCAGTCGTGGAAACAAAAAGAAGTTGCCCCAAGTGAGATGAAGTGCGTAAGGTGCGTGGGGCAAGAAAAGGATGCTGCTTTCCCTCCAAAAAACTGGCACACTGGGATGGTTACATGAATTGGTACATTGTTGTGGTGGCAAAACCAGTCCCCCCAACTGCCACAAATCAGGAGATTTTTGTCACGCACACTGTTATGTAATCTTTTCACAACCTGCAAGTAACAAGCTTGATAAATAGTCTGCCCTGGTGGAACAAGCTCCAATTGCACATTTTCATCCATTTGGGAAGTTGACAGATGTCCAGGGTGAGGTTTGTCATCAATTGGCATTTCACCTATTCTGAAATGAGATAAACACTCAGACCTTTGAGTTTTTTTCCTATTGCACCGCCCTTATAATTTATGTTCAACATCACAAAAGTTTCTGCAGCATTTTCCTCAAGCAGGAAACAAAATTTCACAGCTGCATACCATCACAAAAGAGGTTAGACTAGAGAGCATCTTCTCAGGTAATGGCATTGGATATACTAAGAGGGAGTTGCTTGGTGCTCGCCTAGTAGGAAAAATGCAGACTCCTAAGGCTCTGCTCTCCCCAACACAATTCTTGGGTTTCGTGCGTCCCTCTTGTAGATCCTGTGAATGCCTGTACTCTGTGATTCGGCATGAAATGTGGCCCTAAGATATTTTTCTTCAGTGAGCCATTCCTGGTAACAATGTGTCTTAAATTCAACTCCACATAACATACCTGCAAGCTTAAAGTTTTTCTTGGTTTGAATTTGCTCTGAAACGTATAAGTAAGTTAAGGTTATCATGACTCTTTGTATTTTATCTTTTTATTAACTTATTAGGAGTAGGCATAACATCCCATTGTGAGGATAACTATTAATACATAGCATAGCAGGAAAAAAATAGGTATTACTTCTAATGCCACTTTTAAATGATTATTTTGTTATTTATCTCATTCATGTTTCACACAACCAAGCATTTGTTTTGTAAAATTCATCATGCTTTTGATGTGATATTACATTTTTATTCCCGTATGTTTGTTATTTCAGTAAACACACATATGCAATAAAGAGGAAGTGCTGAACAACCATCGGAGACAGGCAGTCATTCATTGCAGCTTTGGGTTACTTCTCCAAGTCCTACGTGATATTATGAATGAATGAGGCCATGCCTGAAGGTTCTCCAAGAACTCGATATATAGTCAGAGCAATTGCTGTAAGGTTATCAGCCTTGTAAAGAGGTTTTTCAAAGATGAACATAAACCATTTCTAATATATACAACATAATGACTGTTGTCTAATTGGCCTACCACTGAAGGGTGGCATCCTCCTTCTATAGTAAAAAAGATGGTTAAAGGTAAACTACATAGCCTATGATGCTCAGCAAGGTAGGATAGTAATCCAGAGGCAAGATAGAAATATCTTAACAAAGTTTTGGTCAGGTATTATTTAAGATTTTTTTCGTTAATGTTTTAAAACATTTTTTATGTCATAATCTAGTGTTGTATATCTCTTTTATTGCCCTTATTTAAATAATACCTGTATGAAATAATAAACGACCTTTTGGTATATCAATTTGTTATACTTACAATGGTCATTCTGACAGCAAATTAGTTGTTAAACTACTGGAATCCCATTCACTGGATCAGTCCCTGATGCAAGGTAAGAGGAACAACGAAGAAACAGGAAGGTCTTTAGTGATGTGGATTGTGATAGTGGCTGCCATCATGCGTTCAAACATAATAACAATTGTGAGGCTAGGCAATGTTTAGGTTTCATTGTCCATGTGTCTCTATGAGTCAGAATGGACTCAACAGCACCTCCTGACAGCAGCAACACAGCAATGATAAGTGACTGTGGGAAAAGACTGGCTGATCTTCTGTAAAGATCACAGGACGGACAACCCAATAGGACCATTCCATTTTTTATATGAGTTTCTATGAATCAGATCAGACTGGATGAACCTAACAATATGTGTGTGTGTAGACAATACTCCTGTGCAATATATATTATACTCCTGACTTATGATTGTCATTCAATTTTTTTAAAAAAAGTGTTGTGATAACCAAGAAATTGCCCACTTTCATTAATTTATCAAAGCCTGCCTTTTCAGGCTTCTCTAAGTAGAGACTTCAAGGACTTCAATTCCAAGGTCACTTGACAGCTGCTGTTTGCATGCATTTAGCATATCCTAAAATGAATGACTGAAATGCAGTCTTAACCCAAGAAACGTTAGAAATCCTAGGGGCTTTGGTTTTCTAAATCTCACAGTTGACATGGCAACCATTTGAAGGAGAAACAGTGGAACTGAAAAAATAATGTATTTGTTGACTAATTGAAAGCTAAGTTTACTAATTTGTTTACTAACTGTAAGCTAATGGCTAATCATTTTTATTAATCTTTCATTTCTTCACTTGTGTGTTTATTCTACCCTTTGCAATACAGTGTTGTGGAATAACCTATAAACGTTCATTCTGGAAGCAATCAGGAGTGGTGGCAGAAGAGGTTATTCATTTGTAGGGTTCATTAAAAATGCAAATTTAAAGCATTTATAAGAAAATTATATGTATCCATATTCACTTATTTCTGGAGCTCCAAAATAATACTCCTGTTGTTAAAACAAATTTGCTTTGAACTTATTCCTGTTGATTTCCTTTGCTAATTCCTTGAGTCCATAAATGACCAGCATATGGCAATCTAACTATAAAATCAAACAAAGAAACAAACAAAAGCTCACTGCCAGGGAGTTGATGCTGTCTCATAGTTTCTGGGAGTTTCTGAGACAACAGTATTTTTTCCTACATCAACCACCATCTCCCTTCACCCAACATTTCTGTTGCTCATTCCCCTGGATGGGGTGAGGGGTGTTGTAAGATTATGCATTAATTATTGCAATTGGTTTCCCCTGCATCCCTCCTTCCCCTCCCCTTCTCCTTCCTCGTCTGAATAGTTCTCTCATTTCTGTTCCTGATAGTTTGACCTGACCTGGATTCCATGTGTCCTGAGCTCTTATCTGTACCAGTGAACATGCTCTAGTCCAGTCAGAACTGAAAGGCAGGATTGGGATCATGATAACGGGGTTTGAGGAAGCCTCGAAGAACCAGAGGACTATGTATGTTTTATCAGTACTATACTGTGTCCTGGTTGACTTAGACCTTCTTTATGACCATTCTGTGAATATCCTATTGTTTACAAATGGATTTGGGGTCTCTGTTCTGACACCCCAGTTCTTAACAATATGGTTATTTGTTTGTTTGGGGTCTTTAAAAAATTATATAACATGAAATATCTTTTTGTAATGACAAATCAATGAAATTTTTGTCTTGAAGCATGGTATAGGATTAGTAACAGTCTTCATGCTGGGTACTAGGAGGCTGGCTTATCTGCAGGTGAGCTGTGTCTTGGCTTTTAAGACGATTGGAAATAAGTGTTTTCTGATGGTCTTAGGGGACTCCTGTGAAAGGGTCATTCCACCCCAAAGGGGTTGCAACCCACAGGTTGAGAACTGCTGTCCTAGATGTATGCATCAATGTTCCCGGCTCAGAAACCACATTTTTTTTGGGGGGGGGCAATCACTGCCCTCTGGTGGTGGGAGTAGGAGGCCCAGTCTTTGCTCCTGTGGAGCCGCTGCTGGAATTGAACCTCCATCCGAGTGGGCCGCAGTCCCTCACACAACCACCACGCCACTGGGGCTCAGCCCGGAAACCACATTTTGAGTAGTGATGCTTCCAGACATAGGAAGCATATGGCAAATGTTTGCCAATTCACTATTAGGAAATAAACTGATGAGGGAGCATATGCATGACTAAAGCAAGGGGAAAGTAAAGTTATGAAATTTCAATTTTTCAGGTACAAACTGGAGTTAGGGAGACTATATCCTTTGCCTCCCATAGTATTCTTTTGAAAACATTTTATTGGGGGCTCTTACAGCTTTTATCACAATCTATACATACATCCATTGTGTCAAGAACATTTGTTCATATGTTCCCATATGTACATATTTGTACATTCTCAAAACATTTCCTTTCTACTTGAACCCTTGAACCCATTTTCCCCCTTCCTCCCTGCACCATCATTTTCTTTTTTAAAAAATCATTTTAGTGGGGGCTCATATAACTCATCACAATCCATACATCCATCCACTGTATGCCAAACAAATTTGTACATTTGTTGCCATCACCATTCTCAAAGCATTGACTTTCTACTTAAGCCTTTGGTATCAGCGCCTCATTTTTGTTTTGGATCTTCTGGTGCCTGTTACCTGGTTCAGTGGACAACTCATGATTGTGCAGGCTGGTGTACTGCTTCCATATGGGCTTGTGTCTTCTCTGCTAAGTGGCTGCTTGTTTACCTGAAGCCTTTAAGACCCCGGACACTCTCTCTTTTGACAGCATTAGAAGAATGTGCTATAGAGGACAACATTAAACTATAGGTTGGGGAGGGGGTCAGACTGTTCTGCCCACACAGAAGTGAACAAAGAAGGAAAAAGAGAAAGTGGGGAACTAAACCCCAGACTGGCACAGTAAGCCCGGAGGATGACATTCCTGCTAACACACAGAGAGGACTAGAGGGCTGACAACAGTTTGGGACATATGCCCCCTTGCTGGATGACCCCTTGCTGGAGGATGATAGAGGACAATCCTGGGATCACACAGCAGTGACTGAGTTCACAGTGGAGCAAACCAAAAATGGAATCAGCTGCAGGAGCAGAGAAAAGCCACAACCTCCCCTGAGGAGTTCAAAAAATGGACTTCCGGCCATGAGGGGCAGTTCCTACAACTCCCCAGGACTGGTGGGAAGAGAGTCATAAAGATCATCAGACAACCCTAGAATTATATATGCTTTTTCATATTTTTGCTCTTCATTTTTCTTTTTTTAATTCAATCTTTTGTATTCTTTTTATTTTGTCTCTGGCATTGTTGTTTTGCCTACCAATATAAGATAGGCATAGGGAGCAAGCCTGAGGACAAAGCAATGGGACCAACAGTTCCAAAGGGACCTGGGGAGGGGGGGAGTGGAAAAAATGAGCAGTGAGCAAACAACATCATAGACAAGGGTATAACCAGGGAAGTAAAATCAACAATGAGGAGGACATAGAGATCCCAGTAGTGTTGGAGCAAAAGCAATCTAGTAGAGAGAATTTACTAATAGGCAGAAGAAGGGCGAGAGTGATAGTGGGGCAGGAGGAAGGTCAAAGGAAACGGGAAAGATCGAGGAAGCAAGACTATGGATAGAGGTGTAAATGTAGTGTGCACTTATGTAAATATATTACTTCATCAAAATAGAGCTGTTGGCCTATCTACCTATATTGAGATGGCAATGCATGGAGGAAGCTGGCGAATTTTGGACCTCTGCTCAAGCACCCCCTCAATGCAAGAACACTTTGTTGTAACAACCTGGTATTCTATGATGTGTCTGAATAAGACATTCTGCTGAAGACAAAATGGGTGCATAAGCAAATGTAGTGAAGAAAGCTGATGGTGCCCGGCTACCAAAAGTTATAGAAACACTAACTCTTACTGGAGTAGAAAGGTCCATCTTTCCCTGCGGTGCGACTGGACTGGTAGTTTCAAACTGCTGATCTTCGGGTTACAGGTCAGTTCAGGACCACTATGCTACTAGGGTTCCTACTCTAACTGTAAAGGAAGCATAATTCCCTCTCTGTCCAAGCCTCCCCATTGCTGCTCCTCTAGTAGGTATCTTTTAACATCTCAATAAAATTTATATTATGGAATAATAGTCCTGAAGGCTTATGCAGAAATTATGTGGTAAACCATTGTGCTGGCAAGTGCTTCTGTTTATTTTTCAAACATGTTAACTCCAATGTGGGTGTCTCTTTGTGAAAATGCTTTATATCTGTTACTAGATAAGAATATCTGTGATTAATGCTTTCTCACTGGAACATTATATTGAATACTTCTTTCCTTCGTTTTCTCCTACCATTTTTTTCTTTCTTCTTTTCCCCCTCTTCTCTGTGTCTCCCATTCTTCTTGACCAAAACAATGACCACAAACCACTCACTTCTCACCAGCATGCCAATGCTAACTTAAATGCTAACCCATAGGGCAGGATAGAATCGACTCCTTGGGTTTCTGGACAAAACTTAAAGGAATAGAAAGCCTCATCATTTT
Source organism: Nesogale talazaci (assembly GCA_004026705.1). Classification (NCBI taxonomy): domain Eukaryota; kingdom Metazoa; phylum Chordata; class Mammalia; order Afrosoricida; family Tenrecidae; genus Nesogale; species Nesogale talazaci. The sequence goes on from PVJH01000364.1 coordinate 8,442, forward strand.
CTCGAGGAGACTAGTGGTTTCAAAAATTCCATACATTCTTTCCACCTCTTCATCTGCCCTGTGTGTTCAAACAGGCTTTAGTTTGCCTTGCTCATAGAATCTATCCTTATCAATGTAAACAATGATTTCCATCTTGCCAGATCCAATGCCCATTTCTGATATTAGACAGAGTGGCCATTTCTACCTTCCTGACATTCTCTTTTATTGACAAACCTGTTTTTTCTTCATATTTCATTTTCATTTAACCTCTGTTCTGTAGGGGAACACTTTGTGGTAGTCATGTACTCATGCATCAGTTTCATGTTTGGGAGTCTAGGGGTGAAGTCTAACCTGTCAATATGAAGATAGCCAATGAGGCCTCTCTGTGGGTATGGCTTTCTCCTGAGAATTCTGGGAAGTCTCATGGTATTTCCCAATTGGAGAAGAGAGACTTGACTCAGTCTCTTGAAGTCAGTCTACTGACAAGACAAGATGGTGGCATGCTGACAGGTCCTGAGTCCTGAAACCTGGAGGTCCAGGAAAAGAAGCTACATGGGCTTGCCCTGTTGGAACCAGACCTTTGGGGTCAGAGAAGTCACAGAGAGACCCCTGCCAGTGCTGAGATGCTACTACCGCCAATGGATATGGCTGATGGACCCTGAACCCTGGAAATGAGGAGCCACGAGGAGACCCCTGGCAGTGATGGAATGCTTCTAGTCCATGTGATTAATGAGTAGGAAGGAAACTTTATAGACTGGTTTTGGACATGTGGGCTAAGATCGGACTTATGACCCTGGACTGAACTGGGTTGGGATGCTTTCTCAATGTTCCATTCCTCTTGTATATAAACCTTTCCCTTATATCCATATGCATGTTCATGAATTTGTTTCTCTAGTCTACCTGGACTAACACAACTTTCTCCTCTAGTGGATTTCTAAAAGCTAAAGGCAAGTGATACCCTCAGCTTTGTGTCTTTTAGCAACTACATTTACAACAGAATAAAATACTACCATTGTCGTACTAGTTGTTATGTTTGAGTCCATGGTTGCTGCCACTAAGAGGTTTCTCAAACAGAATATCCAATACACAAGTCTTGATTATAGGCTCTTATCTGGTATTGTTCTCAATTTTCCTGTCTCAGTAATTGATAACACCAATGTTCAAGCCAAAATCTTAGGAATCTTTTTGCTTTTTCACTTACCTTTCTTCTTCAGTTGACAAGTCCTGTCAATTCTTCTTCAAAAATGTTTCTTTTAAAATTTGGCTACTTTTCTCCATCTTGAAAGCAGCCAGCATGATTTTCCAAAAAGTTGCCCTGTTGTCACTCCTTTCTTTGCAGTCTATGCTCCACAGACCTGATAGATTATGTGGTAATCACTTTATAAGGAGTCTTGGTGCTGTGATGGTTAGCTAAAAGATTGGTGGTTCTAACTCATTAGGTTTGGTCTGCTCACTTAATGGCGATGGTCCCAGGCACCCTATGGGCTCTGTTCTATTCTGTCATGCAGGGTCAGTAGGAATCAATGAATCAGAATCAGCTTGAGGACACATACCAACAGCAACACCCAGAGAATAACTTTCCCTTGTACTGAAACTTCTTCACAGAATAAGGTCCCATTTCTAACTCCAGCCCAGGAGACACAGAAACCTGTCTTACTCTTCTCACATTAGTCTTGTTTCTAAACCTTCTCTTCGCTGATGGTTCTCCTGGCACAATGAACATCTTAAATTATTTCTAGTCGGAGGCCTTTGTATGATTACTCTTTCTTGGCTGTCTGTTTTGAAAGCTCATTAATCAAGCATCAACTCAAATTTCCCTTTAACTGTGAAATCATTTTGTCTACCTTTCAGTCAAGGCCAGTTACTTTGTCTTTTATCCGTCCACTACATGCTCTTCTGCATTCCCAGCATTAAAGAGCTCTTTGGTCTTTCTTCTGCACAATGTTTTTCTCTTCTTAAATGCAAGCCAGTCAGGTACAATGATTTCCTTGTTTCATCTTGTTTCTTTTAAATTTTGAGCACAACATATGCTTAATAAAAGTTGTTGCACTTAGGAACAATTTTAAAGATATGTATTGCTTAAAAAAAGCTTAAGGAGAACACCCAAGATTGTTATGTCAAGTGTTATGTGCATTACTATAAAAGTGATAGAATACTAGTTTTCTTTTTGGATATACCTGGATTTAATTTATAGACGTCATATGGAAGAAGTTATTTTGCTTAATTTAGGAAATTGATTAGAAGGAAACTTCTGATGATTGTCATTCTCCAGCTGCAAAGAATGAGTGGAAGAAAGAGTACTGTCACTAGGAGTATGTATGCACAAGAGACAAGCTTGGTTATGCAAATAATTCTAGGGCAGATCCGCTTCATTGAGTGTGAGGTGTTTTTTCTTTATTAGATTGAAATTATCTATGGCCTGTACCAAGGAGCCCTAGTAGAAGTGTTAGGTAAGCAGAAGACTGCTAACTGCAAGTTGAGGGGTTCAAACTCACTAGCCTAGATGACCCTTAATCAGTAAGGCAAACACAACAGAAAACAGTTGTATTTGCTCCTGACCTTATGTGTGTCAAAGTAGAAGTCTGCTACCCCAGTTAACAATTCAGATTACTTTTCAGAAGCAGATGCGCAAGTCTTTCTTCGGTGTGCCTCTGGGTGGGCTTCAACCTTTCTCCTTTCTGTGAGCAGTATATCACATTGACCTTTTGCCCCAGGGTTAGTATGCGTCTCGGATATTTTATGGATTTCAAAGTTTACTTTGCATTTATGAAATCTATTGTTTCAATTCTCAAGTATATTTCCTGCCTACTCACATTTGTTTGTTTTTTAGTTCTGACTAGTTATGCAGTTTTAAGACTCGTTTATTGACACTCAGTACACATCGTGGAGTAGGACTCATGATGGTAGAGTGGTGACTGCTTGTGTTAGTAGCTCGAGTTTAGCATTATGAATGACCAGCTGAATCTTGGGAGAAAATGAGTCTTTTTAACTTCTGTACAGAGTTTCAGTCTCTCAGACCCACAGGGGCAGTTCCATCCTGTTCTCTAGGGACTCTATAAGCCAGAATTGACTCTATGGCAGAGAGAATATATAGAGTGGAGCCTTGGTGATGCTATGCAGTAAACCTTGGACTCTTTAATGAAAGAAGGATGAGTAAAATCCACCCACCTCTCTTCAGGAGAAAGGAAAAGCTCTCTGCTCCCAGCTTTGGAAAACCTGAGTAGGACCACTGGTTGTCAGAGTAAACTCAATAAAACTGGGCTTAGTTTTGAGTTCAGTATGCATAGTGACTCAGCAGACGGTTTCCAGAGCTAGATTGACTCACCATCTTTGTAAGCAATGGCAATTGATTGAGTCTGTTGGTGATTCAATTTTTCACCTGAGAAAGGGGCATAGAAGCAGAATCACACACCAGTTGTTGAACCCTTGATAATTTATAAATTATTAGTATTTTGTCAAATCTTACACTGTCCAACGTCTCTCTTCATCTACTTTTCTGATGTCCATCTCTCAGGGAGAAGGTTATATGCAAATCCTTGTAATCAGTCCGTCTTTCTAACCCACCTTCCCTCCATCCTCCCAGTATCATCACTCTCACCACTGATTCTGAAGGGATCATCTGTCCTGAATTCCCTGTGTTTCTAGTTCCTATCTGTACCAGAGTATATCCTCTGGCCTAGCCAGATTTGTAAGGTTGAATTGGGATCATGATAGTGGAAGAGGCTGGGGAGAAAGCATTTAAGAACTAGAGGAAAGTTGTAATTGTCATCATTGCTTTGTGGTGGTTGTAGGTCATAAATTTGTAGGTTCATGTTACAAAATATGCTTATAAATTAATGTTCATTTTTCCAGGTGATAGACAAATGTGGCTGGTTAGAATGATCAAGGTAAGAGCATTTATGATATATGCTCAGCAAAAAAAAAAGGATAACTATAAAGAAGTTGAGGGCAGTTTGGTGTTTTAAATCACAAAGAAAAGAAATCAGAAAAACAATAATCTGATATTGGAAAACATCCTCCATTCCCATGAGTTGGTTGATACAGACTGAAATGACATAATTTCCATTTTAGTTACATGCCTTACTATGGAAAGCTGCTCATGTATGCTATTCCAGGGGGTTGGAAATGTATAAACTCCCTGGAGGCAATGAGGAGGTGGCTCCTGTGTGCTAAGGACACTGGTATAGTTGACAGCATAAAGGATCCATAATTTTAAATCATAGTGAGTGAATAAAGCATATCCTTTCTGGTTACTCTGCTTTGCTTTTTATTCACAGAAGCAGGATCACTCAGTGTGATGGGAGCTTTCTGCTTTGCTATTAAACAAAAAGCCCCATCTGTTAACACATAAATGTCAAGGTAGGCATATTAAATATGTGGGGTGTGTGTGAAGAGGAGCCAACATCTATAAATTATAATGCTTTGGAGCTTTTGTCAAAATATAAAGCTCTGGGATTTAGCAGCATGCATGAATTTCAACCTGGTAGCATTCCATTAAGATAGGGAGAACACAACCCACATAAAATATCAACAATCAAATTTTGCACTCAAATCAATAAAAAAAATGAGAAAACAGGCAAGCAGCCAGTCAATAACTCAAGGCTGATGAAGAGTCTGAGTAACTGTAGGCAGCTAGTAAGGGACATATACAACCAGCATCATAGTGGGTTAGGTTGACAGAGCAGAAAAGCTTCCCTAACCTAAATCTGGACTTGGGATCAGTAACTCCTTTGTCTTTGCAATGTTCTTCGACAGTATAAAATTCCTAATAGTTTCCTTCAAGTTTCTGTTGTGCTAAGCTTTATTACAGATTGCTAAGTAATTCCAAGGCACAGGAAAAACCTTTATTAGTAACAAACAAATTATGCAGAGAACTAAGTTTTAGGCGCATTTGACATATTTAATAATATGTAATATTAAAATGGTACACAAAGAATAATTATATGCTATATGTAATTCAAGATTATGTATATGTGTAGAGACACATAACTATATAAGAACACAAATAAATACTCTCAAGAATGGCCTTCAAAAGATTGATAGCAAAATGGAATTAAAATGTGAGAATTTTTGCTAGCTTTGTGTTGATGTAAAAATTTCTCACCTTTTCATAAACTTGAGAGGAAATGCACAGTAAACTGATAGCCAAGTGATTAAAAACTACTAACAATATGCTTTTCTTTTTTATTTACTTAGGCAACTATAGTTGTCATCATAGATATATCTTTTCAGGTGAATAGTATGTATGACTGATCTGTTTATCCCTGTTGGTTAAAACCAGGGGAAAAGTAAGTGCTCTGAAGTAATGATGGGTATTGCTTTCTACTAAGTCTTGAAAGGCTTAGAAATTTTGTAGTATAAATTAACTTTTCAGAAGAGTTGTCGACCATAAATGTAACTTAAAATGAAGACTAAAAATTAACTTAATTATGTTATAGGGACATGTGGGACATACATGTGACACTTAAAACTTTCTAGATATTAAGAGGAAATAAAAGAGAGCAAAAGAAAAACTCAAATCAATGCACTAAAGCTCATGTACCCTTAGAAATTTTACTCTTATTTGTCTATGGGCAACTCTGTGCGATGGAGCAGAATTCCCCTGAGTGGTTTCTAAGGACCCCATATGTACTGGAGCATATCATCACCTGTGTAGCCTATGAGTGGGTACCAATTACTAAGCTGACCCTTTAATCATTGTGCAATGAGCATAATTTAGAAGTTTTGAAAATACAGATAAGAGGTGTCTATTAAAGAGGTATATTTATAAGGAAACCAGAGAGAAAAGCCTGGCTAGGGATAAGAAGTAGAGAGAAATTATCCACACAAATCTAGTCAGAAATAATTCTTGGAATTAAAAGAGGTTAAGCAATAAGTTACACTTGTTTGTTACCATATTTGTGATCTGAAAAACATTTCATGACACCAATGTTTGAGACCTGGCTTGACTAATTACAATATGATTCCATATATAATAAAAGATGAATTCGTTCTAATTTCTTACCCATAAAAAATGGTGATGCTCCATATCATTAATTCCAAGACACGTTTGTCTCCACTTTAGCATCTCTGAGACAGAAATGTATCTGACAATTGATGGCATCTTGCCATGGCAATGAACCAAGTAGCTTTTGTGATAGAGTTGACCCTGCTGGCCAAAACATACAAAATGGATTCTTACTGTCATGACTACAATCCATCAAAGAGCCAGTCAGCAAAGCACAGAACGGTCACTGAAGGAAGAAATATCTGTCTTGACTGTTATCTGTATTGGCATTTTCTTGGGAAACAAATCTGAACAAAGCCCTTCCCTCAAAAAAAAAAAAAAAAAGGAAGCAGGCTAGTTGGGTGGTTGTATAATATATGGTAGACATAATTTGTGTCACTGGATTGTACATTTAATAATGTTTTAGGTGGAAAGTATTTTATTATGCATATTTGACAAAAATACTACAAAGAAAAATATATAGCCCCAAACATAAGCATCAAGCTTTGCAGAATACATGTCAGTGACTGAGAAGAAATCTTTTGAGACAAAGGTGGAGTACTACTTTCTGAAATACTGCATGATGTTACAAGGTGCAGTGGGTATAAAATAGGAACATTGATACTGCTAAGCCAAAAAATGACTGAAAATATTTGAAATAATGTGAAGACAACTGAAAAATTCCTTCCCACCCATGTCACTTCTACTGTCCTTTTAGGTTATTCACAAGAGTGATGTGTCATACAGACTTTTACCTAAATGCATTTAAAAGGACAGATTGAAGGAAAAATCATAAGAGAGGTCAGTTTAATTAGACTCTCCATCATTGATTTGATTCAGACTCACTGCAATCCTATTGTCAGGGAAGAACTGGCCATATGGGCTTCTCAGACAATCAACTCTTTACAGGAGTAGAGAGTCTCCTGTTTCTACCATCAGTTTAATTGGAACATTCTTTTCCTTTCTTTGTGGTGAAAACAATAATGCTATTTCAATCAATGGCATTTTATATTTAATGAAGTAAAGCACTTGACAGAGGTGAAAAGATTAAAAGAAAAACAAAAGGGGTTTCCAAGATTGGAATGCACTGGAAACATTTTGGGTAATTACAGTAAAGAGAAGTTCAAAACTAATTAAGTCAAAAGACAATGTTATATAAATTGATATAAAACCTGGAGAAAAGCAGTGTGAAACAAACTTACATTTTAAAAATAACATATAAATCTGTGCAACTTTTGTAGGAAGCAATAGGGCTCTAAAACAACTGGGAATAAAAATACCATATGACCGTAGGACCCAGCACTACTTCTGCTGGGTATATACTCCAAAGAAGCAAGAGACACCACACAAACAGATGTACGCTCTTTCTTGTCTGTAACAGCACAGTTCACAAGAGAAGGAAGTGTGAAACAGCCCATTCACCTCTCAGAAGAAGAATGGATAAAGACACCCTGGTACATGCACACAATGTGATGTGTTGCTTCCCTAAACACAAGTGATGAAACCAGGAAATAAAAATGACATGCATGAATCTGGAAACCATTATTTTGAGCAAAGTTTGTCAAATACAAAAGGACAAATACTGCTTGGGACCATTACTATCACAGGCATATGTTATAAGGTTATGTAATATTCTTTGTTTGTTTTGTTGTTTTGTTTTTTGGGGGCATCACTGCTCTCTGGTGGTGGGAGTAGGAGGCCCAGTCCCACTGCTGGAATTGAACCTCTGTCCCAGTGCGGGCCGCAGTCTCGCGCACAACCACTACGCCACCAGGGCTCAGCCCTGGTTATGTAATATTCTTTTAAAAATACTTTTATTAGGGACTCTGACATCTCTATCACAATCCATACATTCCTTCAAGGTATCAAGCACATTTACACATATGCCACCATCATCATTTTCAAAGCATTCTCTTCCCACTTGAGCCCTGATATCAGCTTCCCATTTCTTCCCGCTCCTTTCCCCACTTGCTCTCCCTCACAAACACTTGATAAGTTATAGATTATTTTTTCCATATCTTACATTGTCCTCCATCGCCCTTCTCCCCCTTTTCCATTATTCCTTCCCCTGGGAGGTGGTTCTAGTTGATCCTTGTGATCAATTTCCCCTTACTCCCCTTACTCCTCTCCTAATCTTCCTGATATATCTACTACCCTTGTTGGTCCTGAGGGGGATATCGATTCTGGATTCCCTTTGCCGAGGGCTCTTATCTGTAGCAGTGTGCATGCTCTGGTCTAATCTTATTTGTAAGGTAGAATTGAAGTCATCGTAGTGGGGTGAAGGAAGCACCAAATAACTATAAGTAAGCTGTGTGCTTCATCGGTGCTCTACTGTACTCTGACTGGCTCCTCTCTTTTCTGTGATCCCTCTGTGAGAGGATGTCCAACAGTCTACAGATGTACATTGGGTCTCCACTCCATGCCTCCTGTTCTCCCCCCACACCGCCCAATTCACCTTGGGTGTGGTTTTGCTCTGGGTCTTATATGTCTAATACCTGATCACACCTCACGATCACACAGGGTGATGTGCTTGTTCCATGTGGGCTTTGTTGCTTCTAAGCCAGATGGTCATCTGTTTATCTACAAGTCTTTAATTTTAAGGCCCTGGACACCATAAAATTTCTTCACCACATTTGCTTATGCACCCATTTTGTCTTCAGCGCTTGTGTCAGGAAGGTGGGCATCACAGAATGCCAGATTGTTAGAACAAAGTGTTCTTGCGTTAAGGGAATACTTGAGTTGAGGCCCAATGTCCATCTGCAACCTTAATTCTTAACATATAGATATGAGTACATAGTTCTATTCCTCTCTCTCTCTCTCTCCCTGCATTTAAGCCTCTCTAAATGTCCTTTGATTCCTGGCTCTTTCCTCTATTTCTTTTTTTACTTCCCTCTTGTCCCACCATCATGTCTGGCTTTCACTCAAATTTAGTAATTCCTTCTGTAACATTGCCCTTGATTACGCACCACTAGGCACCATTGGACTTTTATCTAGACTTCTTGTTTTGAATGTGCTCAGCGAGTGGAGGCTCAGAACTATTACATATCATAGATCTCATACCAGTCTGTAATTTCCTCTTCAGACTCACGCAACACATGCAATGGTGTAGAATGCAGGAAGATCACAGGTCAGTGGATGGAAAGCCTTATGGATCCAGGTGATGGAAGCATCTCAGCACTGGTGTGCATCTCCACATGGCTCCTCCAACTCCAGGCTCCATTCTGTAGCTCCATTCTGGCTTGTCATCAGGAATGTCTTGCAGGGAGTGTGGGCTATTTATTTCCATAGTTTCTCCAAATGAGATCATCAGGCTGTGAGCTGATTTACAGGTTAAACTCTACTCCTTCACTCTTCGTAGTCTCAAGGGCACACAGAGTATGTAACTACCACAAGCTTTTTCTTATACACGTATGAGGCTCTATGAATTTGTTTCTCTAGTCAACCCTGACGAACACAACTGACACCACATGGTTGCTTATATTCTGTTTTCTGAAAATGTTCTATATCCCCCTTATGCAACATCATATTGTTTGAAGTTGTTTATTTGGTGCTAGAATAGCTCACACAGGTAGAGTAGGAGCCCATGATTATAACTATTAAAAATTAAATGGTAATGGTTGAGAAAACATGAAAAGTGATTTATGTCTTTAGTGATGTGAGTCTAAATGCTTTTAGGTGAATAAGTACTGGGGCAGTTGTCATAGAAATGAAAAGTTCCAAATTCATATTCACATTTAAGGTTGCCTATTACATATTTCATGCAATAGTTAGAAATACCTTTACTTTCTCCACTTAGAGTATTGTAAATGAATTTCCCAAAGTCATTATTTTAGAATGAGTTAAACTAAGTGGGCCATTGAATACAAATTTGAGTATCTGCTACTTGTTTCTGAAGAGGAATATTAACTCTGAAGAGGACAAAATTGGGCAAAATTGGCTGTTCACCGATGTTGGGCAGAAACCTTAGTTTTGTAATAAGAAACTTCCATGGGAAACAAAAGAAAGCTCTCAGACTTCTATACAAATTTATGAAATGCTAATGTGATCTGCTCATATTTCTACAGAGATGCTGTGTGATAGACTAGGTAGGGTTTGATATTCCATCAAGAGACTGATTTCCATCTTTGAGCTAGTAGTGTTTTTGTATTTCTTATAAAACAAAAAAACCCCTTTCCTCTCTAAAACAGAGTAGATTTTATTCAGATGTGCTCAACTATGCAGTTAGATTCATGTTCATACCACATAGTTGATATTTTTGCTACCCAGCTGAGTATCAAATGGTATCCTAAAACATTTTAGGTAGGCTTTCATAGAATAAAATTTGACATTTTCTAAGAGGGTTAGAATACATGACTCCCTATATAAGAAGCTATTATATAAAAATATCTAAGAATATATGGCTATTTTTCTGTATTTTATACCTGTGAGTGTTAGTCTAGACTAGAGAAACCAATTTATAGAAACACATATGTATATAAGACAGTTTTATATAAAGGGTAATTGTACATTAAGAAGCATCCCAATACAGTCCAGCCCAATATGTAAAGTCCTCTTCAGACTCATGAAACACATGCAATGATGCTGAATGCAGGATGACCACAGGCCAGAAGGTAAAAAGTCTTTGAATCAAGTGGCGGTGGAAGCATGTCAGTGCTGGTAGGCATCTCCACGTGGCTTCTCCAGGCCCAGGGTTCTGGCTGCATCAGGGTTGGCCCATGTGGCTTCTCGCAGGGAGTCAGTCTTGTCAGTAGAGCATCTCCAAGGGAGTGAGCAGACTGTGTCTTCTGCCTCAAGGAGGAAATACCAGACTTCCCAGAATTCTCAGGAGAAGGTCAGGCTCACACAGAGGCCATTGGCTATGATCCAGTTGACAGACACAATTTATCAAGGCCAAAATTGGCACCAGATTATGTAACTACCACTCTGTGTAAGAATGTGACATTAAGGTGATAATTTAATAGTTTCCCTTTATGTATTATTACAGTAAAATTTTAGTGTTCAATTCTGTCTTTCATATTTTGAAATTAACTTGTTAATTCTTGCAATGACTTGCCTTGCTTTCAAATATACCTATTATGCATTCAATTGTATTCCTTTAAAATATGTTTAGAAATTTTAACACTGTACCTATAAGTGTGAAAATAGGATTTTTCTTTAGTATGTTAATGTGGTCATACCAGTGTATTACATTAGATCCTAACTCTTAGCATTTCTATATTATAAAGAAACCCGAAAAACACAGACACATGGGGAAAGAGAGACACTGTGAAAATCATCAACAAACAAATGAATCAAGGATTGCTGACAGTTTTCCAATAATCATTATTGGAGTAGTATACTTTCCAGTGTAGTATACTTTCTATTTATTTCTGTGCTTATCAAATCAAATGTTTTTGAAATATTTCCTTGTTTTCTCTCTCTTAAGTAATTTTCTTGGGGGCTCGTACATATGATAGTTACAGAATTTGGTGTCAGTTTGGGACTTGAGAGGATTAATAGTAAAGGGATGGAGTCTATTCTGTCAATCGGATCATAACCAAGGAGGTCTCTGTGTGGGCATGGACTTTTCCTGAGATATCTGGGATTTCCTCCTTAGAGACAGAAGACACATAGTCTCTCTGTTCACTTACTGAGGAGAAGTCACATGAACCTACCCTGATGCAGCCCTGAGTCCTGGAGAAGCCACGTGATGCTTACACCATAACTGGAGCCAATGACTTTCTACCCACTGGCCTGTGGTCATCCTGCATTCAACATCATTGCATGTGCTTTGTGAATTTGAAAATGACTTTATAGATCAATATTTGATATATGAACTAATATCAGACTTATGGACTTGGATGGTGTTGGGATACTTTCTTAATGTACAATTACTCTTTATATAAACTCTCTCATATATAACTATATATGAGTGTGTCTATGGATTTGTTTCTCTAGTCTACCCAGACAAACACAGTACAGTTCTTATCACAATTCACACATACATTAATTTTGTCAAGCACATTTGTATGTTTGTTGCCATCATCATTTTCAAGTTATTTTCTTTCTACTTGAGCCCTTGGTATTGAGTCATTTCTTCTTTTTTCTTAACCTTGACCAAAGAAATGTCAAAGCAAAGCCACTCTTATGGAGCCTGTTTTTACTCATAGCAACATTTAGATATACATTTAAGTCTGCAGTTCAATTTTTAAAACAATCAATCTTAATCTTCCTTTTCTGATCTAATACTCTGAGTATGACTTTTACATATTTATATCAAGAATCATAACTGAATTGTGTCAAATATTTATTAAACTATTAATATTTACCATACATATTTTAGTTAGCCATACCATTTAATCCTTCATAATTCCATAAGGCAGGTGAAAATGGCACTCCGATTGACAGAATAGACTCCATCCCTTTACTCTTAATCCTCTCAAGTCCCAAACTGACACCAAATTCTGTAACTACCATATATACGAGCCCCTAAGAAAATTATTTAAGAGAGAGAAAACAAGGAAATATTTCAAAAACATTTGATTTGATAAGCACAGAAATAAATAGAAAGTATACGACACTGGGGTAAACATAATGATTATTGGAAAACTGTCAGCAATCCTTGATTCATTTGTTTGTTGATGATTTTCACAGTGTCTCTCTTTCCCCATGGATGAAAATGGATGCAAAAAAAGTGATCCTCAGGGTTAAGGTTCATTTTAGGTCTGAAGATCCTCATTGTGAAGAAATCCTATGTGCCTATCTGACCAGTAACTTTGTCTCTTATGAATTTTGTTTTACATTTTTATACTAGTTTGTCAAGTACCTATGATACTGATTGAAGTGGTCAACAGTGGTAGCTGAGTACCATCTAAGTACTTCAGGTCTCTGAGTAGTGGAAGCAGTGGTTCATGGAGTCTGATAGTTCTTGGAGCAATAGTTCCTTAATTTTAATTTATTCATTCTTGATTTCTCCCAACAAGAAGAGAGTATAACGATATTCTTTTTCATTTTCCTTCCACATTATCATGCACGATGTCCTGCTCCAGGAACTAGTGTTTCCTGACAATATGTCCAAAGAACATGAAATTTCACCATCCTTTCCTCTAAGGGGCATTCTGGGTATACTTCTTCCAAGACAGATATGCTTGTTTTTTTGGCAACCCACTTTCAAGCCACCACTTTCTTTTAGTTTGCTGCACTGTAGTGTCTTGTGCAACACTGTGACACTGGACGCCAGCAGGGTCACACCAAACTAACAGATTTCAGTGGCCCTTCCAGACTGCGAACAGACAATGAAGACCTTGACTTCCCACTTCAAAGGAAGGAACTGATGAAACATGTATGCATAGCTTCAAAACATTGTCAGATATTGAAGGCCTAAAGAAGGGTAGTAGAACATCCTTTGAGATAGTGCCAGAAGTTGGTTGGAAGGTACTCAAAATATAACAGAGTTGTTTTCTCAGAGTGTAGTCGACCTTAGTAACTTGAGTTGGGTAAAGTGTGTAGGAGTGGAGCCTTTGGGATCTTCATTTGTGAATGGGCATGACCCAAGGTAAAGTTGCAAAAATCTGCTAGTGAAAGAACTAGGTATGTGCAAATTATGCATCCGGGAAAATTGCAAGTCTTCAAAAATGAGATGCAACACATAAAGATGGCTATCCTAGGTAGTAGTGAGTTGAAATGGACTGGTATTGGACATTTTGAATCAGAAAATCATATAATTTACTCTGTTAGGAATAGTACAATCAAGAGGAATGATGTTGCACTCATTGTTATAAAAGACATTTCAAAATCAATCATGAAGTACAACGCTGTCCTTGATAGATTATAGCAATCTTTCTTGAAGGAAATCTAATGAATACAAATATTATTCAAATTTATGCACCGACCACAAAGCTACTGGTTATTAAATTAATGAATTCTACCAGTGACTTCAGTTGGAAAATGATCAACATAAAATCAAGATGCATTGATAATTATCTGAGATTGGAATGCAAAAATTTGAAAGAGGAAGGAATCATAATTGGAAAATATTGACTTGATGATAGAAGGAAGCTGGAGATTGCATGATAGAATTTTGCAAAACCAACCTATTATTCATAGAATATCTTTTTTTCAACAACACAAAGGTAGCTACCTACATGGACTTCCCCAGATGGAATACACAGAAATCAAATTGACTACATCTGTGGGAAGAGACAATGGAGAATTTCAATATCAACAGCTAAAAGAAAGCAGGTGAAACAGATTATCAATTGTTCACATGTAAGTTCAGGATAAGGCTGAAGAAAGTGAAAGCAAACCCATTAGAATCAAATCCCAACTATGAGTCTATCACACCTGAATCTCAAGAACAAATTTGACTCATGGACTATTAATGGTAGAAAACTCGATGAGCTGTGGGAGGACATCAAGACCATCACTTACGAAGAAAACAAAAGATCATTAAAAAGATAAGAAAGAAGAAATTTTCAAGGTGGATGTCAGAAAACACTCTGCAACTTGCCTTTAATTAATCATAAATTAGCTAAAGCAAATGGAAGAAATTAATATAAGAGAGCTAGACAGAAAATATCAAAGGGAAGCTTGAGAAGACAAAACCAAATATTATAAGGAAACTGTGCAAAGACTTGGAAAATCACAAGGAAAGAGCACACTCAACATATCTTAAAATGAACCAACTGAAGAAAAAATTCATGCTTCCAAACCTGAAAAACTCTATGGGCAAAATATTGAATGAAGTAGGAAGCAATAAAGGGAAGATTTCAATAATACAAACAGTCACTGCACTAAAATGAACTAATTGGCTTTCTACTTTCAGGAGACAGTATATGAGCCAGCAGTAGAGATGCTGGAGGCAGAAGTTCAAGCTGTATTGCAGCCGTTAGCTTACAACAAAGCTCCAGGAATTGATGGATACTAATGGAAATATTTCAAACAGCTGATGATGCACTGAAACACTCACCTGTCTATGACTGATTTCACATGCAAATAAAATTTTGCTAAAGATCATCCAATGATAATTTCAGTGGGGCATTCACAGGGAGCTTTCAGAGGTTCTGGCCAGATTCAGAAGAGGACTTGGAACAAGGGCTATGATTGCCGGTTTCACATAGATCTTGGCTGAAAGCAGAGACTATCAGAAACACAGTCACTTGGGTTTTATTGACTATGCCATGGCATTTTGTCTGTATGGATCATAATAAATTATAGATAACCTTGAGAAGAATGTAAATTCCAGACCCCTTGGCAGCTGAGCACTTAACCAATGCACCACCGGGAGTCCTTCTATTGGCAATAGAATGATAATTGTTTTAACACAGGGAACGGAAGCACAACTCGTTGATTGTGAGAGACTCTCCGAGTTTCTTAGCCGTTGGTAGCCTGACGTGTAGGTAATGAAGCTAATCTGTCAGCGCCTCCTTGCTGCTTCATGCTACTTCAGGGATGTGGGGACAATAAATACAGAACACGAGCTAGTGCCAGAGGCTCTCTGTAATTAATCACCATCCTACAGCTATTTTCAGACATTTATTAACAACATTTAGGCTTTCATTAACAGTTTATCATAGTCTACGAAGAAAGAGACTGCTCAATTCCAGCACTTGTTTTCCTTAGCTGCCAAATAATGAGAAATAAGACCTTCCTTTTCTGTAACTCAGAGAAACTAGCAGCAGTTAGCAAGATGGATTGATACAGTGGTTTCAACAATGGAATCCTACATGCTTTTTATTGTAAAGCTAAGACAGGCCTGGGTAGTGTTTTTTTCTGCTCTACAAGGGGTTGCTATGAATCAGAACCAATTTTTTTAGCATCTAACAAATTCAAATCAAACAAACACACACATACACAACACCCCCAGTGTTGTCCATAAGAAATTAACTAAATAACCACAAACATTTTCATCTGTAACTCAAGTACAGGTGGAAAAACTGAAATTAAAAGGATAGTCTTCAATTGCTCTCTTCCTTGGTCACCTGATTTTCCAGACCAAAAACCCAACTCACTGTCATCAATTGAATTCCAACTCCAAGGGAGCCTGTGGGCCAGAGTAGAACTGCCCCTGACAGGCTCATTTTCCTTTGATTCTTTCAGCCATTTTTAAATGATTTTTTTTTTAAGTCCAGAAGGTTGCCTTTAAAGAACTCTAATCTGGGTTCAGTAAGCCTTAGTGATACACAAATTAACCAATCAACTGCTAGCCAAAGATCTGTTGATCGAACCCACTGGTTGTTTAGCAGGTAAAAGATAACAGCACTGGACTTCCAAAGAGTTACTGTTAAACTATGAGCTGGCCACATTGTTGCTTTCTACTTAGAGGTACTGGGGGGTCCACAGCAGAAAAAGAGAAAAAATAAGCTAATGATTTATTAACAAAATTTCAGAAGATTTATGGCTATTGAATTCAGGTTAGTCTTTGTTTTTTTGTTTTTTTTTGGCATCACTGCCCTCTGGTGGGAGTGGGAGGCCCACCCTTGCTCCTGGAGAGCTGCTGCTGGATTTGAAATAACAAGTCAGTGGGCCGCAGTCCCCCACTCAACCATGACACCACCCAGGCTCAGCCTCAGGTTAGTTTTGACCGACATTTTTTTGAGAAGTTTAGTTCTGTCATCACTGTTTATAATTTTAATGTTAAGATATTTTAGACGTCAAAAAAATCCAGAGATAGTTTTTGTTGTTTGTGTTTTTGGGCATCACTGCCCTCTGGTAGGGGGAGTAGGAGGCCCAGCCTTTGCTCCTGCGGAGCTGCTGCTGGAATTGAATATCCATCCCAGTGGGCCGCAGTCCCGCGCACAACCACTACGCCACTGGGGCTCAGCCCCCAGAGATAACTTTTAAAAATCTCTCTATTCCTCTTACCAAACGTTCTCTACGGTTAACATCGTATCCAAACACAATGCGTTGATCAAAACCAGGAAGTTTACATTACTGCAGGCTATCACGTTAACTAGAGCTCTGGTTACATAGTGGAGCCAGGCTTTGGGATGCACTGGAAAGTGGTTCAAACTTGATCTGCTGCTTTGAGGGATAAAGATGTGGCCGTTTGCCCCTGTGAAGATTTTCAGCCTCAGAAGAGCCAAAACTACAGTGGGTATGAGTCAGAATCAACTCGACAGATTTGGTTTATTAAGTAAATTACAGTTTTTATTTCTTTTTCCACCTCCTATTCTGCTCACATGCCTTTTCAGTTCTGTGAGCCACTCCAGCATTTTGCACGGAGTGTAGGTGTTGGATCTCCTCCATCTCCTCCCATCTGGGATAGCTCTTCAGACCTCTCATCTCTTTCATCACTTTGACATTGATGAAGAGTACTAGTCAAAAGTAAATTCTTTCCCCAGAATTTCTCTCAGTTAAGGCGGGGCAGATGACGCTCTCCCGCGATTAGGTCCATGTTCTGCATGTTCAGTGAGAATACCACAGAAACGGCGGAGGGTCCTTGCTGCGTCCTGTGAGGCAGTGCTCACTGTGGTGATGTCACATGACTGGTGCTGTGGACACCGGTCATTTGGCTAAAGCGGTGTTCGCTAGGTTTTCTTACTCTACAGCTGCTGTTTATCTCCTTATAGTTAGTGCATATGTTGAGGAAAGACTAGACAAATGCCCCGTTTCTCCTGAAGATTTTAGCCACCAATCTTAATATCCATAGACACACATTGTTTGAGACATTATTTCTTGCCATATTTGCATGCTGGTGATTTTGTATTTTCTCATTCCTTATATATTTACAAATTGAAATTGTTATAAAAGGAAGGCATTTTTTTGTTTTTTATTCTCATATTTATTAATATGGTTATATGCTTAGATCTACAATCCCAACGGAGTGTTTTTATTTTATTGCTCACATTATTCTAGTGGCACTGGGAACGCTTTAGGCTCAGGCCCCGTGGCCCTTTGACGTGTCTTTTCTTTTTCTTTCTTTTTTGATCACTTTTTTTTCCCTGTCACTACAAGATGCTTCAGGTTTATCTTGTGTTTTCCACTCCTCAAACTTTGAACCAAATGGTTTTTGTTTTTTTTTTTTTGCCTAGGGTCCCTGGTTTCAATGATGGTAAATGGTCTTCAGAAATCAGGACATGGTATGGGATGTGCCATTGCTTTTAAGGACTCACTGTGATAAAACACTTAAAATAATGGAATTATTTCTTTTGGCAGAATCTAAAGGCAGCACAATAAAAGTGCTGTATGAACCTCGTCAATCTTACACTTTCCAGTGTTGTCGCTACATGCTCAGCAATGCAGTGAATTAATTTGGGGGGGCAGGCAGGTACAAATTGCTTTATTATCATCAACATGGCACTTAAGTAAATCAAATCTTGTCAAGACTATGGTGACTTGGGTTTTGCATCTGCATCTGTCACTGGCGAATGGAGATACCATCTTCAGAATGCACTCTAACAACCATCTCATACATGTACAATGATGCTGTTGCCAACGTGGTCCCTTTGTTGCTGAAGGAAAAGGATGCGATGCTAGTGGGGTAGTGGTGGGACTGGCACAGCTCTTCCTTGTTAAATGGATCCCAAATATTTACAAATCCATCAGCCCCACCTGTGGCAAATGTATTGTGGATGTTGTGGAATGAATGGCATTGGCAGGGTAGATCTGCTCAATATTATTTTCTTGTCGTTAGTGGCATTTGAAGGCATACTTCTTCTTCTGCATCCCAGGGCATGGGTCCAAGTCCTCCACAACCACATGGCCTTCAATATGGCTCTTCAATATGGCCAGAGACTTTGGCACTCCCACCACCAACCTTCCTTTTGCAAGTGAGGTCTGGATATGGAAGAAGAAAATATTTTTTTGGGTTATGATTCAGCTGTGAGTATTAAGAGGGTTAATTGTGATTGACATCTTTCTAGGTATAAAATGAGCCAACTCAGCTGCAAAAGGTGGAGCTCTTGTTAATTACCAGTAAAAGAGATGCTCCAGGAAGGGAACCTATCCTTCACACGCAAGAACTCAGTGCATAGACCTCAATGCCAGCTCCACAGAGACAGCTGTTATGCCAAGGAGCTGCAGGGGAGGAGGAGCTGCAAGGGAGGAGGAACAGCAGCAGAATAGCAGAAGTTGGGGCATAGGGGTTGGGGACGGGTGAAGCCCCAGCCCATTGAACAAGTAAAATGGAGTTCCTTGGGGTAGGAAGCTAGCTTGTAGAGTCAAGTAACTATGGGTGCTTAAAGGGATGAACTAGGCTTTGATGACCCAAAGAGCCAGAGCTGAGTGTCTGTGGATGGGGGGTTACAGCAGAGTGGCATGTCTCTGGGCATTCATGGACATCCCTGAATGAGCTATGTAGCATTGCTCCTGGCAAATATAAGCCAGGCCCAGAGGCTGAGAGATAGAAAGAGTCCTGTCGGCAAGCACTGCAGAGAAGAAACTGTCCCGACTGAACAACTCTGTCCTATTTCTCACCTGAATTGGAACCTGGTAATCCCCTATTTTTAAGTGTTGTCAGTGACTTCTTTGATAATGTTGCATAGAGTTATGGAACCCAGCATAAATGTAGAGTGCAAGGAAAGTATGCCATAGGAAGGATATTTGGTATCAAAATGGGGTAAAGTGGGGTGGAAGTGGGAGACAGGTCTGATCTCTGCCTTGTGGCAATCAGCCTTGGGAATCTGAGGAGGTCATCGGTGACTCCAACAACATCATCCCGCACTATCGTGTCAACATCAACTCATAGCGACCTTGTGTTCAAAAGGACAAAACACCGCTTCGCCCTGGACCTCCACACATGCTGTTTGAGCGGCTTGTTGTATTG
The DNA here is from genome assembly GCA_004026705.1 of Nesogale talazaci. Taxonomy (NCBI): domain Eukaryota; kingdom Metazoa; phylum Chordata; class Mammalia; order Afrosoricida; family Tenrecidae; genus Nesogale; species Nesogale talazaci. Next base: position 28,151 of record PVJH01000364.1, read on the forward strand.
GGCTGCTAAATACAAGCCCAGCTGTTTTAACCCACCAGCTGTTTTGTGGCGGAAAGGTGAGGCTGTCTGCTCTTGTAAAGATTTACTTCTCTAAGGTCAATTCTAAATTTGCGGATCTTCACCATGTACCTCATCTCAGGTTGCTATGAGTTGAAATCAACCACATACCCATAGATTTATTGCTACACTTGATTAATAGATACTGAATTGGACAACAGGGCCTTAGAGTCCTTTATTTCCCAGTTTTCATTTAAATGCTCATTATTTTGTAAGAGAATAAGGGACTAAGAGAATATTTTACATTTCCTCCCCATGTCAGTCTTCATGGCAGATACACACTGGGACTACATCTTAATGACCACTAGGCCCTCCCTACTATTGAACTTTTGAGTGACAGAAGCAATCCAATTTAAAAAGCAAAGAAAGTAATATTGATTGACAGAATCTACTTTGCATATCTTAACCATTCAGGCTTCTCAAGTACAATACACCCATATTTTTAATGGCTTTCTAGTTACAGAAATCAATCTGAGACAATTAAGAAAGCAAGCAATATATAAAGCATTTATGGTAACTTAAAAAGTAAATTTTTTAGAATAATGTTAGGTCATCTTTTTGAATGAAGAGGTAGCTAATGAAGATTAGGAAGTGCATGGCATACATAACAGTATCCACAAACTTCATCTAGGCAATTGTCATTAAAGACTCCAACAATGTCATGCTAAGTGATTGTCCCCCTATTGAAAATATTGTAATTGAGAAAGAGAATATCTGATTTTGCCAGTCCATATTAATTTTCCAGTACTGCACAAATTGGTTAAAGGTGCAGACAGATGTAATGAACTTGGGGCAATTGGAGATTCAGGTTTGAATCCAGAGAACATTCTCTGAGAGGGAAGAGTGAGTCCAACACTTACTTGACAGTGCCATCAGGGCCCCGGTCTGGTACACACACTCTTGCCCAAACCCTTGCCTCTCCCCTCCCCCAAATACTGTGCCTTGAGTTGATTTTGACTCACAGTGACCTTATTTATGGAATAGAAACTCATAGATCAGAACTGCCTTTGTGAGGCAGTCTTGAGACCTTACATCTTTATGGGAGTAGAAAGTCTTTCTTTCAAGGAGTGGCTGATGTTTTTGAACTTATGACCTTGTGATTAGCCTTCTAACACATAACTCACTATACCGCCAGTATTCCTTTGGAACAAAGTAGGCACTAACTGAATGCTTTTTAAAAGAATCAATGATTGAAAAAACATCAAGCTGTGATACATATATTATTTGGACAATGAAAAAATAATGTGTACAAATGTATACCTGAAAGACACCCGAGGAATTATTTCAATTTGGAAGTTGTCCTATATGTACTTTGACCTAGGAGACTACCAAAAGTTAGATCTGTGGGGTAAAACATAAAGTAACCTATAAATGAATACCTTTTACAGTGTTCATTACCATGCTGTGTCCACACATACTCATTGGATAGAAAAATGGAGAACAAATATTCCTCTGGCTTCAATTCCATATCAAGCACAACCCTGCTCCTCTTTCTTCTAAAGCACTGTGTTGTAGATTAAATGGGAGTATAAAACAACTATTAAAAAGATAGCATTCAGAGTCCCCAAAATATATTCTGCAGCCTTCAAATATATAACATTAACATATTACATGACAACATTTAATGTGCTATGTGCTTTGTTAAATAGACCATTATATGGTTTCCACAGAATTAATATGTGAGGTCAGATTCACAAAGTATCATTTGACAATGATGAAATAGCATAATCATACAAGTAAATCAGGATAGCTGGGCCTGTGGTTTCATGTGCTATGACACATATCAAATGAAAAAATTAAAATATAAAAAACAATGACACCCATTGCATATAAAAGGAATACAAGTCAAACATTTTATTTTCTCTATTAATATAAAGAACCAATGAGATGTAATAAAGTACATAAATTCAGCAAGAACAGTTAGGATAAAATTGCTGGATTAGATAGCTGGGCAGTTAATTAATATATCACAAAGCAAGTTAGCTTTGGGGCAATTTGTTCCACCAGGAATAATTTAATTTCATCTTACAGTAGATTCCTCTGGCTGTTTTAACAAATTATTATACATTTAGTGATCTATAAAACCCCCAACATATTTTCTAATATTTCTGTCAGTCAAAAGTTTGAAGTGAGTGCTCTGGGGTACAGCTTCAGACGTTAGCAAGAATGAATCCTAACCTACAGGATCCAGGAGAAAATGCATTTCTTGCCCTTTGTTTCCAGTTGCTATCTGTACCAGTCTACAACCTCTGGTCTGACTGGATTTGTAAGGTAGAATTGGGATCATGATAGTGTGGGGGAGGAAGCATTAAAGAACTAGAAAATAGTTGTATGTTTCATCACTGCTACCCTAACTGGCTTATTTCCTCCCCGAGACCCTTCTGTAAGGGTTTGTCCAATTGCCTACAGATGGGCTTTGGGTACCCAATCTGCACTCTCCCTCATTTGCAATGATAGAATTTTTTTGTTCTTTGATGCCTGATCCCATCAACACCTCATCATCACACAGGCTGGTATGCTTCTTCGATGTGGGCTGTTTTTTGCTTCTGAGCTAGATGGCTGCTTGTTTATCTTCAAATCTATAAGATTTGAAGCCGGATCCCATCAGCTTTCTTCACCACATTTGCTTATGCACCCACTTCGTCTTTAGTGACTATATCTGGAAGGTGAGCTTCATGGAATGCCAGTTTAATAAAGTAAAGTGTTCTTGCATTGACGGAGTACTTAAATGGAGACCCAATGTCCATCTGGAATCTTAATACTAGCCTATAAATATATGCACACAGATCCATTTCCCCACCATCTTATATAGACATATTTACATATGTATATGCCTGCCTTTAAGCCTGCATAAATGCCCTTTGCCTCCAAGTTCTTTCCTCTATTTCCTTTGACTTCTTCACGTCCCACTGTCACGCTCAGCCTTCATTTGGATTTCAGTAATTCCTCTCAGTTACATTGTCCTTGACAAGTGTGTTGCCAGGACCTTCTTCCTGTTATAATCCTTAAAGCTCTTCAGAAATCTGTCCACCCTTCCAGATGCTACTGGTATTAAAATACTAGTATCATAGATTCCAGTACCACAGCAACATAGTTGGTACCACAACATGAGAACTTAACAGACAAGTGGTGTTTGGATGTTGGAAAATGATATCTTGGGATGATGATTGTTCAACCTAGTGTGTCTGTGGTTAAGAACTCAGAGCTGTGAACAAAAAATGTTCACATTTCCTAATCTTATGAACATTACAGCTTAAAAAAATCTATGAGGCAGTAGCATTCTATTACATGGGGTCACTGGAGCGGAAAATATACTGCAGAGCACCTAACAACAATATACATATTGTTCAGTCAACTTCAAAGATATTTGTGTTTACATTTGACTCATCTGGAGAAATCAGAGAAATCTCATCTGGAGATGCTTAATCTCATATTAGTAAAGTTCTTTGTACTACAAACAGTAGCATATTAACTGGTTCCATATAGTAGGGTATGGTCATATGCAGGCAATTATCTTCTATGCCACCTCTCTCTACTGAACTTAAATCTACAGATTAACTTCTACAGAGTTTCAAATGGTTTAGTGAAGCTCATCCATCACTGACAAGAAATTTTGATTGGTTTTGGGTCAACTTAGCTGGGTCAGAAGTCTCAGTGATTTTGCAGTTGGGACCTCCCTCTTAATGTGATCGAATATAATCAGTTTCATGAAAGGATATGCTGTGAGCCAAGCAGTTAATCTGGTCACAGCATTGATGCTGTCTCTTCTGTGATAAGGCCTACTTGATATTTAAGCAAACACTTAAATATCACTTGTTGTTGGCCTGGGTCTCATACATATCACATTGATCTCTACCTCTTCAGCCGACAGCCTGCCAACCCTGGCATTTATTGATGGTATGCCATAATACTGGTCAACTGTAGGAGCCACCTCATCCTGCCAAATTTGGATTCAATGGACTCTGTCAGGCAGTGGTCTGATCTGCAGAATCCATCAGCCTATGGGTTCTCTGTTCCTGCTTGCTGATTCATCAGCTGCTTGATTCAAGAAGAACCTCCAGTTTAATATCTGACCCATGGACTTGAATCAGACTCAACTTACCAGTTCTTACAACTGTAAGAATTTTGATTGAGATGAAATTCTCTGCATACCTTTATAGCATCACTGTTTCGGCCTCTCTGGAGAGCACAGCCTTATACAAAGGTCAACTTATATTTCCCATATACCCAAGTTTTAGATATTTTACCAATTAAGCAATTATTCTTAAAATAGCTTCTGTGGTTTATCTTTTTTTTTTGTTTTAAGCTAGAGGGAAGAAATCTATTGGAGCCTACATGGGAAACCCTCTACAGTGTAGGTATACCCAGGCAAACGGTCACACCATCCATTGTACCCCCATGTCTCAGAGGAACTCCCCTTGAGCCAAGTCCCAAAGTCCCAGGAATGCCTGGGGGTGGGGACGGGTCTACTCTTTTTAAAACATAATTTTGAAACTTCCCTTGTGATATACTTTCCTTTTGCAATATGCTCATTACTAATGTAGTATAGGACATGGACTTGTATGGGTGTAAACAATATCAATTACATGAAAATATTACTTATATTTTAGGATGATGTTCTGAAAATAAAGGTTTTTAAGAACACCAGAAATAGATGAAAATTTGAAGGTTGCAACTATCACTTTGGAATGGGATTCTGGCTTAAATATATTAAATATTTTACTAAATGGTCTCACTTGGTTTTCCTGATAATATTATGTAGCTGTATTTATTTTATTCCGACTTCAAGAAAAATGTTCTTGCAACCTTTCATTAAGTTGCCAAATAAGCCAAAAGATAGGTCGTTCTCCTACAAGCCCATGCTTCATTCCATCTTCAAAGTAGCAAGTATATCCTCGTGGAACTGCTTATAGTATTCAAAATTACCAACAAAGGAAAAAATGTGCCAAATATTTAAATGCTGCTTTCTTTCTATTTTAAAGAAAGGGTTCTAAACCAATTTTTAAAATTCAAAATAATGCAGAGAAATAAGTCTGAAATAATTTAATTAAAAGTTAGTCAATTTTCAGGAGTAGGACAAAGTCGGTAATTAGCTTCAAAAATTACTTTCAAACTTGTAGGGCATTTGTGGCCTTTCTTTGTACCCTCTCTTGGGATGATAACCTTGATTTGTGATATTGTTTATTAATTTTTAGAATACGAGCCATTTATTAGATGGAAATTATTCTGCATTTGTGCACTTAAATATGTGGACAATAAAATTAGGAGAGTTTAAAATGAGGAAAATTTAATAAATGTATATTTGATAAGATTTTAGGGATGATAAAAATAAATGGCTCCTGTGCATGCAGCTAGGGAACTGCATTGCTTCAACTCAGTCTTGCAAATTCTGCTACATGGTGCAGTTACCTATTTATTAATAATTTCCATGTGCTGTTTATCTTAGTCCTCTCGAGCCTGAACTCTGATGTGTTCTCTGGTCCTACTGGAAGTGAGAATCAGGCAACAGCCTCATATATGTCTAGGATAGCACCTAGAGTGAATGGAGCTGATCTTTTTCTTTTTAAAATATTTCACAATGCAAAATGTAGAATACAAGGACCAGATTTGTGCATCCTGTTAGGGTTCTAGATAATGGTCTCTGAATAGCAAACACTTCAAATCTCACTATCATTCGCGCAGACAAGTAGGTTGTTAGCAATGTACATATTTGTTGAGCTGTGCAGTAAATATACAGAATATTGGGTTTGCAGGCATTTTCTGGTTTCAGCTCATGAATATTTAATCCTATTGAGTAATTTGAAAAAAAAAGAAAGGAAAAATATTGCCCAAATCCAATTTTAACAATTATGGCTTCTTGTACTTTCTTGTCTAAAAGTCTTAGAAATTATCATATTAAATAGGTAAGGAGGGAAAATTGGTTTGAAATTAGTTCCTGGAAATTAGCTGTGATCGGTGGGGGGGGGCAGGGCAGTATTTGATTAACAATGATTCTAGTTGTCCTCTCACTTTGTGGAAACCAGATCCTCTTGGGTCTACTCTTGGCAACTGGCAGAAAGTACTCTGATGTTCTTATTTTATTCCCTCTGCTCTTGTGATGATGATAATGGGCTTTGGTATAAACACAATAAATGCCAGCTCTTTATAGCATTACAATTCTCTTTCTTGCTCACATGAGCAAGAAATATTATAAATATATGAGTTATAATTGCAAAAATGGTGAATGTATCATTGTAAAGACATTTCATGTGGTATAGACAAGGGGAGTGCTCTCTCTCCTCTCTAATATCTCTGAGCATTTGCTTACTGTAGTCATGTGTAGTAATTTTCTCCTCCCTTTTGCATTTTCTCTTCACTTTGGGTTCTCTGCCCAAGTGAACATTATTTCCCAATTTCCCGTCTCTTTCAATGATACTTTCAATAATCTTACCCATTAGGTCTTATGTGGCCTACTCTATTTTTCACTTCAAGAGAAAGACTATTGAAGATTAAATAAATGTTTTTCAATAATTTTAAGAAATGTGAAAAGTTTGAAAGAAGGGAAACATAAGGGGAAGATAATGTAGCTTCCTCAACACTTACCCGTCAACTAGGCACAATTAGTTTGTTGAGTTGGGATTACTTTCCACTTTGTAAAATGTCAGAAGAAAAAGAGAAAGTGTAGGGGACTGTGGAAATTTGAAAACATTAACTTGACAGAGCTAGGCTTATTCGTCAGCTTCTCCTAAAATGGTACACTTGCTGTCTGCAAATTTTTAAATATTTTCCAAAAGTGCACAAGGAATGGAACACAGTGCTAGGAGTACGAATAGAAGAGTCAAAGGAAAGCTACAGTCTCTACAGGTCACTATTACTTCACCCAGCTTTAAACAGATCATTTCCTCATTTGTTTTTGTTTTTCATTTTATCATTGAATAAAAGATTCTCCAGACAATATCCCTCAGGCACTGAACAAGTATAAGAATTCAGTAGAGTCCTGGAAGGGTAGTTATAAGAGGATTAAGTTAGGTTTAAAAGTGATACATTTTCTATGTTGTATCTTACTTATATTGTTCTTGCATGCTTCAATAAAACGGCAAAATAAGTTATTTATCCTATTGCTAAAGGCTATGATATTTTATAGTTCCATATAAATCAAGGTACATATAACAGTGACAGTAAAACCAGTGAAATGAACATGATCTATTAAGGTCTTTTTTCAGAATCCTCTCACTAAACCAGTGTGTGTGTGTGTGGTATTCATTGAAAATGTTAAATTTGCAGAACAAAACTCTGTGAGAAGACTAAGGGTTCAAATAAGGGAACTATAGAAGACACTATTTTATTATTATTAAATTATTTTATTGGGGGCTCAACAACTCTTATCCCAATCCATTGTGTCAAGCACATTTGTATATTTGTTACCATCATCATTTTCAAAACACTTTCTTTCTACTTTAACCCTTGGTATCAGTTCCTCATTTTTTCCTCTTACTTCCCCCACTCTCCCATCATTGCAAACCCTTGATAATTTGTTTTTATTATTTTTCATGTCTTACACTTACTAATGTCTCCCTTCATCCACTTTTCTGTTATCCATCTTCCAGGAAGGCAGTTATATGTAGATCATTGTGACTGGTTCCCCCTTATTCCCCCAGCCCCCCGCCATCTTTCCTTTACCCTCCTGGTAGTACTCTCATTATTGGTCCCGAGGGGTTCATCTATCCTGCATTCCCTGTTTCCAGCTCTGATCTGTGTATATTCTGGTCTAGCCAGATTTGTAAGGTAGAATTGAAATTATGATAGTTTGGGGGGGGGAGGGGAACAGGTGGGAGGTGGGACGTTGGGAAACATTAAAGAACTAGAGGAAAATTGTATGCTTCATCGGTGCTACACTGCACCCTGACTGGCTCATCTCCTCCCTGTGACTCTTCTGTAAGGGGATGTTCAGTTGCCTGCAGATGGACTTTGGGTCTCCACTCTGCACTCCCCCTCATAGGATTTTTTTGTTCTTTGATGCCTGATGCCTGATCCCATCAATACCTTGTGATCACACGGGCTGATGTGCTTCTTGCATGTGGACTTTGTTGCTTCTGAGCTAGATGGCTGCTTGTTTATCTTCAAACCTTAAAGACCCCAGATGCTGTCTTTCAGTAGCTGGACACCATCTGCTTTCTTCATATTTGCTTATGCACCCACTTTGAGAAGACACTATTAATTTGTAGTACCAAAAAAAGATAGAAATTCAACAGCTTCAGCAGCAAGAGGATCATTTCAATAAATTTATAAAAAGAAAGCACTAAGAGCATTCAACATCTTTTGATGGCAAAGAAGCAAAAACCAAAGACAAAACCAAAAGCCTTTTACAAGTGAAAAATCCACAGTTAATATCATAATGGTGACAGTCTGATAGCTTTCTCCTCTGAGATCAGGTACAAGAGAAGGAACAAAACATTTTACCAGTGCCACTCATAATTGTACTGCTAGTATTTGTCAGAGGAATGAAGGAAGCTAAAAGATATCTACGCTAAAAAGGAAGTTATAAAAAATGATTTTTTTTGTAGATGACCTATCTATTTAGCATCTAAATTCCTTTGTATTTTATATATAAGAAATTCAAAATCAACAAGTGGCTACAATAAGTAAGTAAATCCAGCAATGCCTCAGAGTCCAAGACATATATACAATTTACAATCAACAAAAGAAATAAAGAAAATTATTACATTTGTAATATCATCCAAAGAACTGAAATACCTAGAAGTAGATTTCACCAAGGAAGCTCCCAATAGCTTAAATGAAATGACATTTTAAAAGAAAGATGGGAAGATTGATACTTCCTGAATTCAAAGCTAGCTACAAAGTTTCAGTCATAAAAATATGTGGAACTGACACTGGAATGGCTACCTAACCCAATGCAGCAAAATAGAGAGTTCAGAAGCAAAACCCAGACATCTATGAGCAATTGGTTTTAATGAAGGTGGCAAGAACATTAATGAGCGAGAAGGGGTGCGGATAATTTCTTCAACAAGTGCTGCTGGGATAACTAGATAACAGCAGTAAAAATGAAATTGTACCCTTACTTTATTTCATAAAGAAAAGTAATTCATAGGAAAATGTAGTATGTGGAGGAGTTTACAATCACCTATAATTATCAATGCATCTTGATTATGTGCTCAATCAATTTCAGAATGAAAAATTTAGAAGAATTCTTTAAATTCTTCATCATTCATTGGCTTTTTTTTGGTTTGAATAATAGTTTTACTGTGTTCTTCCATGCAGGAATATAGATATTTTCCTATAGTTCATTTCAAGATATATCTCAAAGTTTTACTTTTGAAGTTGAATGGTATACAATTCCTCTTTACTTTTTAATTTCCAGTATATATATTTATATATATTAAACTTGTTCAATTCAAAAGAACAGATATCAGTATATTTCTGCTCAGTAAATACCTAGGCTATTGATTTTTATACATTCCAATTCATTTTTGTTGGTGTTCATTTTTGTTGGTCTCTATTCCACATTCTGATTATCAATCAGTCTTTGCAACTGTCTCTTTTCATTTTGTTTTGTGTCTCATCAGTAAGTGAAGGTCCTGAAAGCTTAGTTCTATTCAAGGCTGTGGTAGTTACACCATCTGGCGTCAACTTGAGACTATGAAGAGTGAAGGGGTGGTGTTTAGCCTGCCAATAAGGTCACCACTAGATGGCCTCATTTGGAGGTGCAACAGAGATAAGTAGCTCACTGGAAGCCAGATACATTCTCTCCCTGCAAGACATTCCTGTTGACAAGTGACCTGGAGCTTCTCTGATAGAGCCAGCACTCTGGAGGTGGAGGAGCCATGTGGAGACCCACACCAGTGCTGAAATATTTCCACCACCACCAGATCTGGAAGACTTTTCAACCACTTGCATGTGATCTTCCTGTGTTCCATGCCTTTGCACATGTTGCATGAGTCTGAAGAGGAATTTACAGACTGGTCATGGACTTATGGGCTAATATCAGACTTAATGGACTTGGTCTGGGATGTTTTCTTAATCTACAAGTACTCTTTAGATAAAGCTATTTCTTATACACATGAGTGCCTATGAATTTCTTTTTCTAGTACACTGGACTAACACAATGGCATAAAGACAGACTCTACTTTGAGGAGATAGGTTTTCCCAGGTGATGTTCTGATTGTCTTCCTACCTGAGACCTAATCTGACACAATATGAGACAATGTTCTGCTGCTATTCAGTAGATAATTTTTCAGAAGTGAATCACCTTCATTTTTCCTAGTATTTTCTTAATCTAGAAGCTCTACGGATAACTATTCACCATGGGTAACCGTACTGATATTTGAAATACTGGTGGCATAACTTCTAGCACCACAACCATAAGCAAGATATAGCAGTTTCACAAATCTATAGACAAATGGATTGAGAGGCATATAGTAATAAATCATTATGATTTCAACTTGTGTTTTTAATAAAGTTATTTGCTATCTTTGTGTTCTACACATGGTTTCAATCCACTTTAGAATTAGATTGTTTGCTTTTTAAAAAATTGTTGAGCTCTGAGAAGCCTTTGTATAATCTGAATACATAGGCTTTGTCAAATAAATAGTTTGCAAATACTTTTTCCTAGTAAATAGTTTTTCTTTTTTATCTTCTTCCCCAGGTCTCCCACAAAGAAAAATTTTATCATTTGGATAAAATTCATATGATTAACATTTCCATTTATGAGTCAGGCCTTCAGTGACAAAGGATGAATTTTAATATTGTGCATTATAATTCTCTGAAAAATGGAAAATCCATGTGAGACATATACAGACACTGACTGAATAGCAAATTAACTAGAGCACATTCCCTCATTACTTTGAATAGATGGAAGCATATCAAGTATATTAAATTATGGAAGCTTGAGACAGCATTGTGCTCATTCTGAATTGCATCACCGAGGAGCACAAAGCAAGAAGAATCTAAATGTTTAAATAGTATCTAGAAAGAAACTACCATCAATTTCCAATGACTATGATAGAAAAAAATACTTACTTTTGAAAACATTGATTTTTCTGATCATATATTTTAATAAACATCCAGAAAAATGGAGTTAGGGCATTCAGCAAAATTTAAATTTTGCATAAGCAACACTTTTTTTTAGTACAAGTCTGTACCAAATACTGTATGAGGTGTGTTATTACTAAATGATATGTGCAGTTTATCTGGAATTCAAATTTTATTGGGTTCCTTTTGTTCTTATTTGCTAAATCTGGCAGCAACTCTAACCCTCCAATGCAGTACAAGTTCTTTTAAAGGACAAAAGAGCTCTACAATGAAGGCTTTGCACATTCATGTGCATTTGAAACCATCCTTCCTATGAATTTTAGCTTTTTTTATTATTTATTTATATAAACTGCCATCTGAGAAAGCACTCAGTTTAGAACAAAAAGTCATAGAACTGTAATTGAACACTGAGATCATCTAACTTTCCTTATACAAATGAAAAAAAATGAGTAATATGAAACTTGGTATTTCTTAGGAGTTAGGAAGGGAAATGGACTGTATCACACCCAAGTCCCATTGTGCCTTTTGCAATATTCCCCCAAATCTTGCCAGTTTAGCACCCAGTAATTTGTAACCACAGAAAATGTGCCCCCATTGACAAACTCACTGTCTCCTCATAGGCATCTACCTTAATATATACATATATTAAATTTAAGTAAACACAAAGGTTTGCTCCTAAGATGTAATATTTGCTTGAAGCAGAGAAGTGTAGGCAGACTTTTCTAGGATCTCTGAATGAGACTGCAGAAAGCTAAAGCTTCTCTCGGTACATTTTATCCACTGTTGCTACTGAATAAAAGCTCAGATAACCCAGAATACAGGTCAAGGGAAGAATCACTATAGTAAAGATGTTTTCCAAAAACAAGGGGGCTGGGTGGCACATCTATATCATGCCTAGTTATGGGCTTGTCTCTTTTCAATTCTCTTTTTGTTCAATGTCTTTCAATTACGATTTTCTTTAAATCTCCCTATTCTATTCTTCTCAAGAGATTATTACTAAAAGTCTTCAGAAACAGACACAAATAATCTCTAAGAAGCACACATATTCCACTGAGATGTATTTTAATTATTAAAATGAACATGAAGCGACAGGGGAGCCACTTGGTAATTATCTGTCTGTCTCCAAAGGCTTCACCTCCTTGCAGCCCTTTCAGCCACGACTCACTTCACTAACTGTTTTAACACAAATAAGCAGAGGCTCCTATGTAAGCAGGTCATTGTGCAGAGGTTCAACAATGTGCAGGAAGAATTCCTTTGGCAGAAGGTTGAACTTTAGAGAAAGCCAGCCAGACGCTGGAGAATAAGAGATGGCAAAAGCACCAGAGTTATAAAGGTCAGATCAGGTTGTGAGATGAAGTCAAAGTGGGTGGAAATTCTCAGATGAAAAGTCTGCCTCCACCACTCAACAGAAGTTTTGATGGTTAGATCATCACCAATGTTAAATATATTTGCATTTATTCACATTACCTCCCTGAATATTTCTATTTTGCATGTATAAATTCTTTAGGAAGAAAATAAAGAGCTCTGTTCTCAGTCATTCCCTCCTTCTTGGAAATCAGAATTTATTTTTTCCACTTTGCCCGTGCAGAGGGGAGAGCTAAGTAATTTTGAAGGAGCAGCTTCTTGCCTTTGGTTGATGAAGAGACAGGGGAGTCATTTGGTAATTATATGTCTGTCTCTAAAGGCTTCACCTCATTCCAGCCTTTTCATTGCTTCCTCAGTTAACCTGGGTTGGGATGGGATGAGGATGTGGCTGAGAAGCAGGGTTGCTAGGTTTCCTGCTCTGTAATATTTTAGATATCTGGTCTTTTATCACATGGATGTGTACATTCCCAAAATAAAACCAGAAATGATTCTAAAAGATTTGCCCTTCAAATGCACCCTTTCATAATCATCTCTGTTTATGTGAGGGCTTGGACAAAGCAATCTTCTATTTTATTGAGAAATTTCTTACAGTGGTAAGAAACCAATGATTGAAGTTTTAGATTTTATTTAACCCCTGTCTTTGATTTGTCTGTCTTGTGGAAAGACACTGTGCTTTTTAAATGTAGGTGTCAAATATGATGCAAAAACATGATGAAATAGGCTCCTGTGATTATACTTCCTCTAACTTTTTACATCACATTTAATACCTTCACTGAAACAAAATTGGGTATAAGTATATCCAGGGAAGCAGCTGAGGTTGGGTATGTAGAAATAATTTTGTGTTTAATATTAGCTTATATCTTTAAATAAATTCATTGACCCTCAAACCAATTAAAGAAGCATAATATTAAAAATGGGCTAGAAATAAAAACTTTTGGCATGCCTGCCTGCTTTTCTAGGATCTATAACATATTTAGCAATAATCACAATTGTCCACGTTATTGTGAAACTAGTGTCTCTGGAAGCAGAGAAAGATTAGATACAAAAGGTAATAAAACACTGAAAAGTAAGGGTCAAGAATTCTCTGAGATATATTTATATACAGAAGACAGACTCTAATAGAATGACTTATTACAAGCCATTTGAACTTGTAATTTAGTCATTAATAAGCAAATAAATGTTTTATATGACTCCGTTGTTGCTAAAGTACTTATAAAACAACTTATATTTTGAATAAGTAGAAATGGATGAATAGAAAATGATGTTTTTATTATTTTTTGATGGAAGTTAATAGATAATAGTAGAGAATATTCATGTAAGCAAGGCTAGCCCAATTTTTAATTTATAACCACGTTACTGGGTTTCCTGTGAAGAGTGATTCAGCAGGTCTTGGTTGAACCTTGCTCTTCTGCATTTCTGACAGCCTTCTGTTTGCCACTAAGGATGCTGGTCTCTAAATTACACATTCTTGGCAAGAAAGAAAGATATAATGAGTTATGTATATAATACAACACATGATTCATAATTCAAAAACAATCAAAGCAACGCCTCACCAGGAAACCGCCAGAAATTCAAACTAGTTTCAGAAAACAGCATGGAGTGAGGATGCCGTGGTTGAAACGCATAGCACCAACAGGACACATACTTGTGTCTGATTGACTATTACACAGCATGGAATCATAACGAACCAGGGCCAACGTTGGAAAGAATGGGAATTTTTTTACTGCATCTCTCTGATCAATAGTCTGACAAGTTGGACTACGTGAAAAAGAACACAGCTTTAGGATTGGAGGAAGAGATTGGAGGTCATTAATAACATTCAATATTCAGATGACAGAGGGAGTCTTTGTGGCATAGTGCTTATGAACTGGGCCACGATGCTCGAAACCATCAGAGGCCCTTTGAGAGAAAGACAAGCTGGGACCTTCTATTCCTGTAAAAAATTATAGTCTCCAAAACCCACGGGGGCAGTTAGTTCTATCCTGGATCAGTGAGGTTCCTTCTTGTTTTTTTTTTTTTTTTTTTGTGGGGGTGAGGCAATCACTGTCCTCCAGTGGTGGGAGTAGGAGGTCCAGCCCCACTGCTGGAATTGAACCTCCATCCAAGTGGGCCACAGTCCTGTGCACAACCACTAAGCCACAGGGGCTCAGCCTCCTTCTCGTCTTTAGAGATGTCAGTGACACCACTTTGCTGGCTGAAAGAGGCGGACTTAGAGCTTTTAAAGTAGCATGCCTCTGATTACCTGCTACTTTCTCTTGGAAACCCAGCCTGAACTCAGTCTGCACACTCAGACACTCCTGGTGCCCTTTCCCTGCCTTTCTTTTTCTTCATGCGATTGTACTTAGCACCACGCAATAATATGACCATTTGTGTCTTCCTCTCTCTCAAGCCAGGGAGCCCAGATGGCCTAGCCCTAGAGTTTATGCGTAGGGTTGTTAACCATCAGGTCAGCAGTACGAAAGCACCAGGCTTTCTGTGGGAGAAAGACGAGGCTTTCTACTCCCATAGAGGGTTCCCGTTCTACCCTGCTCTATGGCGGCGTGATCTGCAATATGCATGGTCAGGACATTAAAAGCACCAGCTACTCAGGGAGAAAGATTTTCTGTTTCCACAAACAGTTACCAACTCAGGACAGCCACAGGGCATGACTGCGAGTCAGCATTGACTCAATGGAAAAGGGGCTCCCTCTTGTCAGAAATCATTGTACCTTCATTTATAGCAAATTTTTCAACTGTCACACCTATATTAAATTTAAATGAATATTTAATCAAGAAGTGGATTAATTTTACTGCTTGAGTTTGGTGTCGTAAGACAATTTTTACTAATTCCAAATTTCGGATCATACTCTCTTGATTCATGTGAACTTTAGACTTTTTATGTTTAGATGTCATTTTTTCTCAATAAATATATTTAGGAATTTGATAACAAGAAAAAAATAGCCCCTTTAAGAAGATAATTTTCAAGCAATTTTTAGTGAATTCATTTGCGAGGATGGATTAAAGGATACTTTCGAGTGGAACATCTCTGCCTAACATGATGACAGTTATTTGGAGTCTGTTTATTTCTGTGACTGAAAGTGATAAAATAGAATGTACTTTGAATTTATCCACTCATCACACTTGGAATGCCTGTGAGCTGGCCTCTTAGCAAAGTCATTTGCATCAAAGAGTAATTGTTATAATATCAAATGAAATGATAAAGAAACAGATAGTAAATGGAATGGTGCAGAGATGAATTTTTCAGAGTTATGATCCTTTAATATTGTCGGAGACTTTGATTCCTGCTAGAAGAATTTAATGAAACACCGTGGAGACAGAAACGTGCTGCGTGCTGTTGTTGTTCATGGGGTCGCTGGGGTCAGAAGGACTCGGCGTCCAACAACAATGACAATGAAGAACTTTCTGGTTTTGAACTGGCAAAAGCCGGTTCTCTTGGGAAGGTAAAATTGAGGCGCACTGATTATGGGAGGTAACGGGAGTCCCTTTATTTAACTCAAACAAACCCAGTTACCTTAAAAGTGGAAAATGGAAAGAATGGAGTAGGAACAAAGCTCTGTTCCAATAAATGATTTCACAAAGCCTGGAAAACTTAATGAGTGTCACAAGAGTTCAAAAATCAGAGAAATTTAGTTTCTTCTCCAATTAGACCATTGTGATTCTTTTACTGAGAAATAGAGAGGTTGAGGATCTTACATAATTTTGTGTGAACTCCATGCTTTACTGTAATCTCTTCGCACTTTGGGCAATTCTCCATTACTTGTGATGACATAAAATTTGTCAAGCAAAGGGTAGGCTTTCTTTCACCTCTGAGCTCATTGCCATAAAAGCAGTGCTTCCTTCTGAGAAGACCCTAGCTCTTTCTCAGTTTTGTTGAAGAAAAAAAGACATGATGATAATAAAGATCAATTTGGAATTTTCAAAGACGCAGGGATCCACCTCCTCTTCCCTGGAGAAATTACCTAACAGCTAATGTGTTATGCAAAGAAGCCTTCTAAACTGCCTGCTGCCTAATTAGCTTTATTAAAAATACATATCAAGCTTGCTTTGAGTTCTGGGTTTATTATGTGGTAAGTGGTGCAAACACAAGATTATGTATCGAAAACAAGTAAACAGATGCTCACTTATCATCCAAGTTGTGAGAACGAACCGAAAAAACATATTCACATGTCTGTTTTTCTTCTCAAATTGCCAAGCAGGTGGGAGGCTTGAATTGGTGTCTTTTATGAGCTCTTGGTTTAAAATGAAAGGAGTGTGAGCTCCCCTCCGCCCCCCAGTAATTCTATGTTCATTTTAATTTTCAGTTCTCGAAGATCTTTCAGAGTGAGATGCTGTTCTTTCCTTTTTCAAAGCTCATCAATTAGTGTGTGACATGTGTATGGAATGATGCGCCTTAGCTAGGATGATAAGGAAGCAGAAGAGCAATTTGCCGCTCACCGTCACATCTTTGAAAAATCCATCAGTGCTTAGAAATCCTTTCAAATCTCCCCCCCCCACCCTGCCCCCCTTCCTTAACAAGTTGTGTTCTGGAATGATGAGGTTTAAAGAGTAATTGCAGTAGAAAGTAAAAATGGAGAATATGGGAGGGTGGGGAGGTTTGGTAGAAATAATTATGTTCAACCCTGGGCGTCCTGTTTCCATCATTGCTAATTAGATCAGCACAGTCTAGGCGGGAAAGGAGTCAATGTGGGTACCATTGCTATCAAGCATGCTGTTTCTCTTGAGTTGGCACTCACTCAGGATAACCTCAAGCAGACCAGAATGGTACTTTGCCCCAGTCAGTGCCAGCTTCATGATCATTAGTATGTTTGAGTCCATTTGGAGGACCATATGTCCGTCCATCTCATTGAGGTATTTCCTCATTTTCACTGGCCCTTCTCTATACCAAACATGATGTCCTTCTCTAGAAATTGGTCCTGCCTCATGATAAATGTATTACAGCAGATAATATTCGGTTTTGGTTATAGGACTGTCATTGACTAATCTTTGAAACCATGTGGCGGTCATGTGTTTATGCTAATTTCATGATTGAGATGTAGGGGTGGAGTCTGCCCTGTTGATCTGGAGATAGTCATTGAGTAGCCAATGTGTGGGCATGGCTTTCTCCTGAGACTTCTGGAAAATCTTGCAGTATTTCCCTCGTGGAGATGAGAAGCTCTCTCCCCAGTTGTTGGGAGTTAGTCTCAGAGATGATAAATCATGAACAAGACAAGATGGCAGCATCTCAGGAGCTGAAGGAGCCAGAGGAGAGGCCATATGACCTTCCCCCGACGGAACCAGACCTCTGAAGCTGGAGAAGCCCCTTGGAGACCCCTGCCAGTGCTGAGTTGTTGCTACTACCACTGGATACTGTTGATGGGCCCTCCCTGAGCCGTGGAAGCGAGGAGACATGGTGAGACCCTTGCCAGCTCCAGGACTCTGTACTCACTGGCCTGTGACTTCATGAGTCAGAAGGAGATTTTATAGATGGATATCGGGCATATGGGCTAATATCAGACTTATGACTTTGAACTGGACTGGGCTGGTGTGCTTTCTCTGTGTCCCATTTCTCTTGTATATAAGCATTTTCCTTATATCCATTTGCATGTCTATGGATTTGTTTCTCTAGTTTACCCAGACTAATACAAACCAGATGGACAGACCTTTCCTCCTAATCTTCCCCAGTCTGATGGCTCCTCTGAAAGCTGTTCACCATGCTCCTTGATATATTTTTGGTATTTGACATATTGGTGCCAACACTTCCAGCACCATAACACCAAGAAAGCCACTACACTGTGAGAAACTGACAGATGAGTGATGGATAAAATCTACACGGTACTATAAATTACAAAACACAGCCTTAGGACATATTAGCGATATGTGACATAATTTTGTCACATTCGATGCAACCATGAGTCTTTTCTGAATTCTGCTCTCCTCATTGTAGCACAGAAATAATGATATTCTACATATTTGAAATGACTTCAAGTATTATGGAGTCACTCCCAAGATAATTCTGTATTAATATCCTTCTATTTCTATAGTGTCCTGTAAAAGATCAATTTAGATGTAGAAATGAACAACTAGTAATCATTTCCTTCTAGTATCATTGTCAGAAGGAGGGAACTAGCCTTTCTGTTACATCGTTCTGGTACAATGTGATCTCATTGGGGTGGTAACTTCAAAAACTCTGGAACACTATATTTCTTTCTCCCATTGATATCGTCCAGGCAAAAATAAGGTTTTCAGCAATATTTCTGTGCTGAAGGTGTTGAAAGCTCTGGCTTAGTCATACAACCTAGAAAAAGCAATGCGATTGGAAAGATAGTTGAACTACTTTAATTAAACTGAAAAATAGCATCGATGTACATGAAAACATGGACAGAGAATATTGATTAAGGTATGTGTACTACTTTGTAGTATGTGTAGTACATGTGTAGTACATAGTACACATATGTGTAGTACACATGTCCAATTTACTTTGTAAGAGGTTAGTCGACCCAAAACAATAGCACTCCTCCCTCCACATCCCATTTCAATCATCTTTCCTATATCTTCAATGTTCTTTATAAATTCCAAAGTAAATAAAATCAAAGAAAAAGCAAAAGGCAAACTAACCTTCAATTGTCACACCCACAAAACTACTAATATTCCCTACTACTAACAATAATTACCAACAATAGTAGCAACTACAACAAAAGACAAGACTGGGACCATAACCAGCACATTTAAAATAATTGAGACAATTAAAATTATAGTGTTTCAACAGCATAACTACTCCATAGCTTCCACATAAGAGATGAAATGAGAAAAACTCTGGCACAAAAATAAGGGAGATTATTCCTTTTATTAGCACTGTCCTTGTTAATGCTGTTAAATTAATTCTGATATCACATAGATTTCAAGTTTATAAACACAGCTTGTACCACACGTGCTTTATTTTTAAATTGTCCTGGATTTTCGTTGTTGAATGAATTATACATAGCCTTTTGCTTTATTTTTGAATCTGGGTCATCTGGTCCTCTGGGTTGTCATGTTGTCTACATTTGGTTATTTCCCAAAGGAACTAGTTGTTTCTGCCTCCTGAACCAAAGTCTTTCTTAAATACTCTTCCCTGCTGTTCCACTTACAGGTTGGTTTCGCTCCGTCGTTCTGGAGCATTTATTCTGGCAGAATACTGAAAGCTGCTCTATTATATAGCAAACTTTAGGTATCAGTTTTTCCTCTTCAGTATCAGATCTTGGGCCCTTCCTTTCCATAATGAAGAATAGTGAAGACTGTTGGATCAATATAAAAGAAGTTCTAAACTTTTGGTTTATTTACAAAGCTACTGCTTTCATGAGTGAGATTATCAAAGCTTCATCAAAAAGACCACGCTTTACATTTCCACTTTGAGAAAATTCTTAGTAAAAACAAGCAAGCAAACAAAACACACCCATAATGTGAATACACACAAATAAACACACACAAGAACACTATTTAGAGACTTTTTACTAATAACAAACAGGAAAAGGACACAAACCAGTAATAACAAAAATACATAAAAATCATTTTCAAATAATTTTATCAAAATAATTTCCTAAATCACTGGCCTATATATTTTCATGTTATGAGGCTTCTTTGTCAAGGTAGGGATGTTTTATTTGTTTTAGCACTTTTAGCTTGCTTACTAACTTGTTTACTAATATTGAAGCACATAACTTGACCTCTATTTGTACTTTTTAAATGGTGTTATAAAACATGAATTCTCTAATGACAGGTAACAGTGTCAAAACAACTTGCCAGAGGCTTCTGTTTTCCTTTACATACACAAGAGGAAAGGTGGATCAATATCAGGGACTCCAGGCTGATTCTTACCATGTGAGGCCAGGCAGTCCTCCACCCTCCAATCTTTTTTTGTTGTTTGCTTGTTTGTGGGCATCACTGGCCTCTAGTGGGAGTAGGAGGCCCAGCCTTACTCCTGGAGAGTGGTGCTGGATTTGAACCACCAGTCCAGTGGGCCACAGTCCCGCACACAACCACTATGCTACTGGGGCTCAGCCCCCCTCCAATCTTTTTACCAACTCTAACTGCCCCTACCCCAGTCCACTCTTTCCTTTGTTTCAGGGTTTGATCATTTATTGCAATGACAACAGAAACCTCACAGATATTACTCATAAACATGGAATTTATTAGGGAAGTAATAGATTGCAATTTAAAAAAATCAGAAAAGACTCAAAATGCAGTTCTTTAATGAGGACAGACTTAGAAGGGTCCACAAATATGTCAGTCTCTGGTCCTCTGCATCTCAGTCCCATGGCCCCTTGGCCTCTGTCTTGTTCAGGCAAGTGTTACAATATTCATGAGCTCAAGGGTTCTACGTCAGCGCACTCCACCAGGAAGCCTCCTGCCAGAAGTGTGAAATCAGAAGGCACTCAGCTCCCTCACTCTGTGGGCCCAGAAACCCATGGCACTGTCTTCTCATGTTAGGTTTCTGGGTCTACTATCTTTACTGCCACTGCTGTTTACCAATGCTTCATGTCTCTCATCTTTCCTTAGTGTAAGAGCCCACTCTCCGCACCCTAGATTAAATAGGTTCCCACACATGGGTCCCAGGTGCAGTGTATTCTCTCTACTCTTGGATTCTTAAGATTCTCCATTGGGATACTTCATTTTAAACTAGGCAGGATGACAAAAGTGACCCATCCTCACATTAGCAATCCAGAAACCTTATTTGTAGAGTCACACCCCAACTCTGGTGCCATGCATCTTCTTTGTATTATTCGCATGCTATCCAATTCCTACAGTGGGGTGCCTAGAAGCTCTTCAAATTCACATACTCCGAGTCATTTGGTGGGTGTTGCAAAGATTCTAGTTAGAAGAGCCATATTAAGTGATTCACTAGGTTATGTAATTGCTGTAGATACAATTTGTAGGGAATAGATTTCAGAAAGAAGTGCCACATTGCATTTATAGTTTGGAGTCTCATAAAAACATGAGTCAGGGTCTTAGTTCTTGAGAACAATTTTCCTGATAAGATTTAAGCTTTTTCTCCCTACTATTTATAATTTTAGAACTTTGTGGAAGAGTTAAATTCAATTATCATCAACTGAGATCTTACTGTTTAAGGGCATCCTGGGTGCAGGGATCCTAACAGATGCACACTCATATACATATGCTTTGCTATTCAGGAGATACCATCACTAAGCAGAGAATCACAGAGGACACAGACAGTCTGGTTGGAGAGTTGGTGCTTCAAGCTCATTGTGAGCAGAATCATTTATGGATTCAGGAGGGCAGAAGTCAAGGGGACATTGCTTAGGAGCTCTCATAAAAGGTGTACAAAGTCTGTGGAGTGCAAGAATGGTTTGCCAGAGTTTCTTTTAGAGAAGAGTAAACCATGGCTATACTTGAAAGAAGTCATAATTGTGTGTGGGGGTGATTATAGATGCAATAATGAATAACCTGTGGGTTATATTATTCCCACCCTCTCCAATAACCCTGTCTTGTAGCATATAGAACTGAATGCTATTTCTCCTTTTTTCTAACAGCATGAACAGTTATTTTGGCAACAGGGAGTGATTGCAGAAGTTTTCACTCTCACAATTGTCACTTTTCTGTACTTAAAAAATAGAGAACAGGCATTATCCTGACCGCCTCTCACTTAATAGCAACACTTTGTAAAAGCACTTTTTTTTGCCTCCGGCTACAACTAAAACATAGAATACAGAGTTCTTCTCACAACCAACTTGCTTCTCACAGAAACCAGAGGATAGCCAAAGGAAAAATCAATCACAATTATTCTGCACTGAAGTGGTTTATGTTCTCCTTCTGTTATTACCTATTGGTTTCTTCAGGACATTGGCAAGGTCTTGCCCCTCTCTGATACTCAAGACCTAGTCTGGCAAGTTGTATGACCTAGACATTCATTGAATAAATATCCAGGTAAATGCCAGCATCTATCTTTTCACTTTTATTAAGCATATCTAATATTCATCTTCATATAGTTTAGAATATAAAAGCCCATGCAGTGTCTTGTTAATATATGATGTCTTCACAAAATAACAAGATGAAAAATAACTACTGATAACATTGTAAAGAATGTGCATTCCAGAATACTTCATTGTGCTCAAGGACCCCTGGTGGCATAGTGAGCTAGGCATTGGGCTGCTAGCTGCAACATTAGTAGTTCAAAACCCTCAACTGCTCTGAGGAGAAAGATGAAGTTTTCTACTCCTAAAAAAGTGACAGTCTCAGAACCCATCATGGGAATCCCTATAGGATCACTATAAATTAGAATTGACTCAATGGTAGTGAATTACCTACACAAAGGGAAATTCATTGGAACAAAACAGGATAGACTGTCTATTTAAAATCAGGAAAAGCTGTTTTTTCAGGGTTGTGTCTTTATATTATTATCATTCAATATATATGCTGAGCAAATCATCTGAGAAACTGAGCTATATGAAGAAAACAGTGAAAGAATGGCTAGATTTTAAGGCTACTACTTTTGGATTTGGATTATATAACTTGAAATCCCTGGATTACAGATGTCGGGCTGCTTCTTCCACGTGGTCTTAGGTGACTTCTCCAACACTGCTTGATATGATTGAACTATAGAGTAGCATGATGCTTGGATTAGGTCCTAATAAAATAAATAAGTAAATGTACTGTTGGAACTGAACAATGAAAATCTATGGTTGCCTGAGGGGGACTCTTTTTGGTATGGTGTCAGTGTGTAAGTCATATTAGAGTTGGTATTGAAGAAGTTGAGATGATGACAGATTCAAGTAGTCTTCAGAAAACAATAAGAAAACTCAAGCAGCGATTTGAGAGGTGTAAGGCCCAGAAAAGGTGGAAAAAGAGTGGCAACAAGAGAATGGAGGATTAATGCAAGCAAATTCCTTGAGGACAAGAGGTGATTAAATCAAGAGTATTGGCTCTGACAATTGAGAAGGAAGTAGTGAAGGAGAGAAGGGGGAAGTAAAAGGGAAGTTGAGAAATTTCATTCCAAAAGAGTAACATTTATTAAATGGAGGATATAATATTATCTGAAAAGAATTAAGAGTAAGAGGTTTATATTGTGAATTAAGATTTATAGATGCTAGAAACATACTGGGAACTGCGAAAAGGTCATGATAAAGTTTCCACCAAGTTGTGTGTGTTTATGTGTGTCCACTGTAATGGCATCAATTCTAAGCGATCCTATGTTGGGTTTACCAGGCACTGTAAGCCCTTGTGGGAGCAGACACTGTCATCTTTCTTCTTCAGAGAGTGATGGGTTTGAACAGCTAACTTGTAGTTAGCAGTCCAACACTTACCAGGCAGTTCTATTTGCTCTCCATATGCACATACGTGAATGGGAGTTAAATAAGATAAAATAGAAAAGTTGAGTGTGGAGATGTGTTTTCATAATGGCACCCAACAGGCTTTAGGATTACTTTGGGTTTTATTACTCTGCCATCATTCTCAACCTAAACTGAACATAGCAATCACACAGGGAACTTTAGAAATTACATCTGCCTAGTTCCCACTCGAATATTCTGACTGACTTGATCAAGGATGTGACTTAAAGACGAAATACCTTCAAAATTCAGCCCTAGTTGACAAGTATAGCACTAACCCTCCCTTCTTTAATTTACTAAAACCAGAACTGAATGCAAATCCAAGAACTTAGTGGTATTTAACCCAAAAGTGAGTTTAAGTCCCGAAAGCAATAATTAATCATGTTCATGAAAGAACTTCAGTAACTGTAACCATCTTAGTGCTATCCTCAGCCACATTATAAAAGTTTATATTGTCAGCACCTAATCTTGCAGCTTTGGAATATATACATCAGCAAAACTGTCAAAAAGATGAAATTGCAAAATTATCAAATATCTGACATGTAACAAAACACAAAGAACAATGTCAGGTTTATCATTCAGTGTTGAGTGATCGGTGTAGACTCAGAATATACCTTTACTCCCTTCAAGTTCTCTACTCCATTTACGATGCTCTTAACCTATGAAATGCTCTTTATGCATTCTTTATCCCTAGCTGACAAAAACTCACTTCTCTATCAACACCTCTCTTCACAATAAGTTTTTTTTTCTTTCCTGTAGAGTTCTAGCTTTAGGTAACTTCTAGTTTTTCTCTGTATGTTCCCTCTGGGGCATGCCACTCTTGTCTTCCACACTGTCAAATTGCTGTCCTTTCCTGCGCTTCATTTGTGGAAACAAACAAAAAAAGTTGCACAGAGCAAGCGAGGTCAGGAGACTAGAGTGCATGGGACAAGGGACGCATTCTGCTTTCTGCCCCCCAAAGATGCCTGCATGCGTAGGTACATCATCACGGTGGTAAAATCAGACCCCACGTGTACAAATCAGGCCTTTCTGGTCACACACTGTTACACAATCTTTTCAGAACCTCTGAATAGAAAATGTCAACAGTCTAACCTGGTGAAATGAACTCCAAATGTACAACCCTGCCCGCCCCCCCCGCCCCCCGGACATCCGAAAAAGAGATGATCACCATCTTGATCTTTGATTTTACTTTTGATGATCTTTTTTGAGTGCAATGCCAATGGTGTCTTCCACTGACTTGATTGATGTTTGCTTTCAGGGTCATAAGAATAGCAGTAATGACCTTGGACAAAAAATATGGGGTGCTTTGGAACTGTTCTTTCAAAGCATGATATGTTTCTAGTTGATGCTCTTTTTCCTGGTCAATCAGAACCCGAGAAAAAAATTTCACTCTAACCCTTCTTATTCCCAAATATTCCAATAAAACTTGCTGAACCGAATTTCAAGATAGTCCACATAAGTTTCCTATCTCTTCAGTGATCCCTAAGGGTTGGTCCACAAACACAACTGCAAGAATTTTGCTGACATTTTTTTCTGTGCATGGAAACAGACAGGTGTCCAGAATGAGGTGTTTCATCAATTGACATTTCACCTTTTTTGAAATGAGAAAACCACTTGTACACTTGAGTTTTTGCTCTATTACTGTCCTTGGAAGTTGTGTTCAATATCACAAAAGTTTCAGCAGCATTTTTCCTGGTAGGAAACAAAATTTCATAGTCACATGCTATTCTCTTAAATCAGCCATCACAAAAAAACAAGGTTCAAGTGAAACTGCTTTTACAAAAAAATTCACTGTGACCAGAGAGAACCTTCCTGGGCAATGTCACTGAATGCACTAACTCAAAGTGAGTTGCTTGATGCTCACCTTGTGTGAAAAGGTGAATAAGGCATACTATACTACAAAATCTCTGTCTAGAGGAGCCTTTTCTGTTTCTGTTGTTGTTTGGTGTGTGTGTGTACTGGACCTCTGAGTATGTTGATTTGCTGTCACTATGCACTTTGGATTAAAATAATGCAAACCTTTTCCATAACCAAATATAGACAATATGAATTAAATCGCCACATGTGCATTGTAATAGCAACCTAGTGAAAGAGAATGCTTTATATTGAAAAGTATCTTCATGAATTCATTCTTCCATTTTTAACATCTAATGATTCGTTTTGGGGAGAGGGGGAGCTAAGTATTTATGAATCATGATGGACAATAGGTATCCATGATGCTTAAATACTTAACTGTTTTCTTTCAAGAGAAGTTCAAATGGGGCTGGCTTCTCTTCCTAAAACAGTAGTGTTCTCACTTCCCTGCAAAGATATCAGCCTGTGCACCTTGTAGCCAATAAACAGGAACTTGTTTTCTAACATGTATGTAAATTTTCTGAAATTCCCTTTTCTCTGTGTACAAAATAAAAGCGCTCATTTATTCGCCAAAAGTCATATAGAGGAATAATTATAAAAATCTTTTGTAAACAGACATACATGATGTGTGTGGCAGAAAGATGCAACTTTTTACACCTGGCATGATTTCCAGTTTCAGAAACCCACAGGGGCATGTTTACTCTTCCTACAGGGTCTCTGTGAGTTGGAATCAACTCCATGCAGTGGATAGCTGTAGTTTTCGTTTGTTTGAGGCATCACTGGGTTTGCTGTTGTTTTTAATATGTTTCGAAATAAAATGTATGACAGCGCAAAGATTTGAAGGAGAGAAATCAAGTTGTGGTGTATCAAAAATGTAGTAAATGCATATACATTTTACAAAAAGATGTGTAAGACCAATACATTGAAAAGGACTAAGACACTTCTGAGAGAAACGAAACAAAACCTGAAAAAATGAATAAATATTTTCAATTCATGGGTCAAAAAGTTCTCCACCACACTCCCACAGACATTTTAATAGGATGATTACTAAACAGACTAACCAGAGCAAATGTTGGCAGAGATACAGTACACCTGGAACTCATTTATTGCCAAAAGAAATGTGAAATGATACATCCATCTTGGAAAATTTCATCCTATACCTATCCTATTACCCAGCCATTTCACATATTTCCTTCTTCACCTTCGGTTACATCCAGGCATCTTTCTATGAGTGGTCTGATCAGATGTCTTGCCTTTATTTTTTCTACCCTCTGAAATGCTAAATACTAAAGAGAGTCAGGCAATTTAGACATTCATCATCCCTGCAAAAAAAACTTTGCCAACAAATAGAAGTCCTACTATTACACATGAATAAGACAAAGGTACATATGAGGACCCACCAGCAAGCCACATGTGACAGTCAATGAAATGATTCCCATGATGGGAAAAAAACAGCGTGGTGACACACTCTGGGGGAGTGAATGAGGAATGAATGTCTGGTCAGGTCCATGCATTGTTAGACAGGGTCCAACAAGGGCCATAGCGAGTGCTCCAGTGGACCTGCAGGGGTTGGTGCGGTCTTGCTTGGCAGTGATGGTAATGGCAGTGGTGTAGCAGGTGCTGGCAGCCAGAAAGAGGCATCTTAAGGTAATGACCCATTTTTATACCTCTTACTCCACGTCTCCCTAATCTGAAGCCCCAGGAAGGTCATGGCCTCATACCTACTGTCATGTGGCCCCCATGAGGCCCTCAGGGCAAATTTCTTTCTTTATTTATTGATTGATTGCCTATGCAAAGGTAATAACTGACCCCCCAAATCTGTTTTATGAACGATTTTTATATTACTTTTCATATCAAAACCTATGGTGCATTATGAATGCATTTGATGAAGTGAGTACAGAACTAGAAATCCCAGTTCCCCACTGGGGGTCCCCTGGATGGAAGGGCTTGAAATTCCATGTTGCTGTTTCACAAGAGATCCACTCTGGGGACATAGGGGCCTCATTTTCCACTAGGCTCCATTTGAGTCCTCTGAAGCATGAAGAGGACCAATGCCTTGTTCCTGGTTAGTGTGGGTGGAAGCACAGGTGGTTCACAGGATCTTTACTGTCATGTTGAGAGAGGGTTCCTGACATCCTAAGACAGTAAACATCCTGGCTTCCTATTTGACAACCTTTGATACTGCACAGAGAGAGATTTTACAGCCTCTCATTACAGTCTGGCAAGGATGGAAATGTAGACACTCCATTTGGTCTCTTCTGATGTGAATGGTGACAGCCTTCAGCAGAGCAGATATGGTTCAGGAGTTTGCTCATTCTCTAGCTTACTTCTTTACTAGCCTTTTGGATATTGGGTGAAGGCTCTTTCTTTCTTTTTCTTTTTTTCTTTCTTCATTTCAGATGCTCGCCTGTGCTTAATGGCATTGATGATGTTCTTTCTTCTTCAACTTCAACTCCAGCATCTAAATCTGTAAGGCAAAAAGAAGACTCATGAAACACCATCTTCTCATTCTTTGAGTCCTAATATACACCTTCTTCATTCTACCTTTCAGATTCTTGTCATGTGTGTTTTACATATAATGTCCAGAGTTTTAGTTGCACTTTATGGTAGAAGAGGATTGGATAGTTACATATACTTCAACTTATTGGAGGTGTAATATGGTCCCCAATTCAGTTTAAAATATTTTTTGGACCATAAGACGCATCTGACCATAAGACACACTCAGTTTTTAGAGCAGGAAAACAAGAAAAAAAGGCTTCTGAACCAAATAGTCCCAGTATACTAAAATGTTCTGGGGACTTTGGACTATAAGATGCACCTTCATCCCCCTCCGACTTTTGGGAGTAAAAAGTACATCTTATGGTCTGGAAAATGTGGTATACATCTCTTTAGCTCAGTGAAATGATCTAACTATCTGATGTCTGTGTCTCTTAGCTGTGACGTTCTGCTGCTTATTTTCTTGGTCTCTTGCCCTATGCTTAAAATTGACAAATACCTCCAGGGAAAAAGTTATTCACAATGTCAACTTACCTTTCTGAATTCTCTCTGACTTTAGCTTCCCACATGCTGGTTGCTTTGACAATTTACCTCTTTGAAACAAATAATGCTTGTTTATTTTATTTCTAGCTTTTCAAAAGAAATAGTAGTCTGCTTTAAAATGCTTTTGTTCTCCATGAGAACCCAAAGTTGACATCTGAAATTAATAAAAATAGCAGGAGTATTTTCTTGTATTATTAAATAATCTGACTGATTTTATTCATTTATTCTGCAAATATTTATTCAATGTCTACTTTGTACAAGAACTCTGACTGCCACTGGCAATGAATCACTTAGCAGATAGACCCAAATATACCTTTAACCCAGATATTAAGCAAAGAACAACACATATAAATATAAAATTACAGTGTGCCAATGATGATAGTGACAATTGTAATGCTGATATAATAGATAATGTTGGTACCTTATTGCCACATGTCTCCCCTCTCCACTTCCTTCGGGTCTCTGTTCAATGTTGACTTAGAGCGGGAGCAATGTGTAGAGCCTTCTTTTCACCTTCTGCTCCAAGTACACCTTAGTCATCTCTCTCTGCTTTATTTTGCCCATAATTTCATATATCATTCAGTTGTTTCTTCATTCATTTTTTGCTTCTATGTCTCTTAAGAAAATAGTAGAGAATTTCTTGCGAAGTGACTGTCTCTCTCCCACTGATACATCTACAGTTTCTTGTACATAGCAGCTACTCAGGAATATTCTTGAATATTGTATGATTGAAATTTTTTTGCTACTTCCTGAGCATTTTGTTGATGTTCTTATATATATTGATTTACCCTTTTATAATAGGCTTAACGGCCATTAATGACATTGCCATCATCCTAATACCAAAACACTGGAGGTGAAGAAGTAGACCAAACATGTTTAAAATATTTTCTCTCGAGGTTAGCAGCTGTGGAGGACATAACAGAATGTTTCAAATAAGAAGAGGAGACTCCAAGAAGATAAAATGAGGCAAATTCAAAGCACTTGTGATCAGCGCTTTAAGTGCAACAGGAGAGTAAAATAGTAAATGGATGGAAAGCTTTTGGTAGATATTGTTCTCTTAGTGAAGTTCAATGAAATAGTTGTTAGAAGATGGAGATGGTTGGTGGCGGTAGGTTGCAGGAGGTTGACGAATGTGTGAAATAATGATTGTACAGTCAATGTGTGCTATTGTGGAGTGCTGTCAAATCAAAGTACTCACAAAAGCCCTTTAGGATTTCCAAGGTCGTGACCTTTATGGAAGGAACTTTGGTGGTGTCATGGGTTATTAGGTGTGGTGTTAAGCACAGGGCCAGCAGTTAAAAACAGCCAGTCGATCTGGTTGTGTGTCAAAAAGGAAGCTTGCTGCTTCCATAAAGGGCTACAACCTCATTACCCCACAGGGATAGGTCTACTCTGTCTTATACGATCACTCCAAGTCAGAATAGACTCTGTGGCAATCAGTAATCTCTATGGGAGCAGCTCACCTGCTGTTTCTCGCTTGAGTGGCTAGTTGATTTGAACTTCCAACCTTTCAGTTAGCAGTCTAGCTACCTGTGCCCTTAGGGATGCTGCTTTCTTCTTCTTCTTCTTCTTCTTCTTCTTCTTCTTCTTCTTCTTCTTCTTCTTCTTCTTCTTCTTCTTCAAGAATTACATAAATGTCCTCAATTCTTCACAAATTTCTTCATTTGCAGCTTTTTTCAGTGTCTTAGGTGAGATCCATTAGGAAAGGAAATCAATGACATATATACTTAAAGAAAAGTCTATAAAGAAAATGTCTCATACAGTTACAGAATTGGGCAAATCTAAGTCTATGAGGTTCCAAGATCATGAGCCAGATATCAGGATGAAGGTTTCTCCTGACTTGTGTAGTTGTGAGGGCTGATGGACCCAGGATAAGCAAGAATGCCACAGACTGGTGGCTGGGGAAATGAAAGAATCCAACATTAGCATGTGAGAGGCAGGCTCCTGATAATTCCCAGGATCATCAGTCAAGGTGGCAAATGACTGGCTCAAATCTAAAGAACCAGAAGTTGATGCATCATTTTCTGTATCCAAGCCCAGCAATGACAAGAAGAAAGCTAAACAAACTTTTCTACACCATCCACTTATATTTGAAGCAGGCCACATCAAGGAAACTTTCTTTCAATTGCACCAACGTGATGGCCTCAGTAAAAACTATTTCATTTAAGCCTAATCTTTTTCAACTGATTGACTATAATTAAGGTCAATTAATTAATTGCTTAAGATCAGGTAATGAAAGATTATTAAGTGTTAACTCACAAAGTAGTGAGAATTCTGGCTCAGCCAAGTTGACATAAGACCTTAAGTATCACAGCCCAGTAACTTTGGAGTTAGTCTCACAAAGCAGCAAGTTAGCTCTATTTTTAAAAATTTGAATATGACACTATGCTTCAATCCTAACAGGCCTTATACATTTTCTTTTTTTTTTCTTTCGGAGACTGTCATAAGAACATGCCTGTGATACCACACTGTGAGAGGTGCACAGAATAATCCACGCTTGCTCCGTCCTACACCAGGCACCCCACCACCAATCCACAAATGCTATTTTTCATTTGGTATGATAAGAGCTAACTGGTACAGTGGTAAAGCAAGCTTAATCAAGAAACATGCCATGACTATTTAAAGGTCTACCTTTAAGACTAGTGATTATAAATTTATAATTTACGAATTCATGGAGATTATAAATTGATTGTGCTATTCATCTATCCAGTTTTATATTTACATCAGCAATGGGTGCAAAGCTAGATACGAAGATGTAGAAGACACGAGAACAAGAGAAGGGTTGAAAAGTGAAAAAAGAGGTTGCTGTCAGGTATTGAGACATACAATAAGCAAAGAGGACAGATAACCATTGCACTTAAAATCTGTAGCAGTTGGAGTACTTGCGAAAGGAGGAAACCGTTGTGCATGGAAGAAGGAATCGTTTGAACAAGTTACGATTAATATCCCCAAGGTGGGGAAAAGAAATGAAGACATGACTAATCCCGGTCTTGCAAACTGCTACAAAGCCCTAAACTGACTCGTGCTGGCAACTTCCTCCTCAAACTGATCCTGTAGGCAATGGGGGAACATAACATCTTCAAGATGAAAATATCGCATCATTGAAGGGGCCTAATCTAAATGATAGCACCCCCCCTATTTTGGAAGAGGGAGGGCATTGTGTGAAAAACCTACATTCACTAAAAACTCACAATCATTGAGTTGATTCCTACTCATAGCAAGTGTACAGGGCAGTAGAGAATGTTAATTCGTTATTAGATTAGAACACCTCTTCCTTTTCCCACTCAGTATCTGGTGGTTTTGAACTACTGCTCTTGAAGCTAGAAACCCACTGCACAGCTCCACTACACCACAGCTAAGGAGGCTAAGACTATGTATTACTGAAAGTGCTTATCAGTGGTCATCAATTACAGAGAAATCTTTGAAAAATGCTTTGTTTAGAATAAATGTGTGTGCAAGCTGGAACCCTAGTAGTAATTTTATTTTATTTACCTTCCGTTATTCGTTCTCTCCATAATAAATCATAGACCACTTACACCAAATGAAGTAGTCTGTCTCTTTGGTCTGTTTCTACTCTCTGCATAAGGCAGCCTCTTTTTTTATTTCCCTGGGGAATCTTCTGCCCACCTTCACCACCTGACACCCAGGTGGTTTCGTTCATGACAATTTCATGACTATCGCAGTGGGTGGCTAAAATAGAGTAGATTACACTAGGGATGAGAAAGCGTATCAATATAAAGGGTAGAGAGTTTGGAGTCACTTGAGATACTTGGGGAAAAATTGTGGGCAAAGGCAGTAAGTTTTGAGGGAGCATTAAAAATAGTGTTGAATTTTGGTCAGTCCTCTCTGTTAAGTCTGTAGTTCCTACTGTTATTAGGATAAACTTCTGGATTTTTATAACAGTAACAGGTTTCACTAACCAAAATTCTGTAGTGGATCAATGTCTTATCCATGGGAAATTTTTTTGTTGTTGTTTTGTTTTTTGGGGAGGGCATTACTGCCCTCTGGTAGTGGGAGTAAGAGGCCCAGTGTTTGCTCCTGTGGAGCCACTGCTGGAATTGAACTTCCATCCCAGTGGGCCGCAGTACTGCGCACAACCACGACGCCACCGGGGCTCAGCCTACTCCATGGGGAATTTTTGTAGGGTTTCATATTTGTACATTTAATGACTTTCAGTGTAAAAAAAAGTTAGCTTGCAAATTATTTCCGATTGCACAAGTAAATCTTTGTGGTGAGAAAAATGTAAGTAAAAGTAAGTCTTTTATTAGCAATATAGGTCTGCTGTTGTATAAAATTCTAACCTCCATTTAACAATTCAACCTATGTTGAAGCAGTAGTGAACTCATTATTCTATTAAAAATAATGGTAAGCCTTGACTTTTAAAGCTCTCAGGAGGTAAATTTTCAGACTTTGTTTATATACAGAAAGATAAGTGATTCATTTATGAATTATGTTCTATAGAGATGAATTTCTAAAGTGAAAAGCTAACCTTATCAAGCAAAAAATGTTTCTATTTATGAAAATACTTATAAAATAAAAATATCACATATAAATAGTCCAATCATATGTATGCATATTATAATTATTAATATAAATTAAATAAATTTGGTGTAGCAGTGATTTCATTGTCAAAATATGTACTTTCACTGTTCAGTAAATATATCTATCCAAGGTAGCTCTCTTCTTTCTATTGGTGGTCTTTGTTTTTTATTTTCTTCATTATCATTATTTTGCTTTAAATTTGTTCCTGGACTAGGGAATCAGAAAATCCAGCCTTTTAAGTTGCGCACAATGTAGAAATGAATAGCTTGTGAACAAACACCTCTAAGCGTTTGTTTATGAAGAAGCACTTGTAGCATTGTTAGCTATGTGTTGGGCTGCTAACTACAAGGTCTGTGATCCAAACCTCCTCGTTGTTCTGAGGGACACAGATGAGATTGTTCCCACGAAGATTTAGAGTTCCAAGAGACCCAACACAGGGTCCCTATGAGTTAGAATCAACTCAGCGACAGTGAATGTTGGTTTAAAGGTTTAATTCATTTGTTACAAATATTTCATGTACTACAAGGTATTTGAAAAATACTTGAATGCTTTAAATACTTGAAGTAGCCATTATGTAGCTTTAAGATAAGAGAGCTAGTGCCATAACTTTTATAAAGAATTTTATTCTCTCCCTTAATTTTCCTTCCATAGACTCAAGATGAATAAAATTATTATTAATATTTGTTGATTGAAATCTTCATGGCTGAGTTAGATAAGCAGAGTCTCATAATATTTTAAAGCTGGAGAAGGTCTTAGAGATCTTTTTTTCCAAAATAGATTTAATATCTCACTGTCAAAAAGTATATTTTGAAAGGGTCATCCATAAAGGATATTAAAATGAATACCTGCCACAGGAATGCTAGATATTAAAAAGCATGATATGAATCTGTCATTCAATCTGATTGCTTTGATTCTGGTTATCCAGAAACTGAAACAGGAGTTTCCTCATATTGGAAATTCATATAGTTTCTATATTACATTTATTTAAAATATATCTTCTCTATTTTCAATAAAATTACCTTCAGACTTTATAATGAAAAATTAAAAATATTTCTTCACTTCATATGTGAACAGATTCAAGAATAAGCGATGAATAGCAACTATCTCTTTAACTCAAACATGAGCATATTCAACACTAATTTCAAGTTCAGTTATGAACATACTAATGAATAATTAAACACTTAATGTTAGAAACACAGAAGTGTGGTTCCTCAATTTAGAAGACATGCTCAAGTGAGCTAAAAGAAAAGCCCGATTAATATGTAAATTTAAAAAATAGTTTTAGCACCATAGCAATATTCTAGAGTGAGACACTGAATCTGTTTTGGTTTTTTTTTGACACTGAATCTTAAGCAAAGAAAAGACTCAGGGTCAAATTACAGACTTCAAGAGCTCAGAGGTCACATAATTTCCATTGGAGGCATTGAATTCTAGTCTAAGTGAATTTCCAAAATTACACAGTGAGCATGGACGTTCACGTAGGTATTCCTCTCTCGCACCTTGACTGTTTTAATGTCGTCAGAAAGCATACTAGATCATCGCGGGGTGGTATTCAACAAAGCAAACTCAATGCCGACTCAGAGTGGCCCCCTGGGTTTCGGAGATAGTTAACTGTTTATGGGGGCAGAAAGTCCAGTCTTTCTTCATGGAGCTACTGGCAGGTTTGAACTGCCGACCATGAGAATCGCAGTCCCACAAGACCAGTCTGCCACCCAATTTCCAAGAAGCTTGTAATTTAATGGCAAAATAGGCACCGGGATGCAAAAAGTTAATGCGAGATCTTGCTCGCGTTCCGAGGCATGGTTGCACTTCATTTGCCTTTGTGAACCTCTTGAAAGACCTTGGTTCTAGTTCCATGACTCTAGAAAAGTTATTTTCAGGTCTTTATACCCTATTTTCTTCTGGGGAAAAAAGTTGAAAATACAAACTTCTTGATCACTTTTTAAGTTGTTTCAATATAAATAGTATATTTGTGAAAATAGTAGAAAGTGAGGAAATGAGTGTACAATAAGCAAATACTTATCCAAGATCACTCAGTCAGAAAGGAATACATTTTTACTATAATCGTAATTCCCCTGATTACTTTATCAAGAAGGTATTTGTTCCAATTCAATTGTTAACTCTCTTCTTTTTATTTTATCTGAAAACATTGAAAACAATCTTTATATGCAATGGTTTGTGAATCTATTCTCTAAGATATGTCATTATCTAAAATGGATTAATACACGCATATAGTCTAGGTTCTTTGTTAGTTTGAAGTAAATGCCAGTAAATTATTTTTTAGGTTCTCAGTTTTTTACCTAAGAAATTAAATATTCATAATGAATGATTTATAAAATGTATTATGTTTTATTAAATTCTATTATTCATCATGGCATTTGAGTTAAAATTGGCAAGAATTAATTTTAAAAGGCCGTATCAAGGAAATATTCATGCAATTCATTAGTTTGACAAATATTCATTAAAGAAATAAATTAATTTAGTGTTCCTTTTAAGTGCTCTCTGAAGTATTTCACACTAAAAATCCAAATAAGGCTCTTATGAGGCTCTCAGTGCTCAAAAGTAAAGTCTGTTAGCTCAAGATTCTATGGTGCTCACTTCCAGTTTAATCCTGTCCAGTGAATTCTAAACACATTCCATTGACCTTTCATGAATTGGTATAACCACTAATAAACCAGCCAACTAACAAATAATCACCAAGCAGAAACTGTTTGACCAAGCAATTTAAATTCTTGAAATTTGTCTCTGAATGTGCCTGTATCTCGTGGGGAGAAATAAGGCTTTAAATCTCAAAGGGATACTTCCCATTACTTTGGATCAAACAATCTTTTACTGAAGAGAAAGGGCAGAAAATGCCATTGACCTTTAGCAAATAACTCTAAGGGAGGTTTTAAACTTCTCTGAAAGAATAAAGCAGTGAATGCAATTCTTAATAAATTCTCATTTGTGAATGTAATATTACTAGATGACAGGCATTTCTACCACTGCAATCAGGCCAGAAGCAAGAGCGGTTTGGAAGAATTAGAAATTGGATATTTACTTTTTTATTTAACTTTATTCAAAACTGTATTTCTATGAGTACACTGCCAGTGGATGATAATGGAACAAGGTCAAGACTCAGAAGCTTTAGTCCCGCTTCTTTCATTTGCTTGCCGAATGAGTCTAAACATTCTTCCTTTCTCTGGACGTTGTTGTTAGGTGTTGTTGAGTCCATTGCAATTCATGGCCAATCCATGTGACAGAGCAGAACTGGCCTCAAAGGTTTCCTAGGCTATAATCTTTACAGAACTGGTTTCCAAGTCTTTCTCCCCGAGAGCTGCAAAGTGGGTTGGAACCTCTGACTTTTTGGTTCATTGGCACAGTACCAGGGATCCTGTTTGGGATGGTAGAGTAGGACACATTTTTTGACAATAAAATACTTACGTCGTTTTCAGGGACAAAGATGAATTCCTTAACGAAAGCTAAATCGGCAAATATTCTTTTGACACACCAAAAAATTGACTTCAGTCAAACTCAAGAAACATGTCTTGAGCTTAAGATTGATGGGCATCATGAAGATAGGTATTTGCGGTAGCATAGGGTTATTGTCCATTGCATATTTTAGAAAGTGATAAAAGAAACAATTTAGTTATGAGCTCTGGTGGCATAATGGTTATGAGGTGGGCTAAGATCAGCCAAGTTGGGAGTTCTAAACTACTATCACCTCTGAAGGCGGGAGAAAGGGCTTTCTGTCCCTGTAAACAGTCTTGGGAATTCATAGGGGTAGTTGTACTTTGCTCTCTCGGGTAGTAATGAGTAGGCATTGACTTGATGGAAGTATGTTTCATTTTCATTTTTGAGTATGTTTGGGGGGAGCGGGTTAGGTTGAGTTCTTTAGAAAAGCAAAGCCAATGACCTGTGTATGTGTACATATCTAGAAAAAGATGGATGTCCAGAAATGGCTTGCTCTGTTTTAGAAATAGATAAGTCCAGTCTGGTTTGAGTCAGGCTTCTTTTGACTTGCAGAAGCTGATCATCAGAAAGATGGTTGAGGAAGCAGAGGAGGGAGTAGGGCACAGGCTGGCTGATGCCCAGATAAGTGAACCTGAACTTGGCCAAAGGCATCCACCGTCAGTAGCCTGTTCCTGGGATGAGAGTTTGGAGTTTTATAGATTCCTAATCGTCAGGCATTTTTTAAAATCATCAAAGGAACTCATTAACTGACGAATAGAACTTTTTCACCACAGTCTGATCTATCCTGGGACCAAAAATTAGAACATGCTGAACTGCTACTACAAACTGTTCAGACTAAGCGTAGAGTATATAGTCCTGGATAGAATGGGAGAAAAATGTAGAGCAAAACTATTTTTCAAATTATTTTAAAATGCCAGTCTTACTGCATGGCTAGAAAGTAAGGAAAACCCTGGAAACTCTACATAGAAATTGTTAAATAAGAAACTAATTCATTGTTTGAACTTTCACCCCACACACAATAAACTATCACAAGTAAAAAGAAACTGGCACAAAGGTATATAAAGATAGTAGCCCAAAACTTCAATTTATTTCATTTCAATATCTTTGAATATTTTTTAGAAATTATAAGGCAATTATCACTTTTTACCATTACTGAAAAAAACTATTTTAGATGACTTATGTTGTGCTTATTACAAGCCCCCAAACTGGGAATTTAAAAATAGGTCTTTTTTCTCATTGATTTAAATGCTTGAACTGTTCATATTTGTTCCTAAAACAATCCGCATTTCCATCTTGTTTTTTCTAGCTTTATAAGCGCCTTGAAAGAAGTTTTGGTATTGATTCATTAATGTAGTGACTGATTAATAAATCCATTAATAACCCATGAGCTATAGGAACTTCTCAAGATCCTGGATATTGTCTCTCCTTCTATCCATTTGTTTTTTTTTAAGATTTCCCTTCACCATATAAACTTTCTTTGCTGTCAGTCATGCCCCTTTCAGATTCGGCACCTACATTGTTTCTGTAGTTCCTGCTGGTGGCTTCCCAGGTCCTCTCTGTTTCATGGAAACCCCCCGTGTGCAAAATAGAACTGCTCAGCATTATTTTCAAGGCTGAGATGTTGGGGGAACTAGCGGGCCTTTGTTGCAAAGTTCTCCCAGGATGAGTTTATCAGAGAGTCATTTAAAACTCCAAATTACATCTGGAAATCCATTACGTATCCTTCTACAAACAAGTAGGCCACCACACTCTGCAGCAGACCTCTCTCATCTCTTGCCATCCTCTCCCTTGTATTTTGCTCCTGATAACACTGAATGTTGTACATACTCAACAGCCTTCCAACGTCTGCCCATGGCCTTTGTTTTGCTTGTAGTTCTCTTCATAGTTTCTGGTTTTCAGTCCCATTTACTTATTACACAACCCCACAAGGAAATGCCACTCCTCTCTTTAACAACTCTTTGATGTCTTATATTGGAGAGAATGTATTTTCTGTTATTGTTTTGTTTTATATTCTCTTCTTTTACCCTTTTTATCTTAATCCATGTGGGGAACCTCAAAATGGATTTGGGGATTTCTCTGTCATCCAAAGCAATCTACAAGCAATGTATGCAAAAGTTCAGTTCTGATACCAATCCCCTGCTTCAGATTTGGATCTTATTTTATAACAACCCTTGAAACACAGAGGCTAATTGTGCTTCTTCCATATGGTCTATGTTGGCATGTCATTTAAATGGTTGTTTCTTTGAAGAGAATCCCTCAAGATCCCAGATGCTATTCTTTCTGATAGTCTGGCATTTCACCAGACTTTGCTGTCCCACTCATATCTTCAAGGATCCCTTTAGAAGATGACTACCCAATAGGGCCATGCCATAGAACCAACTGTTCTTAGATGGGGGTAAACTTATGTAAAGTCATAAATCCATTGATATATCTATGGTTTAGATATGTCTCTGGTTTGCTTTAAAGGCATTGTTATTTTATGATGGAGGACATCCTAAATCCTCCTCCTAGGACATAAGGTAATTTTATCAATACTCTCATTGATTGAGCAAATGATATAGAATTACCAACATTGTTGAGAAAAGGAATTATAGCAATGCCATGGTTGTTGAACTTCATTGATTCCAAGCTTGTGTTTGAACATGAAAATCTTGAGAATTTAGTATATTTTCTCCATAAGAAGTAATGGAGCACCAAATAACTTGTTCTGAGGCCTCAAAAGACTACATTTATAATTTCACTATGGAGGCACTTAGCCTTCTCATATATCACTATATTGAATACACACTCACCATTGAGTTGTTTCTGATTTATCTTAATTAATAATAACATTACAACTTCTTCAATGGTTTGGCTTCTTTGTTTCATAGTTAATGATTTCACACCTTTTGCTCTATTGACTACTGAACATAGAATACATAATCTGTGAGCAGAAGCCTGCTTTCCTCTTAGATCCACCAGACTTTGTCGCCACTGGCCTATGATTTCCCCACATCTGGCACCACTGTATATGCTGTGTGAGTCTGTGGAGAAATTTATGTACTAATAATGGGCATTTGAGCTAAAAGCAGATTTGAGGACTTGATCTGGACTGGACTGGGATGTTTTATCCAGATAACAGTTCTTTTTGATATAAAGCTCTCTTACACACATTTGAGTGTATTTAGATTTGTTACTCTAGTCAACTCAGCCTAACCCAAGATCTCAGTCATCTATTTTGTCTTTCTTTGTTTTCTTCCTTAGATTTGGTAGTCTGTGGATGCCTCTTAATAGGAACCCTTAGATTGGTCTCTTTTTTTTCACTGATGATCCTTGTATCTCTCAATTTTAAATTTAGGTCTCTAATCATTCTTCAATTCATTTTGTGCATGAGAGAGGTCTGGGTCATATTTCATTCTTCTGAAGAGGGAAATACAATTTTTCCAGCACCTTATGTTGACAAGGTTGTCCATTTCTCATTTAATATATATTTTTTTGTCAAAAATAAGTTGCCTGTTGGTGGATACTTTAATTTCTGGGTTCTCTATCCTGTTCCACTGCTCTAGGTATCATTGTACCAGTATCAGGTTGCTTAGAATACCTGTCCGTGTAGTAGATTTGGAAGTTGGGTAGTATGAGGCCTCTTACTTTGTGCTTCTTGGTAAGAAATTCTTTCCTTATCTTGGTTCTCTTCTCTCTCCATGTGAAGTTAGAAATTAGTTTTTCCATTTCCTTAACGAATGAAGTTGGGATTTGGGTCATAATTACATTGTATTTGTAGATTGTTTTGGCAGTATGGACATTTTCACAATATTAAGCCTTCTTATTCATGAACACAGGATAGTCCTCTCTTTCTACAGGTATCTTGTAAAAATGCTCTGTAGTTTTCTTTGTATAGGTCTTTTGATTATTTGGTTAGGTTTATTTCTAGATATTTCATCTTTTGTGTGATTGTTGTAAATAGTCTTGTTTCCTGGATGTCTCTATTGGAGTTTTCTTTGCTGGTAAATGGGAAACTGATTGATTCTGCTTGTTAATCTTGAATCCTACAATTTTACCAAATGCACCAATTGTTTCCAATAGTATTTTTGTGGTGTCCTTGAGGTTCTCTATATGTAAAATAATATCATCAGCAAATAGCAAGAGTTTCTCTTCTTTGCACACTTCTTTTATTTTTGTTACTGTTGTTGTTGCCTAGTGGTCCTGGCTATGACTTCCAGCCTTATACTGAGTAAGATTGGTGAGAGGGGTTGACCTTGTCTAGTTTTCACTTTCAGGAGAAATATTTCAGTTTCTTCCTGTTGAGTATGATATTATTTGTTAGGTTTCTAAACATAGTCTTTACTATGTTGAGGAATTTCCCTTCCATTTTATTGAATGCTTTTATCAGAAATGAATGCTGCATATTGTCAAATGCTTTTTCTGAATTTATTGATAAGATCATGTGGCTCTTATTTACTGTGTTTTTTTAATGTGATGGATTACAGTGTTTGTTTTCTAAATATTGAATTATCTTTGCATCCCTGGTGTGAATCACATTTGGTTGTGATGGCTATTGTTCTGATATATTGTTGGCCAGAATTCTGTTGAGTTTTGCTTCAATGTTGACAAGAGATATCGATCTAGAGTTTGTTGTCTTTCTGTCCATGAGGTCTACTAACTACAGAGGCCCCCAGAGACCAGCTGGTAAAAGCTTTGACTGACTGGGTTGCCTCAGGAGCTAGAAAACATTGGCTGTGCCCTGGGGGAGCATCTCAGGCCATCGGACACTGGTAAAGGGACATCATCTGTGGGCAGGAATAATTGCTCTCCCATTTTAAGAAACATTGGTCTCCTTAGCTTTAAAGTTGATTCTCTCACTGTCAGGGAATGCAGGATATCCCCTGTAGTGGAACCTTTCAGCTAGTTGCCAAGAAGATCTTTCCATGCTTGTTATTTGACAGCCATATTCTCCACTCCATCTTGTCTCAAACTTTTTTCTTAACACATCTTAATCTCCTCCTAAGTGGTCAACCCTCACTTATCTTTGTTTGTTCAGTGAATACTTGGTTCTAGGGGAACATTTTCATCTCTCTATATCATTTTATAACAACTGAAGTACTTTTCCATGTAAGACCATCTTACGTAATAATTTGAGACCTTTATTTCTGTGGCTTACAAAAAGCAAGCCAGAAAGAAGTCTGCCTCTAGCTCTTGCACTGGACACCAGCAGTTAAAAACCTCAGCAACAGAAAGCATATCTAGAAGGACACCGGGAGCTGAAGTCAGGTATAATCATATGCATGAGAGAGCATGCAGCACACACGCATGATTTACATACCCACACATACACACACTGTGACATTCATAAGATTTGTCTTCCTCTTTATTTACAACTGAACCTAGAATGTTAAAATGCATTTATGCATGCTACCTGCTATTTTCAGGAACTCAAGTGCTGTTGTGGGTTACATGTTTGGACTGCTTACCCCCAAGTGGGTGGCTCAAACCCACCAGCCATACAATGGGAGAAAGAAAAAGCTTTCTACTCCCAAAGATATTTAGTTTTAGAAACACAGTCTAGAGTGGCAGTGATCAGAATCTACTCGATGGCAATGGGTCTGATTTTGAATTTTCATATATTTTAGAGTTTGTAACTTGTGCTTGGTAATCACTGAATACCAGTGTCTATCAGAGCATTAGGTTTATGAGATACATATTTGTTTAGACCATAAATAAAAGAATGTTAGTCTTAAGGAATTTTGAATGAGAGGAGATATAAGGAAGTTTTACTGTCACAAAACATGAATTTATTTGCAGTTGCACTGTAAACCAACCACAGGGGGCTGTTTCTTTTGCCTGGGGAGGAAATGTGGCTGCAGTGAAGTTTGTCCTTGAATTTATGATGAATTATAGATGGTCGTTCATGGTGAAAAGGGCAAGGCAAAAAGAACGGAACCAGAGCAATCAATCGGATGCCCTAGTAAAACAGCTTCAATGGTTTCTTTGTTTGGATTTTAAAGATTCTAAGGTGGCTTTGGACACTGTGACGAAGCACTGGTGGCCAGGTTAGGAGGCCCAGTGCTCATCACCAAAAATCACCGGACAAAATCACCGGCCTGAGGGAGAAATGTGAGACTTTCTCCTCAAAAAATGTACAACCTTGAAAACCCACAGGGGCCAGTGTACTCTGACATTGTGAGTGGAAATTGACTTGATGGCAATGAGGCACTTGTATTTTATTCCTGTTTACAACCAGACGCTTATTTTCACTCTCTGGCAATCGAGGTGATGGGAAAAGGGGCTGAGTTTTTGTCATGATGTCAAAGACAGCCAGCGTCGCGACTTTTGAGTAATGAGCTGTAAGCTTGAGTCTGAGCTTGTTAAGAAACTACTGCAAGGTGTTCTTTAAATGAATAAAATATTAAAAAATGCAAGGGTACTTCAAACACGCGTGGTAGAAAAGGTTTCTTTTAATTTCATTTTTCCACAAGCTGTTTGAAGCCTCTGTGCGTGTGGATGAAATGTTTATGCCAAATGTGAAGAAGTCGAACTTCCTTAATTACTACATCAACGCATACAGACAAACTCATTGCTTTATTACCAGCACATCTGTCATTCCCTTCTCCCTCTTCCTACTGCAAATCAGGTCAATCTGAAATCCCCAAAAATCTGTGTTAAGCCCGTGCTCATTAAAAATGTATGTGGCAGCACTGCCATTTCAGCTTTGCCCTGCCTTTCATGGACAGAATTGTAGCAGGATGGGAGGGAACAGACTGTGATCTCTGAAATCTGTCACACTGCTCCTGTCGCCCATGTCTTTTCAGGCAGGCCAAGTCCTGACTACTGTCAGCACAGAGAAACTGCCATACAGGTGCTTGCTGAACGCGATATAAGCATTGTTTAATTAAATTGATACTCCATTGAAACTGGAGGTACTGAAATGGTTTTCTCTTGTTCTTAGGTTATTGATCTCTGAATAAGTAAATGTATTACAAAAGTCTTTTTTTGGTACTCAGGTGAAAAAAGTTGGCCAATGGTTATCCATTTCAAGAAAGGGTGCATGATCAAGGACTGTCAGTATAATGGAAGAGTTCCAGCTGCACAGAAAGCATTAGCAGAAAAACAAGGCTCTGGGAATAGATGAATCACTAATGAAAATCTTTCCACACACTAATGTAGTGCTAGAAGTAGTCACTAGTCTGAGTCAAGGAATTTAGAAAACAGTTACCTGGCCAAAGAACTGGAACAAATCCAAATTTGTGCCCATTCCAAAGAGCATATCTTAAAAAAAATGTAGAAACTGTAAAATGCACCATTCATATCACATGCATGGGAGGTTTTGCTGAAGATAATTCTATAAGTGGCTACAGCAGTACATCAAGAGGGAGCTACCTGAAATTTGAGTCAAATTCAGAAAGAGACATCATTGCTGGTGTCTGATGAATCTTACCTGAAAGCAGAGAATACTAGGAATATGTTTATTTGTGTTATATTGACTCTGAAAAGGCTTTGTGGGTTTAACAAATAACTGATAACAAATAATTGACAAATAATTCAGAAAGAATGAGAACATTTCATTGTGCTCATGAGGAACTTGTATATAGATCCAGAAGAAGCTTGACATGTGAAGAACATGACAACAGAATTAGCCGGTGGTAGGACACAGCTTTTCTGCCTTGAAGTATTTATTGATGAAGATCAAAGACTACAGCCAGCAATATGGATTACAAACTCAAGATTAAGGAAAAAATTTCACAATGGGACCTACAAAAACAGCATGATAGATGAAGAAAAGCTTGAACTTTCCAGGACTTCATTTTACCTGGATTCT
Source organism: Nesogale talazaci (assembly GCA_004026705.1). Classification (NCBI taxonomy): domain Eukaryota; kingdom Metazoa; phylum Chordata; class Mammalia; order Afrosoricida; family Tenrecidae; genus Nesogale; species Nesogale talazaci. Next base: position 72,580 of record PVJH01000364.1, read on the forward strand.
AATCAATGCTCACGTGGAAGCAGCAATCAAGAAGACAAGTTATGTATTACACTGGGCAAATTTGCTGCACAAGACCCCTTTAAAATATCCAAGAGCGAAGATGTCACTTTGACGATTAAGATGTGTCAGGCTTAAACCATAATATTTTCAAACATCTCTTATCATGTGAAAACTAAACAGTGAGGAGAAGGCTAGAGAATAATGGATACATTTGAATCATGCATGAAATGGCAAGGAATATTGAATTGGATTGCTAAAAGAAACAGATCTCTCTGGGAAGAAGTATAGCTTGGATGTTCTTTGCAATCAAGGATGGCGAGACTTTGTCTTCTACATTTTTGACATTATCAGAAGAGGCCAGCCAGTCTCTAGAAAAGGACAACATCATTGGCAACCTAGATGAATACCCTCAATGAACTAGACTGATACAGTGGCTACAATGATAGACTCAAACATCTTAATAACTGTGGGGCAATGTTTTCCCTTTGCACATAGGATCACTATGAATAAAACTGACTTGATGACACCTAAGGACAGTAAAACCATACTCACACAGTCTTCATCTCATTTCTACTAGAATAAATCTTATTCTTTTCCAACTTAATTTTAACTTCAGGTACTGAGCAGCCTGTAGTTACTTAATGGAACCATTGTTGTTTCCGCATCTTCTGGCGCACATACTTTGGCCTTTGAAATTGTGTAGATTGAAGGTAGGTATTCTGTAGTTAGTCCAGTGGAAAGAAGCCTCAGAATACCCACTAGTTTAGTTCATCAAAAGGGAAGCAGATCTGTCAGTGCTCCTTTGATCTATCAGCGCTCCTCTTTGTGAATATAAATTTGTTGTTCCCAGCTTCCTGTTGATGCTATGGAAGTCAAAGCAGAGTGGTGCATCCTGGGGTTTTCAAAGGCTGATTGCTTGGGAGGAGACTGCTATTGTTAGGATGTCCTTGGTACACTCAAACCTCCAACCTTTCAGTTAGCGACGAAGTATGTTGTCTGTTTGCACCATCAAGGGATAGCAGATACAAATATAGTAGATGCCTTCTTTTTTTTGGGGGGGGGGCATCACTGCCCTCTGGTGAGTGGATGCCTTTTTAATTTCCTTTCCCTCACACATATGTCCACAGCATATACACTGAAACTGGTTTCTAGGTGGAGAACCTGGTTTTTATTTTAAGGATGTTCAGATGGTTTCTATCTCTGTTGGTGTATGGAGAAGTCCCCACCTCCAGCTTACAGATATATACTCAATAAAACAGAAGAATTGGAAAATAGTCCTTACCCACCAATATCTGGGGCAAATAGGATTCAGTAAGATGCCCTGATGGCATAGCGATTAACATCAGCAGTTCAGAACCATCAGCCACTCCTGAGGAGAAAGACCAGACTTTCTACTCCCAGACAGAATTAAGAGTCACAGAAACTCACAGGGGCAGCTCATCCCATCCTGTATACTCCCTGTGCATTGGCATTGGCTCGATGGCAGTGAGTTTTTATAGGATTCATGATTAATTCTTGAATATGGGATGTTAACATATTTTTAGATGATCCAATGGAGCAGTCAGAGTTTCATGGTGAATGATAGAGTAATTTCTCAATGTTAGACAGAATTTATTGATGTTCTATTTTGTGGTGAGAAAATGAAAGCAAAAAGATTCATTTAGAAGCTGTGGCAGTGGTCAAGTCATAGTGCATGAGGGGTAGTCTGGTTGATAGAATTAGAAGTGGTCAGATATGCCTTTAAGTTTGAGATTTCAAGAGACAATAGAAGTGAAAGAGGGCAGTGAGTTTATCATTAGCTATGTTGGTTTATGATAACACTAACTTATTCAATGAAGATGTTATATGAGGGGCTGGAGATGAGTGATTCAAACTCAAAAAGGTGGGAACACAGAAAAATGAGGATTTAAAATATAGATCAATGTCAGTATCTTACTCAACTCAAGCTGCAATGTCTATTCTGCCTATTCTTATCTTTCTTCCCACCATTAGTTACATACTAAACATTTGAAAATAATTTCTTTGTGGTCCTAATTGTCCCTAGACTAGATTATGGTTATGCCTCATAATTTGTCTCTTCTACTTAGGCCTTTTCTCTTGGAATACATAGTATAGACTTCACAAGCCCAATTTTCTTAAGTGCAAGTCTGTATTCATGATGGCTTGGGCTCCATGTTGCTTACAAATCCAAGCTAGACTTCTTTGCTGAACAAGATTCAATCTATAGCCCATTTACCATCATCTGAAGGAAACTGATATACTTGCTCATCATACACACACTGGATGTTTTCCTTTCCCTGCACATTCCTTACAGTGTTCTTTTTGTGCTTTTTACAAGTCTGTAAGTCTAAGTCCTAAGATGCTAACTCTACCATGAAGCCTTCTATAAAACTTCAGCTGGAGAGAGTGTTTTCTCCATGCCCTTGATATTTCATCTAGTCTTTTATAGCACAAATCCCATTTTATCTTTGATATAAATATTTCTCTCACCCTGTCATTGAGTCAGCGCTAGCTCATAGTGACCGACTCCTTGGTGGTTTCTGAGACTGTAACTGGTTATGGGAGGAGAAAGTCCAGTTTTCCTCCCTCACAGCTGCTGGTGGTTTCAAACAGGATCTTGCAGTTTGCAGCCATTAAAGAATCATGACAGCATTTTGGCTCCCATGATAATTGCTTAGACATAGTCTTTGTATTCTGAAATAAATAATTACAAAATAATTACAAAAATAATTTCATAGTGGCAAAAATAGCCTCCATTTCTGAAAGGATTTTGAAACCTCTTAAAACCTACTTGTGCTTTAGCAGTAGTCAATATTCATTAAAATAAATATATTTTCTCCTGCTTGTATTCGTTTTCTAATTCTTCAGTTAGAGTTCTCTGGTTGCTAAGAAAAGAAAATTACTTAACTTAGTTAAGAATTTTTATTAGAAGGCTGATATGACATAATTCACAAAATAATGAAGTAAGCGATGAATTCTCTCATGAAAAGGACAGGAAACGGGTTTTTAGGGAGGAGGAAGCACGGGGTGCTCTGCTAGGGGTGTCACTACTGATGTGAATCATCTCCAATAGTTTTCTTCTATCAACCCCTTTGTGTTAAAGATCTAAGTCCTCCGGAGGATTAACTGTCTTAGAGTCAGTCACATGCCCATTATTTGTTTGCTGGCAGACCTCATGAAGCTACATGCAGGTGAATGCTTGAGCAGAAAACAAAGGATGTAGATTCTAAATAGAACAGGCAAGACTACTACATATCTAGTAAATCCGTCCTGTACACCCTCTAGTATTCCATCATTCAGCCAACCAAAACTTACATGAAATCCGCCTGAAGAGACAATGTGACAATTGCTGGAGATACAAACACGGAAGAGTTGATGTCTTCAAAAGATTGACAGTCGAGTATGTTCATGTTGCCTTCCTTTCAAGCACTTTGTAATTTTTATTAAAAGCAAAAGAATGTACAGTCTCAGAAACAGTAGAAAGCAGTTTGACTCTGTCCTAGAGAGAGTCCATGCATCAGAATCGACATGGTAGCCCTTGCTGCTGGTAGTCCCTTGCTTAGCTGACAGTGCCAACCAAGCTGCTCTGTACTCTGTTGTTTCATCAATCTTCAATTCTGGTTCTCTCTCACACCTTTTTTTCCTCATGAAACCAGGGTTTGTTCTGTTTTGTAGTGAGGCTTACTCAACAAACAAATACATAAGTGTGGTAAAATTCAGTGGGCATACTTTTATTCCCATGTGGGCTTGTCATTCTTGGACATGACAATGGCAGCTTTACTTACAGAACCATGTTTTGTTTTCCTTGTGTTTCTAATGCCTCTTTCATTGTGTGTGTGTGTGTGTGTGTGCGCGCGCATGTTGGTCATAAGCTTAGCAATCTATATCCTTTGATCTAGGTAGGGAAGGAGGATGGAAGGATTTTAGCATTCAATTAATCCTTCTTGTTTGCAACCTAGATCATTGTTCTTGTCTCTGCCAGGCCTAGTGTGCCTAAATCCACATCCTATCCTGTTTAATTTGAGCATGGAATAAAACTTTTGCCTCCTCTTGGGTGGAGGGGCAGAAAAATAACCTGACCACTCTGCGTAAAGGGAGGCTTATATATTAACATTTAAAAAGAGAGCTTATAAGGTGGAGCACTGCTGACATGGTGGTTTATGAGTTGGTCTGCTAGTCACAGAAAGAGAGCTACTGAGCAGTACTTTTAAATGACATTAACTTCATGCTTTAAGACACTCATTAGGTTGAGAAATTAAATTTTAAACATTTGGAAAGACAAAAATATTATCTCATGAACTAATTAGTGGCTATGCAACAGAGAAGACTTGGAGTCTTATTTCTTTAATAACTTATGTCTGGGAATAGTTGCCAAAGATAGTGCCATATTTTTATAGTCATTTTACTTGAGCAATATAGGAAACTCATCAGCTATATGAGATATTAAATATTTTGCTTACCTTTTATTCTCTTTTAGCAAAATTGCTATTACAAATATCAGTGACTTCAAATTATGGTATAAAAGGTATATATTTGCAATATTTATGTAAATGCACGAGGGATTTTTTTTTCAGGGCTTTTATTTCCTTCTTTCTCAGTCTCCACTTACAAGTTGCTCTTCCCCAAGTCGTCACCACCACATCTCCTGTCCTTCATTCTCTCAGGATTTATTCCTTTTCTCATTCACCTACATTGTAGCTGCTCTCTAGCGGTTCTCAACCTGTGGGTCATGACCCCTTTGGGGGTGGAACGACCATTTCACAGGGGTTGCCTAACCCATCTAAAAACAAGTATTTCCTCTGGTCTTAGGAACCGAGGCACTTCTCCTCTCTCCATCTCCAGGTGGGTCTGCCTACTTTTAGTTTCACCCCAGATGAGTACCCGACGTGAAGACTATGCTTCACCAGGCTTCAAACCAGATTTCATTTATTTGTCATTAGAAAGAAATATTTCACAATACATACTTGCATATTGTTTTGTGATTAATCACTCTGCTTTAATTATGTTCTATTTGTAACAATGAAAATACATCCTGCATATCAGATATTTATATTATGATTCATAACAGCAAATTCATATGTAGGAAAATTAAAGTGATGAAGTAGCAATAGATAATTTTATGCTTGGGGGTTGCCACAACACGAGAAGCTGTATTAAAGGATCACGGCATTAGGGAGCTTGAGAACCATTGCTCTACAAGAAGGAAAAATGATATTCCAATCAAAATTAAACTTTTCCAAGGTTACTAGCTAAGGAGCATTAGTAACACCACAATAAGCTAACTCAGTGTCATCGAGCAAAGGACACTGTGGGACAGGGCCTTTACTTCTTTACAGGAGTACAAAGGACAGTCTCTCTCCTAGGGGTGCCTGGTGGTTTTGCACTGCTGACCTGCAGTTAGCAACCCAGTTCCTAACCACTACATCACCAGGGATCCTACGGGGGAAATGAGTGAGAACAAAAGAGAAAATATACAAGTGAGTGATACGGGGGAATCAACTCAGATATTCCAACAACCACCAAAAGCAAACTTGCAGTCAGGTGACAAGGAAAATGGAGAACAATAAATGTATTCTAAAATGCAAAAGTTAAGAATGGGCAGCTAAGGATAGAGCAGGTGACAGGTAGGACAAATGAGGAAATTCCGAACATTGGCGTTGCTGCTATCAGATGCCTTTGAGCTCAGTTTGACTGATCGCAACCCTATACACAGCAGAATGGAACCCTACACTGCCCTCATAATGTATAAGTTATTGTTCCATCTCCTTGATGGATTGCATCAATCTCTTCTCTCTCTCTCTCTCTCTCTCTCTCTGTCTCTGTCTCTCTCTCTCTCTCTCTCTCTGACCTTCCACTGGACCAAGCACATGTTGCTCTTCATGGAATGATTCCTTCTGACAACATGTCCAAAGTCCTTGAGACAAAATCTCACTATGCCCAGTTTCACCAAGACAGATTTATCCATTCTTCTGGTGGTGCATGATAAATACATTGCACTTCACCAACACCAGGACTCAAATACATCACCTCTGTCTCAGTCTAGAGTCTGCCTTCTTCACTATACAGCTTCCACGTGTCCATGAGGAGATTGAAAAGACCGTGGCTTGGATCAGATTCATCTTCACACTTAAACAGACTTTTTGCTTATTCACACTTTAAAGAGGCCTTTAGCAGCATATTTTCCCAAGGCAATATATTGTTTGATTCCTTGACTTATAGTTCCTGGGTTTTGACATTGGGTCCAGATAAATGAAATATTTGACAATCTCAGTATTTTCTCCAGTTGCCACAATGCACTTATTAGTTTGGTAATGAGGATTTTTGTTTTCTTTGCTTCCATTTATAATTCATAACAAAGACTTTAGTCCTTCCAAATTAGTCAATTGAAAAAGAAAAGTACACAAATTCATGTGAAGAATCGATTATCTCTGCTAAAATTGGCCCCTGTCCTTCTAACTAATGATAGTGAGTTTCGCCAGGTCACCATAAAAGAGTCATTTTGATTCTAATTTAATTCATTGGTGAGGGCAATATGAATAGTTTCTGTTGTGAAAAAAAGCTATATCTATTAAAAAAATCACGTCTTGTAAAATTCTATCCTTTATTCTTGTAGAGATTGCTATCTCAAATATTATATTTTCCTGTTATTGATTCTTTTGGTATTTTCAAATTTCATTTTCTAATTACTAGTTATTATCAATAAATTATGATTTTATATTTGATTGATTTCAGATTACATAAGTTTTAAATATCTTCAATTTCTTCATATTTGGCATTAGTGACCAGTGCATGAATTTAAATAATATTTGTATTAAGTGATCTTCTTTATAGGTATGAATATTATCCTATCAATGATGTTGTGTTTCAGGCTGTATCTTGAGGCACATTTTTGACAATAATGCCACATTTTCCCCTTCAGTTTGTCTTTCCTGAAATTATAGACCATAAGATCTTGTAATTCAAAACTAGGCAATACCACGCCTATTTTAGTTCACTAATGCCAAGGATATCTATTTCCAGATATTCCATTTTTATTTCTATTCATTATCTATTCTATTTCTAATGAATATTTCTATTCAATATCTATTTCTATTCATTGATATTGAATATTCCAATATTTCTAATATGATAGGTAGATTTATTGTGCCAACCACACTGCTGGTGTATACATCCTTTGAGTTGGGGGCTACCGGACCCTGGCTGACTGTTGGTGACCTGCCCTGCTGTTTGCTGCCTGTGGCTGGACTGTCTGTATTGCTCTACAGAAGATTCAGCTATCTGCTTCCTTCACTTGTATCCAGCAGCCCTCGTGAGTTGAAGAACTGCCAGTGTATTAAATGTCTCATGGAAGTGAGTTGAACTGAGCCATTTGGACTGCGCGATGGACTAATTAGCTGTTCATTTCTTCATGTAGTATATATCTATATCTATCAATGTAAATTACGTGACCTGGTTTTATTTCTCTAGAAAACCCTGTCTAACACACCTAGATTCATGCTTCGTACAGTCTCTACTGCAACTCTCATTGAATCAAGCCACCTCAGAAAATTTAAGTTGGGCAGTTTTACTATGTCATTAAAGTCAGTTCTAACTTGAGAAGGCAACTCTACCCCATACTACTTTGAGTGCCTTTCCACCTGAACAAGTCTTTCTTAAATGTGTTTTTAAGTTAAATTTGTAGGTAAATAAAGAAAAGGTGCATATGATTCTTATTTAGCCAAGAAATCACTTTAGTGCAAGAAGGAGTTGTGAAATAAGTCTTGTGCTGCTAACTACAAGGTTGGTGGTTCAAATTCACTATTTGCTCCATGGTAGAAAACTACAGATACCTGCTCCTGTAAAAAGTTAAATTCTAGGGAGACATTATACTCTGTGTTTTTAGAATAGCTATGAGTCAGAATGGACCAGAAGGAAATGGATTTTTCGTGCAAGAAAAAGCTCAAGGTTTTTTATGATTTAAGTTATATATACAGTGAATGAATTTGATTGGAATGAAGATACAGTTTCAAATAAATTTGGTTCAATATAAGTCAGAATTGACTCCACAGCAGTGAAATTTTCTTTTGTTTATATTTTATCTTTGGTTTAGGATTCATTCAATCATTTCAAAGTAAGGGGGATTTTACATAACTTTAAGGAACAAGTAAGAGCTGTTCTTAAGTTAAACATTTGGAAAGGAAGGGTGCCTGTACTACTCATCCTAAAAATGAACAAATTATTTTTTTATGAAACTGCATGAAGAAAATTCAAGATTATTTTGATGGGAGAGAGACTCATAAATGAAAGAGAAACAGAGGGTTATTAAAAGGCAAAATTGATTCACGATATTTGAAAATCAGAGTCATGGTTACCTGGCAGTATGGGGACAGAGGAGGGTGGATTATTTGGAAGAAGGTATGAGGGAACTTCCTGGGATGATAATATGCCCTCGGATGTCACTGTGTACATGGATCAAGGCAGTGTGCAAACAGAACAAGGGTTTGCTACATGGTTTAAAAGCAAGAAAGGTGTGCAACAGGGGTGCATACTCTCACCATACTCACTCAGTCTGTTCACTGAACAAATAATCAGAGAAGTTGAACTATATGAAGAAGAATGTGGCACCAGGATTAAAGACAGGCCTATGAACAACCTGCAATAACCAGATGACACAACCTTGCTTGCTGAAAGTGAGGACATCAAAGATGGTGGCCTTCAATATAGAGGACAACTTTATGTAAAGAAGACAACTGATCCTCATGACTGGCCCAATAGCATGAGACACGAAGAAAGGATTAGCCTTTTCTGGCACTATTTCTTGCTTGGATTCACAATTAATTCTCAAAGAAGAAGCAGTTGGGAAATCAATTAGCGCATGTCATTGAGTAAATCTGTACCACAAGACCTCTTTAAAATGTTGAAACATAAGGATTTGATGGGAGTGCAGTTGGAATGGTCCTTAGAAGCCAAGATAGTGAGTCTCTCTCTCTCTCTCTCTCTCTCTCTCTCTGGACATGTCCCTGGAAAACAAACATGTTGGCTGGTAAAGCAGAGGAGCAGCAAAAAAGAGGAAGGCTGTGACAAGACAGATTGACTCAGTGCCTGCAACAATGAGCTTCGATATGTCAACAGCTTAGAGGATGGTGCAGGACCAGACTCATTCTGTTAGACAGAGGGTGACTATGAGTTGGAACAGAATCGATAACTCGATAGCACTTAACAATAGCAAAATGTATACACTTGTCAAGCTCATTGACTGCATACATTAGACTTGTGCATCTTATTGCATGTAAAGGATACATACATTGTCATATAACACATGAGTGTTCATATGCATATGTGTCTATTTGAGTAGGAATATTCATAATATAGTTCTGGAAGGTAGTACAACCATTTGTTTAGATAGGAAAAGGATTCGGAGAATTTACATACTGTATTCACTTCAACTTTATGGCCATCTACTCACTCTTACACAACAATCAAGTTAACAAATTTAATTTAATTTAAATCCTACAAGGAACTCTTGTAAAATCATTTAGGCCGAGGTGTTCCTGTACACCATTGCTCTCCAGCCTCCCACACTCCAATAGAGATACTACTTCCAGGAAGTCTATCCCTTAGCTTTGCTCTTGCAGAGACTGGGGCAGCTGGGAAGGACAGATTAACTTAGGGTTGAACTCAATACTCTTCAGATATTGAGAAGTGAAGGTGAGTGTGTGTAAGAAAACGCAGTCTGAATTTCAGAAATGCATGCAGAGTCAGGATGTGCCTGGTTACAGAATATTCTGCCTGTGCCTATGTGCTCCATGGTCATTGGTGGCATTGCATACTGGTGCAAACCTGTAGGCAGCACTGGACTGAAGTGCCTGTAGAAGAATAAATGTGAGAAAAATTGGATGAGACCATGAGGCTGATCATTGGGAAACCTTTTTAGCTGCTTCAATGAAGAAATCCTCCAAGGATTTTAATAATTGCTTTCCTCTAAGCCCGCTAGCTTTCACTGGCTTCTAACTCAGCATCCCTGTTGGGTACTTTTCCATTCCAACTTTCATTTTATAGAACATCTTATAGTGCCAGAGGCCCCTTGCTACTTTATGCTAACAAAGTGTCACTTACCTGCACTGGTATTTTGACGCACTGAAACTTAGACCTCCCAAGAGAACCGAAGCCCAGGCAATTAGTACTTTTGATTTCTCGTCCAGACATCTTTTGTCGGCAGAAAGAAACTGATTTTTCCTGAAAGAATGAACTTTTTGTCTGCTGATTCCCTACTATTAGATGATGGTTTTGATAAATTTGGGCTCTTACTTTAGTTTTAATTGTATATTTACTTGTTTTACCCATACAGATTTCAATCTTTTATTTCTTAGCAAACTGACACAGATTCACGTATTCTACAGTGCCCTGAAATATATAAGTATGCACATATGCATGCATATGCGTGTGTGTATGACTATACATATACATATCTACTGTCATTGAGTCCATTTGAAAACTCTATGGGGAAGTGCTGTATATTCTATACAGACATATGCCTGCTCATGTGACTCTACATAGGGTTTCCAAGACTATGAATCTTTACAAGAGCAGACAACTTCCTATTTCTCCTGTGAAATAGCTGGTGGGTATGAACTGCTGTCATGAAGCTTCATTAGCAGAACTCCATGCACACATGTGTATGTATGAATGTGTGCATGTATACTTGTATATGTATGTCTGTGTGTATGCATATAATATGCGGGCATATGTCTACATAGAATATTTTTCACTGTCGAGTAGAGCTTCCCCATAATGTTTTCAAAGGTTTGTAAATCTTCACAGAGGCAGCTATCACATGTTTCCCTCTGTGGATCAACTTGTGGTTTCAATTGTCAATCTTTTGCACTTAGCCGCTGCACCCCCGGGGATCCTGGCATGGAGATGTATATATGAGTGCTGGTGGCACAGTGGGTTGCACTATACAATCAATAGTTCAAACTAACCAACTGCTCTGCTCTGCTGGGGAAAGATGAGGCTGTCCATTCCAATAAAGGTTTGCAGTCTCTGAAACTCTAAGAAGCAGTTCACTCTTTCCTCTCAGTGTCACTGTGAATCAGCATTAACTCAGGGGCAGGGGATTGTGCACACACATTTCAAAAAGTATGTGGAAAATTCCATTATCTTCCACCCCCCCCCTTTCCATGTGCTTTTTGAAGTCCCCCTGGTCTGTGGCTGTTAAAAAATGTGGCTAGAAGGAAAACTTTTATGAAATTTCTTCTTAGCTGCTGTCAAGTTGGACTCTAACCAATGGTAGCCACATATATAATGGAATAAAACACTTCCCAATATTGATCCAGATTCATGATCAGTTTGGGATTGGACGGTTGTGATGCATAGGGTGTTTGTTCTCTGATTTTTGGAAGTAGAGCAGCAGAACTTTATTCCTAGTCTTAATCTGTAAGTGTCACTGAAGCTTGTTCATCATTCTAATATATAGACTTCCACTAAACAAATATCTTACAGGAGCAAATAGGGGAATATTTTTTGAGTTATGATGCTAGAAAAACTGGAAATCTGAAATTGTAGAGGTATTCAAGTGGAAGTCAAGTGGATTTGGTGGATAAAAGTCTATACCAATAAATAAATAAAAATTTGTGCTATAGTACAATAAAATAAAATAACCAGTTGGCCTCATAATTTTGAAACAAAATCTTCCCCCAAACCCCAAATGCTTTGCTATTTCAGACAACTTCTACCTAGAGAGCAGTTTCTCATTGATGCCAATTTTTGCCTACATAAAACATGCCAAAGTCTACGGGTTTCACAAAATAGCCCAAAGATATTTACTAGTGATGAAACAATTTTTAGACATACAAGAACCTAAGTATATATGAACTTTCCATATAGTGTGTAAACTTCCTGATTATTTAATTAGCACAATTAAAAATTTGTTCTGAAGACTTTGTACCCTTTGGAAAAACATCTGCTGTTTTTCCATAACTGAAATAATATCAGCATGACTTTTAACAACTGCTTTGGACTGTCTCTAATAATTTGGCATATTCCAGATTTTCATCTTTCTTCTGTTTGCAGACAAATAAGATACCAAATATTATTAAATAATGCAAAACAATTTGTGGCAAAATCACAGGAACCAAAAACTATGGGTGAAGATAGTGATATTAGAAATCTTATTTCTGTGAAAATTTAGAAATGTGACTTTTGCAAAATGGAATTTATAGGATAATTTTTATAATTAACATTGACATGCCTCTCTTAGACTAGAAATATAGAATCAGGGATAGCAAGAGAGGGAAGGAAGAAATAATTGAAAAAATATAGTAGGTAGATTTTCACACAAATTATATTAGAAAATATTTTCCAAAAGTTTTATAATGTATTGTACAGGAGAAAACAAATTATGACTGGATTTAAATAAGGGAAATGGATTATTTACTAAATTAATTTTATCCTATCTTTTAAAATCGATGGTGATGCAAAATGATAAAACATCATGCAATTTATAAAAGGAAAACATGTTGTCAGTAACTAACTTTCAAATCATCAAGTAGAATTAATATTTATATTTTATATTAAATATATCAAATGTTTGTATATGTAGTTTTGATTTTAGGTTTCAAACTCACAATTTCAAACTCTAAATTCTAAGACAAACTAGGTAAATAAAATGTAGGAGAGTCATGACTGACTTTTAACTTGACTTCTACACATATATTTAATCTCTAAGAAAATGATGCAAAAATTTCATCCAGATTCTGATGAAAAAATTTAACTTTTTAAGGGAATGTTAACTTTTGTGATTTCAGATTCGGTACAAATCTTAAATGTATGTTTTTAAAAGCTTTTTATGCATAAAGCACTTATTCTTAAAAAGGATACACAAAAAATGTTTTTTTATAAAAAAATTCTTGTTTTTGTCATAAAACATAACATAACTGATTTGTTTTATATTGAGGTCATGTGTACAACCCAAGAACACTGACAAGGAGGGAAGCAAAGTGAATTGAGTGTCTGATTAGTTCTTATTGAATGGGTTATTCTCAGTTGTTAATTTTCGACATCTGTTAATATGTTCTGAGGGAATATTTTTGTGCTCCATTAACAATAGGTTGGTTGAAAAGAGACAAATCCTCATCTGTGTTGTTGTTTGGTATCACAAGTCTAATTTCAACTCATAGTAATGCTATGTGACAGAGTAGACTTTCCTGTAGGATTTTCTGGTCTGTCATCTTTCCTGGAGAAGAAGGGCAAGTCTTCCTCCCCAGGATCCTCGGAGTGACTTCCAATTATCAATAGTATGATCAACAGGCCAGAGCTTGTTTGTGTGACTAGACCTTTTTTCTGCTATACCCATTACTGTCCATTGTGATTCACAGAAACCCATCGGGACAGAGTAGAATTTCCTGAGGGTGTTTTCAAGGCTGTGATCCTTAAGGAACATGACTAGATGTCAGTCTATTATACACCAGTGCCTTGTGAATGACTGTGAAGCTGGAAGCTATACCACTCATATTTCAAATACAAGCAGGATCATTCATAGTGAACACGTTTTAGTGAAGCTTCCAGACTACAACAGACTAGGAAGGAGTACCTGGGGAGATAATTTTGAACAAACTAGCCAATGAGAATCTTGTGAATATCAACAGAAGATTGTCAATGTATAGGGAGTAAAGCTTTCAAGACTTCATTTTCTTATGACTTGTTTTTGGGTGCCATTGACTCAGTTCTAACCCATAACCACCTTATCTATATTCAACAGAAGCAAGCACTGCCCGGTCTTGTGGAATCCACACAATTGTTATGTTTAAGCCCATGGTTAGAGACACTGTATCAATCCATCTCTTTGAAGGTCGCCCCCTTTTTCACTGCCCTTCTACTTTACCAAGTATGATGTCTTTTTCCAGGGAATGATGTTTCCTGATAACATGTCAAAAGTATGTTGGACCAAACCTCACTGTAATTACTTCTAAGGAGCGTTCTGACTCTAATTCTTCCATGCCAGATTTGTTTGTTCTTCTGGAAGTTCGTGATATAGTCAAGACTCTTTTTGGCCATCACCATAATTCAAATGCAGAGATTTTTCTATGGTCTTCCTATTTCCAATTATGTCCCCCATGTCCAAATTCCTTACTCAATGTTCAAAACACCAATGAAAAGAAATCACTGCAAGTATTAATGAGTAATCATAATATAAAATATAGGAATATTGTACATGATAAATATGAAAAAGAATGTTTAAAAATGGATATCCCAGACACTACTGACTCAGAATTGACAGATATTGCTCATTTTGAATCAGATGATAATGCATTTTACTTTCTGGAAATGATAAATTGAAAGGAATGATGTTGCATTGTCAAAAAGAACATTTCAGAATCTATCCAGTAATACAAAAATGACAGGATAAAATCTATATGTATGTAATGAAGACCAGCTATTACTACACTATTCAAATAGCTAATGCTAAAAATGAATATTTTTATCACCCTCTGCTATCTGAAATTGAAAAAAAATGCCTTAAAAAGATGACAACTATACACATGATTCTCAAAGACATAATGCAGAGGAAACAAATTGACTGCATCTGTTGAAAGATATAATGGAGAAGTTCAATATTATCAATCAGAATAAGGCCAGAGGTCAACTATGAAACAGACCATCAATTTCCATATGCAAGTTCAACTTAAAGCTAAAGAAAATTTACTAGGGTCAAAGTACGGTCTTAATCAATCCACCTGGATTTAGAGATAATTTCAAGAAAGATTCAATGCATTGAACACTATGACTAATGGTCAGACACATTTAAGTGGCATAAAGGGTATCATACATGAAAAGAAAGGTCAGAAAAGAAAGAAAAGATCAAAGTGGATGTTATAAGAGACTCATAAAACTTGTTCATGAGCATAGACTCTCTAAAGCAAAAGGAAGAAATGATGAAATAAAATAGTTAAACAGAACAATGTAGAAGGCAGTTCAAAAAAGAAAAGATAAGTGTTGTAATGGACTGTGCCAAGATCTGGGGCTAGACTTAAAAAGAAAGAAAAAGTTTAGCATTTGTCAAGTGCAAAGAACTAAAGTTGGGGGGTGGTGAAATTAAATTTCAAGTTGCAACATTGAAAGACTCTTTGGGGAAAATATCAAATGATGCGGGAGGTAACAGACAGAATCACTTTAACAACAACAAAAAACACTGGTTGAGATTCCCCCATTTCAAGAGGCACCATATGATCTAGAGGCAATAGTACTGAAGGAAGAAGTTCAAGTTTTATTGAAAACCAAGGCTCCCAGAATTAGCAATATATTCATTGAAATGTTTCAGCAAACTGATACAGCATTGGAAGTGCTCATTAATCTATGCCAAGAAATTTGAAAGTTTACCTGGGAAATGACTGGAAGAGATCTATATCTATTGTCATCTCAAATAAAAAGTGATCCACCAGCATGTGGGAATTACTGGAAGGGACATTTGTCAACATAACAAATGCTATATGTGAAAAAAAAATTATAGGCAGTCTCTTGCTCAAGGGGAAACACTGAAAGCACTTTTCCTCCCAGTGGTAGCCAGGCAAGAATACTCCCAATCACAACTCTTATTCAACACTGTACTAGAAGGTTTAGTAAGAATCATAATACAAAAAAGGAAAGAAAAAGTGAAGTTCTCATTATTTGTAAATGATACAATTTTATATTGTAGAAAATGCCAATGATTTATTGCAAAGATTTTTGGAAACAATAGAAAGAGTTGACAACATGGCATGATACTAGATTAACTAGCACAAATCAATCTGATTCTCACATACTAAGTAAGGGGGCTCTGAAAGAAACATTAAGAAAAGAATACCATTTTCAATAATCACATACAAGATGAAACCTTTAGTAGAAAACCTAGCCAAAGAAATTAAAGTTCTGTACAAAGAAAACAACAGAACACTACTACAATAAACAAAAAGAGATCCACAGAAATGTAAGAATACCTCATGCTCATGCATAGGAAGGCTTACTGTGTTAAAAATGTCAATACTATCCAAAGCAATCTATAAATATAATATAATTCTTATCCAAATTCCACTTCATCTCTTATATAAATGGGTATAACTCATTAACATCTTCATATGAAGGAGAAAGAGACACAGGATAAGCAAAGAACTCCTTAAGAAGTAGAACAAAATAAGAAGTCTTGTATGACCCAAAACTATTATACCGCCATATTAAGTGAAAAAAAAAAAGCCTGGTTATGGTATAATGATTGGTAGCAGAGGAATAAAATGGAAGACCCAGAAATAACTGCATCCTTTTTCAGTCAACTGATCTTCAGAAAAGAGCAACAACCCCCCCCCCCACAAACCCACATTAAATGGTAAGGAGACGGCCTTCTCAACAAATAGTGCTAGCAAAATTGAATCTACATCTGCATAAGAATGGTACAGGACACACACATTATACCCTGTACAAAAATGAACTTGAGATGGATCAAAAGCCTAAATTTAAACTCCAGAACTATAAAGATCAACAATGAAAAAATTAGGACAAGCAAAAAGGCCCCATTGCAGGCCATACACATACTACCAAGTAAAATGAAGAAAGCACACGAGTAAAGGACAAAACATATGATTAGAACCTACTGAAAATACAACACAAAACATATATCAAAAGACCATCAAAAGTGTAAAACAATAGCATATTGACTGGTGAAAAAGACTTCAGCAATGGTACAACACACAAGGAACAGCTCTCCAAAATCTATGGAACTGCAAGATCTCATTAAGAAAAACAAACACTTATTCAATTAAAAAGTGGACAAGAGACACGAACAAATGACATTCAACTGGCTAGTAAGCACATAAAGTAATGTTCATGACCACCAGTTATCAGGGAGATACAAACCCAAACGACAACGAAATTTCCCCTTACAAAGACAATAGCCCAGTTTAAAAAGCAAACAAACCGAAAACAGCAAGTGCTGTAAAGGGTCAGAAGAGATTGGAACTCTCATACACTGCTGTTGGGCCTGTAAATATATAAACTCATTATGCCAAGTGATACCATGCTCCTAAAATTATTAGGAATAGAAATCACCAATGATTCAGCAATACTTTGTTGGGGATATAGGTTAAAGGAATAAGAGACATAATATGTTCTTGACAGCACTCATCAAAATAGCAAGAAGTTGGAAACAGCTCAAAAGCCCTTCAGTAGAAGAATGGCTGGAGAAATTTGGTGCATATGCACAATGGAATACTTTGCATTGGAAAGAAACATGGTTGGACCTGTGAAGGACCTTACAAAGTCAATGGACCTGGAAAACATTATGCTGATTGAAGTTAACAAATCACAAAAGAAAATATTGTACAAGACCATTACTATCAGAACAAACACAAAAATAGGCATCTATTCCCAGGTCATGAGATCATTTAATCCCAGTGTCCCTAAACAATGTGGTGGTGGGTCTTTCTAATGCTTTGGGTACATTTATCACTTTTTACTTTGCATTTTAAAAACCACTTCAGAGATGGCCTCACCTCAGTTGGGGGTAGGGTAGAGGGATCAGATAAGATAGTTTCTGCTATATAGCATTGTTCAGAGGTCACTCCAAATTAATAGACACTCCCATAATGGTGAGCAGTGAATTTCAACAGGATCTTCTAAACAGAGGAGAGGGATCAGGTATGTCTGTCACTGAAAAGGTGATTTCACTTCTATCATTGCTTGTACCAAGGAGGGGTAACCTGCCCGTGGGGCAAACACTTAACATTGCTGTACAGACTCCCAATGGCAGAATCCACCCAGAAGTGTATTGCTGATCATGCATTTTTATGAAATTTCTTTTCAACCCTCAAAAACCCTGGGTGTTATAGCTACTTGTATTTTAGATGTCTGTCTTCCTAAAGTATTCCACATTCTTCATCGACCACATCAGAATGAGATCACTACAGGATCTAAACTTTACCTTAAACATTTCTGTTGCAAATTACAGAAACTGAAATGTTCTTCTGTACTTAAGGCTGAAATAATATTGTGTGAAAAGAAGCAAAGATAGTGGATTTGGAAGTCCATGGTTCAAACCTCTTGCTTTTGAGGTTATTCAATTATTGGCAACTCAAAACAACTATATACTTGCTGTTCTTATACTTTCTTAGCTTTTACTGATGCCTTAGTCAGCAAACAATTTTTCTTTATTGAATGAGCATGATTGTCATTTTTCCTTGAGTCTAGCCCTCATGACTTTCTTAAAGAGTACTCAGTTATTCAATATTTTAACCTATAAATGAAAACATACCATGGATTTTAGTTTAAAAAGCTGTCATATATAGTTTCCTTTTTCCAATAGTATGCTAAACTCAATATTATTGGCTAGATTATTATTATTATAATAATTATCAAATGGTCCACGGAATTTACTTCACAAACTGATAATGTTGCCAATAAAATATGTCACTGATTATATATTTATATATATACATATACATATATATATACTTTAGTGATACAAATGAATTTTGAGCTTAATTTTAAGCCCTAATCTAATTTGGCTTTGCTCAGTACTTACCCCTATGAAATGATCACTGAAGATATGTTTGCTATAGCAAAATGTGGTTAAAACAATCAGAGGGTACCTGGATGTCAGAATGAAAAGTGTTTGGCATCTTAAACCTTTATTTTAATACAAGTAGGCATCAAATGAAGGTGTCAGCTAAGTCCACACCCAAGGGGATCACACCAGTCCTTGTGATCTAGGGATTATAAATAATAAAATCCAAGACTAGAAGGAAGAATCATATTAGAGCTTAAATTCTGAGTTCCTGGTTTGTAGAAGGATGTGATGATCATAAAATCCTAAAGTCCATTTGCAGAGTTCTCATGTGGATTAAGTATTGAATTCTTCCATACCATTGTCCAGGGATATGAATAGTCTTATATTCAGACAGAGTGCATTGGAAAGTGGATTATTGTAGATATAGTTAAGCTAAATTTTAATTAACATTTCACACACTTTTGTTCATTTCTATTATTTTATACCTTCTCTTGAATATATGTTTTCCTCTATTTTATTTTGTTTTTGTTATTGTTTTGGGGGTTATGTTTTTTATATAAAATCTGTGGGAAGTAAATCTAAAGAGACAGTAATTAGATTATGAATTCCTCAGGGCTATGGCTATGGCAGAGGAACTTGGTGGAAAGTGGTGAACTAATAATAATTGACACAAGAATGAAGAAAATGTTCTAAAATCAATTGTGGTGATGATTACACAGCTCTTTTTAATATATTTAAACCATTGAATTGTATGGTACCTGGATTATGCATCAATAAAACTGTTAAAATTAAAAGTGTGACTAAAAGAGAAACCAACATCAATATCATGCTTAAACTGAGAAAAAAAGTTCACAGAAACAGTTTATTATCTTTAAATTTCATTTTTCCACAAAAATTGTGCGGGTCTTTGGGTTTGAAGACTCTTTCTTTCAGGGAAACTGCAGTCAATGACCTAATTGGAGTAGAGAGAAGAAAGTCCTCTTTCTTATACCTGAGAATTAATGGGGATGACACCCTTGAGGTTTTTTAAGAATGTCCAAAAAACAAAGGAGGGATGAAGCAGAGAAGAGGAGAAAAATCCTTGCAAGAGGTACTCCCCCCTGCAGGGTCTCCATTTTCCTACTCCATAGTAGTTAGACAGAACAAGAAAGGAAGGAGTTGGGTAGCTACAGATGCAAGGACATAACCACACAAATATTTTTCTTCAAATGAGAATGTTCTGAAAACAATTTGCTTTGAAAGATAATTAAATGTGTTTGCAACTTCAAAAGTATATTCATTAGCTACCCAGCTTAGGTTGGATGCATTTACTTTAAATTGATTTCACTGTAACAAACTCATCAGCAACCTTTTGGTAAATAATGCTAAATCACATAGATTCTATGCTTATTCTAAGGATATTAAATAAATATTATCTCTTATTTTACTTTATTAGCACAATATAGATAATATTTCTAGTGTATGGAAAAGTTTTTTTCCCAACTTCACCCTAGGCTTAACTTATTTTCTGATATATATATATATATATATATATATATATATACACACACACACATATGTGTATACACAAATAGAATTAAAATAGAGTTTTTTCCATAAGCTGTTTAAAACCAGTAGGTGGACATATAAAATACATTTCAAATTATTTATGAAACACCTAATTAAGAGATAAAAATAATTAAACTATATTTCTTAACATAAGTTCCATCAAGATCAAGATACTAATAGATCCAGTTATTTAGTGCCTCTCTCAAGAACTGAGGAACTGTTTCAGTGTAGTCTCTTATACATTATGAATTGAAGAAAAATGAAGTGGGAGTTTTTTAATTTTTAAAAAGATTTTGAAATAAGCAAGTCTGGAGAAACCAGACCAAGACTGTAAAGAATATGCCTAGTGGTTTTACATAAAAACTCAAGTCAAATTGCCTTTCTTTAGTAAAAGAAATGAGCATTACCCTGGGGGAAGATTATCTCCTAAAGCTTCCCAGGCATTTTTCTGCTAAAACTTTAGCTAACTCTCTCAAAACACGTTCGTCATAATGAGGTTCTTTCATTACTTGGTGTCAACAATCAAAGTGCCTGGAAAGACCCCCTCCCCACCCATACAAAAAATATTGTTATGAATTTTGCTTTTGACTAGTATACACTTTTCATTTGACTGAACCACGTCCACCTTGAGGATGTCATGGCTTTGATTGTGCTTTGTCTTCAGTGTCTTATTGGTGTTTTATCCCCCGAGATATTTGAAGATGTGGTTCAGGACTTTAATTCCATTTGTTTAAAGTTTTCCTGGAAAATTCTCCTCTTATTTACATTTCATGTGAAATGTAAAGGTTTTGGCATCCATGAAGAAGAAATTTTGTTCAGCTTTAAATTTTCAGTCACAATTGCCTAAATTGAACCAATTGAGATTTCTATGGTGTTATTATCTCTGCTGTTAGTCCTTGGTCTTTTTCAACTAGGACCGGAAATGATTAATTATTCCCTCATAAATGGTTTTATCTTTGGTTTTGGCTTCCTTCAGTTTCATCTTCAATGTTGCTAGTCCCTTCTTAAAACAAATTTTCCATTTGTAAACTGCTGAGTTCTTTGTGGTATTGTCCTCTTAAACATTGTGTCTCAAAATTAAATTCTATTTAAATATGTTATAGCACATGAGTACTAGTGTATTTTGCTGTAGAAAAAATTATTTCATGCATAGTTTTTCATAATATACATTTCTCATAAACTTTTTTAACATATCCATATGTAGAAACCATGTCTCTTATCTAGCTTAAGTTCTTTCTCTTTGGAGAGAGTTGGCATCCTTATAAAAATACTTTAAAGTGTTGATGGTGACATTTCAACTGAATTTTTATCTAGAACATAGTGGATACAAGCCCATAAATTAGGTAATCAAAATAGAGAAATGTGAGAACTAACGGTTCTTCTGGGAGAATAGGCATTTGGAAGAAATTCCTGATGAGTTACTCCTGAAAATCCGTATGTGACAATCCTCTAGAACCCATAGTAAGTCTATAACTAAACATGAGATGAGTACAATGGGGTTGAATTTTGTCCCCTTTTGCTTGAGTTGTCACCATGAGTTGGGGGCAGGCTGAATGGCAGCTCCCAATAGCCTTAGAGAGGAGAGTGACTGGGGTCCATATTTACATGAGTCATTAGTCTGATCCCTGATCTGCTGAGTGGACATGCATTCTTTCTTCATCTTCCCATTTCCCTTTACACATTTACACATTTTTAAAATGTCAGGTACACAGAGAGTAATCTGTGGATCACAAGCTTTCATATTGGTTTTTTTTGGATTTACATATCACTGGATTTTGCTGACTTAATTTTGAACTTTTAAAGTGAAGTGAAACAAAACCACATTGCATTTACTAAAATGTAAATGTGGATATTGCTAATGTTAAAAATGACAGACTGTAATATATTGTGTATAGTTTATCATCCAGTTAAGGAATTATATAAAGTATAAACATTTATTTCATAGGAAAAGTTCATAAAAGACATACACTGAAGTGTTAGCAGTGCATACATTTAAGTATTCGAGAGCTTTTTAAAATTTTTACTTTATAAAATTTTTTTTAAATCCCATGAAATTAGAAGTCATCATTATATGAGCTGAAATATATCATGCGTGAGACCTGTACCCCAGCACTCCATACGCCTCATATTATATCTGTAAGCAACATTATTCTGGACCTCCTACTTAAATGTTATTATAAAATTCACTTGACTAAAATTTTAAAGTTAATGACATCATTCATTTAGTTAGTTGATCAATCAGTGCATGTGTCCGAAAAGAAGTTGGCATATATTGCAGAATAAAATACATAGAATAACTGTCCCCATGGTGCTTATAAGATAGTGGGACAGAAAGATACAAAATTTAAACATTGCACTTACCAAGATGCTCTATGTCTGTTCGTTTTAGGTCTGGTATCCCTTGGAAATCATCAGACTTCCGTGGTCATCAGGGGGTGTCGCTTTTGTTTTTCTTGCTCTTCCCTGTAACCAGAATACTGTCTGGCATAGGTAAGAAATCAATGCATTCTATTGAAGAAGTGAATTGATCAAATAAATAAACAGATGTGTTTATAACAGTCACAAATAAATAAGTGCTTAAACAATACAAGCTCACTGAGGACTTCTCTCCTAATCAAGACATGATAGAAGAGAAGGAAGAAAAAATGATGCTGTTTTCTCTTTTACTTTATTCCATATCGTATATTTGGAAAAGTAAAATATGTATAACTAATGTCTAGGAACGTGTCTCCTTTTGTGCCTCCTCAGACACTTCCTTAGAAAATCTATCGAACATTTCTTGAAATAAAGTGATATGTCTACTTCATTCTTGAAAGCAGTATATAAAATAGAGCATTTATAGTCTTTTTTTCTTATTATTTCTGAAAGAAAATCCTGGAAGGGAACATACTCTTTTCAACCTCTGAAGACTACAGAGAGTATTTTGGTGTTACCTGCTAACAGTGAAAATAGCCTGCACATTGATTAGACTTCACTCCATTGACAAAGGTTTTATTAGTGAACAGATACCTTTGCATGGTGGTGGCTAGGTAATATACTGTAAAATTGTTGTGTGTCAGAGAAAGTCATTTAATTCATATATCTATTGACAACTATTAGCCCACAATCCACAGTAGAAACTACTTTGAATAGCATGCATGTGGTCAGCCAACTCATGATAAAATTGATGCATGCTCTTTAAAGATTAATAATGCATGAAAGATTAAGTGGTTTGCAAGTCTTCCAAGGGCAGATTCGTATGACTCTGTGCACAGAATAGAACCACTTCACAAAGTTTCTAGGCTGTGACCTTTCAGAAGTCGCGGGCCAGATTTCTTTTCCAAACCTTGTGTAGGTGGGTTTGACTTGCCCAACATTCCGCTACTAGTCAAACAGACAAATGATTTTAAAGTAAGTGGGTTTGCATTTTGTTCTGACAAGCCAGCATTCTGTGATGCTCACCTTCCCACCATGGTGGTTGAAGACAAAATGTGGTGAAGAAAGTGGATGGTGCCCGACTATCAGAAGACATAGCATCTGGGGTCTTAAAGGCTTGAAGACAAACAAGCAGCCATCTACCTTGGAAGCAGCAGAGCCCACATGAAAGAAGCACACCAGCCTGTGTGATCATGAGATGTAGATGGAATCAGGTACCAGGCATCACAGACTCAGAACAAAATCATACCCAGTGTGAATGGGCGAGAATGGAGCAGAGACCCAATGCCCAT
The DNA here is from genome assembly GCA_004026705.1 of Nesogale talazaci. Taxonomy (NCBI): domain Eukaryota; kingdom Metazoa; phylum Chordata; class Mammalia; order Afrosoricida; family Tenrecidae; genus Nesogale; species Nesogale talazaci. Next base: position 96,346 of record PVJH01000364.1, read on the forward strand.
CAGTAGACAATGGGACATCTCCTCACAGAGGGTCGTAGGCAAGAGAGGAGGCAATCAGGATGCAGTATAGCACCAATGATATGCAACTTTCTTCTAGTTCTAGCTCACTGGTGCTTCCTCCCCATTCCCCCCCCCCCCCACACACACACTATCATGGTCTCAGTTGTACCTTACAAATCAGATTAGAACAGAACATGAACACTACTACAGAAAAGAATCCGCAACACAGGGAATACAGACTAGAATAGATAAACCCCTCAGGGCCATCAAGGAGAGTAGAGATACCAGGAGGTTTGGGGGAGGGGGGAAGGGGGAAATGATCACAAGATCAATCTAGAACCCTGTGGCAGAAAAGTGGGTGAGGGATGGTGGAGGATGACGTCAGATATGGAAAAAATAACTTATCAAGGATTTGTAAGGGAGGGCAGACAGGGTGGGAAGGGAAGGAAATGGTGAGCTGATATCAGGTCCTCAAGTGAGATGAGAATGCTTTGAAAATGAGAATAGCAGCTTTTGTGCAAATGTGTTCAACACATTGGAGGAATGTGTGGATTGTGATAAGAGATATAAGAGCCCCCCATAAAAGTATTTTTTAAATGAGTGTGCCACTCAAGAAACTTAATCCTTATCATTGTAGCTGTATGAGTTGATTTTAAACCCTCTAGGAGTTTCCTGCGATGGAATAGTCATAAGCAGAGATTGCTAAATCCTTTCTCTTATCAAATTGCTGGTGGCTTTGAACACCAACCTTTTAGTTAGAAATTATAACCATTGTGCTTCTGGTGTTCCTTGAACCTCAGTCTGGGGACAAACCAATAGCTTCTGTGTTGATTGTCTTCATTTCCTTACTTACTTTTCTAAGCGCCTGAAGGTAGATGACATAAATAAATGATGGAGGCTGACGCACCGCTTATCTGTGTGTCAACTGTGTGCTGGGCAACTCCAGGTCGTGGCATTTGTGTTATTTTTATTGTACATACGTATCTTCAAGGTCTGTTGCAATAAGGAGGACCACAATTAACAAAAGATATTTACCAAGGTAATCTTCCAGAGGATGGTGGTAAACTGACTTAAGAACATATGGACAGGGCTGAGCCCCGGTGGCGGTGGCATAGTGGTTGTATGCAGGACTGCGGCCCACTGGGTTGTCGGTTCAAATCTACCAGCAGCTCTCCAGGAGCAAGGCTGGGACTCCCACTCCCACCAGAGGGCAGTGATGGCTTACAAAAAAAATAACATATGGGCTGTTTATTTGTACAAAATGACTTGGACTAGAGGCAGAGCAGAGATTATGAATAACAGGATGGCAAGTGTTCTTTCAATGGAGGGCAGGTACGACTCACTGACTAAATTGGGCCGATAAAAAAAATGCCAGTTAACTTTAAAGAATTTGGAATTACTTTTAAAAATTGAAAGTTAGATGTATGGGAAATCTAATTTCAAATGCTTGTGAAACACACAAACCAGGCAATTATGATGAGAATTTAGATAAAGTAGCCCATAAGCGTTAGGTTGGAGACCTTTGCCCCAGACCTCACAGCCAAGGTTAACTTGCTTTGGCCATCAACATCCACAGTGTAACAAATCCTCCTTTGTCTTCTGAGAAACTTTTCCCCAAGCTACTCTTAGTGTTTTCTTTTTGCTGTGGGGTAAATGCCATGTTCTGGTTCACTCACTTTCCTTTTTTTGTATTTCGATGAAATTATGCCTTTAGGGAAAAAAAAAGGAACAAGATTAATGGTTGGATTCTGAAAAATGTTGTGACATTGATGGAAACAATGGATTTTGATCATTGCCTAAGAATGGGGAAGGCAAGTATTTGTACCTTTTCTTTTAAGGTAAAAGCTGAATGAGGATGGAAGACTGACCTTGTCATTACCGTTAGTGATATCAAATGCACATCATTTCTGGATAACAGACAACTCTATTTACTATTTGAAATCCCTTGCGTGTCTCATACCTTCCCACTCACTCTTTTATATTGTTTGTAGGACTGAATATTAGTTCATGTACACCATTCCCAAGAACCAGTCCAGTTAAAAGATACCACTATGTGCTAAGTTACTCTGCTGAATAGAGCTGCTGACATTCAGACTTATCTGCTGTTTATTTTGCCACATATTTCACTTCAGTAGTTATTGACCAACAGAAAACAGTATCTTTAAACAGTGTTTAGAAGAGCCTATGAGTTAAGATAAATAGTGCTATAATGATGCTTTCTCAATGAATGTTGTTATGAATTTTTTTCTTAATGAGATTCACAGTATTGTAGTCTAAAATTGATTTGAAATATTTGATGCTCTGACAGCTAAGCTTTAAAAAACCTCTCAGAGGAGCAAGTATGACATTAGAAATTTATGATATGGCACTCTGCCCTTCATCGATCTTATTTATTTACTTTACCTGAATTGATGTGTGGGAGAAGCTTGCAAAGAAAATCAGTTCTTCATTGAATAATTCAGAAATATTTTGCTTTGTCACATCCATTGTAATCCCCTCAATGAAGCAGCACTTTTCCCAGTTCCTCCCCAGGTTTCTTATTTCCGTCCATTCTTCCTTCTTGATTCTGTTTGCCTTCTGAGTTCCATTTGGGTGCAAATGCTGTCCTTTTGGTCTCTCTGGTTGACATTGTGAGGAGTACATTTCTCATGAGTGCTACTGTTCACTTTGTAGGCCCATCTCTTTGGCAAGTGGTTTCCTTTCCTGGTCAGGATATGTTTAAGGGCTATGGTCTTGGAGATTCCACCAGTCTCTGTTAGAACAGTCTTTTTGTTTGATTTGAATTTTTTTCTATGTTTTCCTTACACTGCATCTAGGACCTCCTGTGTTCCCAGTCAGAGCAGTCAGTGGTAGTAGCCTATCATCTAGTTCTGGTCTCAAGGTGGTGTGCATGATCCACCAGTCCTTGGAGGTAATATTTTCCTGGAGTCTTTGGTCATCTGTTGTTTCAGTATACACATTTACCTCAGAGCTTTCACATTATTTAATTTGAAATATGTTTCATATGGAATCAAATGAAACCCACCCCCTGCCATTGAGTCACTTTTGTTTCACGGTGACCAAGTTCTGAGAGGCTGTAAAAATGAACCAAAGCAGAGCCTCATCTTCCTCTGTGGAGCAGTTGGAAGGTTAGAATCACTGACCTGTGACTAACTATGCAATGTTTACTTATCAACACCTTAGGATTCACTAGACCTCATAAAAATTGAACCAAGCTGGACTGAGCCCTGGTGGTGTAGTAGTTGTGTGTGGGACTGTGGCCCACTGGTTTGGTGGTTCAAATCCAGCAGCAGCTCTCCAGGAGCAAGGCTGGGTCTCCCACTCCCACCAGAGGGCAGTGATGCCCCCCAAAACAAACAAAGAAACAAATAAAACTGAACCAAGCCACTCCTGATGTAATTTACTAGCATAATGTATATGGAAATGTGGACTTTTATTCTTACATGTGAATGTGGGTACATGTTGAAGCTGAACCAAATTATATCCAACATATAGTTTGTGCACCTACCTTTTCATGTATTAATATTTTTGTGGTTGTTCTTTTATACCATTGTATAGGTCCATTTTATCCTGTTAATTTTTCCTTGTGCTGCATTTATTTAAGTAGCGCCCCACTGATGAATAATCATGTTGTTTCTAGTTTTTTTTTTCCCACTAAAATACGCCCGCGTACATATCGAGCACTGATGGTACATTGCGACACACATTGCACTGCTAACCGAGAGGCTGGTGGTTCAAAGTCATCAGTGCCTCTGCAGAGAAAGATGAGGCTCAGCGTCCTCATGAAGACTTACAGTCTCGGAATTGCTCTAGAACAGTCCTGCTCTAGCCTATTGAATCATTATGAGGTTGCAGTGAGTGGTAATGGTTTGATTACCACTTTTTTGATTACCACCATTTTGTTCTGTGTAAGTATATTTAGAAACTAAATTTCTAATTTTGGATAAACAGGTTGAATATTAACTTTAGTAAATAGGTCCATTTTTCTTCAAAAAGTTTGTAGCCCAACTAAATAGGTGTGAAAATGCCTGCTTTATCACATTATCAAGATCAAGTGTTTATTAGTTGGCAAGTGTTTTTGCCTAGGTTTAACTATAAATGCAGTTTGACATATTTTTGAACTTTGTTGTATAAAGGCTCTGGCGTATTCTCCACAGCCCTTGTTAGGTAGTTGCTTATGCATTGGAGTGCTAAGCACATGATCAAGCATTGAACCTGCCGGGTGCTCCTTGGGAGAAAGAGAAGGCATTTTACTACCTTATGCTTGTAAAAATTTACCCATCTTGAAAACCTGTCCTAAAATGTCACTCTGAAGCAAAATCGAAATAAACTCCATGACGGTGAGTTTATCCTATTTTAATTTTCCATTGACTTGAGGTTTCTTTCCTTTAATTCATTCCATTCAGTATTTATTCAACAAACATTCATTTAGTGTTTTCAAATATACTAGGCACAATTATGAATGCTAGAAGCATAGTAGTCAATCAAAGCACATGAAAACCATTTATTCATGATGCTAACATTCCTCATTTTCTAGTTGCTCTTAAAACTTAATTTCTGTTTAGTGGTTTGAATATTTTCCATGAGAAAACCTATGAAGTCCTAAGTATCTTCTTATATCAGACTCAGTACACTTTCCTCATAACAAAGAATTTTCTAACTCAACATGTGAATAGTATTGAAACTGGCTTATTTAATTTATTTCTTTTTATCAGTATTCATGACTTTGGCATTGCTAAAAGCATTAGAAAAGTACATTAAATAGAAAACTAAATTTGAAACTAGATGGGCACTCATGCTCAATGTAGTTCTCTATGATGTCTTTTTACCTCAAAGCCTTTGTTAGTATTCTTCTTTGATCTGCCAAATCCTCTCCTTCCAGGCTCAATTCTGTGCTCACTTCATTCTTACAAAGCATTGATATGTATGTCCCTTATTTCTTCCTTCTCTTTTTTATCATAACTTCATGTATGCCTTTATAGGAAGTTGCTTCTTCTTTACATAACAAAAGAGCCCTGGTGGTGTAGTGATTACCCCAAGGGATGTTAAACACAAGGTGAACTGTGTGGAACCACCATCCTCACCCCAGGAAAAAGATATACTTTTCTACTTCAGTAAAGAGCTGTAGTCTCAAAACCCTAGAGACAGTTCTACCCTAGAATTGCTGTGAATCAGCATTGACTTGATGACAGTGAGATTGGCTTTGTTGTTTGGCGCTTATCACTTCCTTTTGGGCTGTATCTTTTGATTATAGTGAAGGGAGCTAATGAAGATGTTTTCTACGGTAATATTCCACGTGGAATGCTAAAGAACCACCCCTTACAAGCATAGTAAATTTTAAACTAAATTTGGTGAAGCTTCATGATTAGGAGGATGCTGGTGTTCTGATAAAGTAATCTGAACAATACTGATCAATTATGGACTCCTTAAATATATGTATAGACAATTTCAGTAATCTATTCTAAGAAATAGAGAAAATAGTCATTATAAACATAATGATACTTCTGAGTTATGCTGTAAGCAGTGTGCAATATTCAAAAGCATGCATTTGGTTATTTCGTGGATCCCTGCTTCCCACTGCTTGTTCCAGCTGTTGCTGGGTGCCCTTGAGTTGGTTCTAATTCCTAGTGACCGGCTGTACAGCAGAAAGAAAACACCGCCCAGCCCTGAGCCATCCACATAAGGGTCCCTAGGTTTCAGTCCATTGTTTCCACCACTGAATCAATCCACATTGTCCTGGGCTGCCTTCTTTTGGGCCATCCCTCTCCTTTACCAATCATGTTGTCCTTCTCTAAGACTTTCTCTCCCAATAGCATGTTCAAAGTACATTAGGCGAAGTCTCCCCACCCTTGCTCCCAAGGAACTTCCTGGTAGTACTTATCCAAGACAGATTTGATTGTCCCTTTGGCAGCCCATGGTACTTTCCGCAGCACTCGAGGTCCCCCAGCACTATAATTCCAATGCATCGATTTTTCTTCTTTCTTCCTTATTCCACGTCCAACTTTCACGTGCTTATAAGGAGACTGAAGATATCATGGCTTGATGCAGGCACCCCTTCCTCCTCAAAATAACTTCTTGCTTTGCAAAACTTGAAAGAGAATTATATGCACAGTCCTGCAATAACAAGGGCCTCACCCTTCCCCAGCTGCCAACTGCTCACAAAGTTGATGACCTTATGTCCGATCCCATCATAGAGGTGACTGAATTGTGTTACATCCCATCAAAAGGAATTAAACTGATAAACTACAGAGAATCCTAACCCAGTCCAGTTGACACGAAACCTAACCATTTCCTACTCCAGGAAGTCTCTCTCCCAGAGTTGGTACAGCATGTCATAAAAATGCATGGGTTAAAACAAAAATCATGAGACATGGGAATAAACAGGAGAACTGACCCAAATTCAGGAGAAAAGTTAACAAAGTGATTTTTCATTCTTCAACCTTGATGGACACATTTCTTATAAACCTTTTTGTGTATGTATGGATAAGATTTTTTGTATAAGAAATTACTTCATCAAAAAATATAAAAGAAATTACTTCATCTATGAATAGAGGTAGCTTTACCCTTTCTGCTATAAACAATTCAAAAATGAAATGACAAAAACTATTTCATTTATAATAGTATCTAGAAGAATAAGGCGTCTAGAAATAAACTTAAGAAACATTTTCATTCTCATATAAATTTGCTGTCAGTTTGAGATGATGACACTATCCTCTACTTGTAATGAATTAAATATCAAATCACCATCGCTTGCTTTCCATATAGCTCTTAAATTATTGAAACGCTTCAAGACTTTTCATGCACTTAAATAAGACTAAGTAAAACTCATATATACTGTTCTGACTTATCTACAAATTTGGCTTGAAGATGCACTTGGAATGACTCTCATTTGTAAACCACGGGCTGCTTGAACTAAGAATCACTGAATTGTACATTTTAAATGGGTTAATTACAAGATAGGCAAGTGAAGAACAAGACTATAGCTTTTACTATAATAAAATAAACTTTAGATGAAATGAAGAAAACACAAAAACCTTACATATGACTGGACCAATAGACAACCTTATGATCAACAAAGCAATTGAAATCTTTAAAAATTTCATTTTACTTGGATTCAGAATCCACTTTGATGGAAGCAGAAGTCAAGAAGTAAAAAAATTCCATAAAATGGCATAGGAACAAGGATTAAAAGAATTCAATACCACATCTGCCCAAGGACATGCCTGTACACTTCATCCTTCATTGTCCTTTTCTGACACCAGCAATCTCTCCCAGGTACTGTTCATGTGTTTGGGGAGAAGTACAGTCAGAGCACTCCTTGGAGCCAAGGATGGCAAAACTTTATCCTTTAGATATGTCAAGAAAGACCAGATCCTGGACAAAGACAATGCACTTGGTAAAGCAAAGCGAAAGTAAAGTGAGGAAGGTCCTCAATACAGTGGCTGCAACACAGACTCAAGCTAAGAAACAATTGTGAGGATTGCTGAGGAATTCTGTTGTTCTCAGCGCCCCTATGTGCTGGCACTGCCCAGATAGCACCTAATAGCAACATTCGTGTTCATGTCTCAATTTTCTCATAAAAGTGTTCTTTTAGTTGCATAAACTATGTTGTGTTTTAAGCTTAGATGGTTGGTCTGACATTACCGAACTATTATTCAAGGGTGTCATGGTTGCTTTTTCTTGTTTTTCTTCAATTTAAATTTCATGATCTACTTGTCCAGCTCCAAAAAAACAAAGCGAATTGCTTTTGTTGCTACTGTATTGAACTTGTGACTTCTCTGTGGGAAGGAAAAGGCAGATTATAGATTTTTTTAAAAAAAATTATTGCAAGAATATTTCTAGAGAATAGTATGCCTTAATACAGTGGGAAAAGTAAACTTTGGACTTATAATGAATTCAGATTTAGATTTTACGCTACTCTTTCTAGACCTAATAACTTCAGCAAGCTGATTGACTTCTCTTTCCCTTTTTAAAAACTGAGGCAATAATATGCAAGATTAAAAAAATTAGAACTAAATCTGTACAAAGGAATGCACTTTTCTCTTGTTCTTTCCCCTGATGCATTACTAGGACCTAGAATAAAAAGCTGAACCAAATAAATGCTGAATAAATAAATAAATGAAAATAAATAAAGTCAGTGTCTTTTAAAGCTCACAACATCTCCAAACTCAAATTCACTGCCATCAAGTTGATTCCAATTTATAATGGTACACAGGAGCAGTGAATTATTTAATATGGCTCTACCAGCCAAAATCTTTCACTCCCACCAAATGATCTTTCCCTGTATGGATGTGGCAATAAAGTGGGGGAAGATACTGGTAAGACTCATCTGTGAGTGGCTGCACACCCTCTTTCCTGGTGTGCCATTTTGCAGTGTATAAAATGAGCTCCCTGAGCAGCAGGAAGGGGGAGCAGCAAGATTACCAGCAGGGACCAGGACTGGAACTGAGTGTCTCTGGGCTGAGTCTTCCTGGAGGGGAGTGACTCTGAGCACTTAATTCAGGGAGCTGGCTTTGCTGATGCACAGCATTTAGGTGAAATGGTTTCTGGCTGCAGCTTACTACAGAGTGGTATGGCCTCTGGTTGTTTGTTAGCAGATCTGAAACCATGTAATATGTCCTGGTATTTTCCACTGATTTTACAACTGGTTAACATCCCTAATAAACCCTTTTAATCATGAATTTTGTCTGAGCATTTCTATGTAGTCATCAAAACGTATATTAGAATTCTGTGTTATGAAGTATAGAATTACAGCCTATTAAAATAGTACACGCACGCTATGAAATGTTAGTTTACTTCATTTTTCTTTATTTCAGAAACCATGACAGGAGCAAATTTTTCATTAAAATCTTAAACTATTTTAAAATCATTTTATTGGGGGTTCATATAGCTCTTAGCACAATCCATGTATCCATCCATTGTGTCCAAGCACACTTGTACATATGTTGCCATCATCATTTTCAAAACATTTTCTTTCAACCTGAGCCCTTAATATCAGCTCCTCATTTTTACCCTCCCTCATGAACCCTTGAGAATTTATAAATTATTATTTGTTCATGTCGTATGCTCACTGATGTCTCCCTTCACCCACTTTTCTGTTGTTCCCCACCATGGGAGGTAGTTATATGTAGATCATTGTGATCAATTCCCCCTCCGCCAACCCACCGCCCACCTCTAGTCTTCTCCTTCTCCTCCTCATACCATTACTCTCATTATTGGTCCTGATTGTTTTTATCTGTCATGGATTCCCTGTCTTTTCAGCTTTTATCTGTACCAGTGTACATGTTCTAGTCTAGTCAGATTTATAAGGTAGAATTGGGGTTATGATAGTGGGAGAAAAGAAGCATTAAAGAACTAGAAGAAAAGTGTATGTTTCATTGATGCTATACTGAGCCCTGAATGGTTCATCTCTTCTCTTAAACTGTTTTTGGTTTTTCAAATTGTTGAAGTATTTTTAGGGAAAGCCAATAATGACCTTCCCCCCCCCCACTCTGTGATATTGTTTACAATGAAATTTTGATGTGGTTGAGTATGATTTTTCTAAAGTTTACCTCTTAATTTCAGATTTTTCTAGGTTTGTATCTATTCTCTTTTTTTTTCATATTGGGGCTTAGCTTAGATATATTTTGTCATTGGGGTAACACATTTGAATTTTTACTATGTGTTTTTTCTGGATTTTGGTTTGTAAAATCCAGGACTGATAAACTTATAGAGACTATAGAATAAGGAATCCTGTGGGAACAGTGGGGGGGGGGAGTGGGGGGGGGAGGAGTGATCATAAGGATTTGAAGAAGGGAGAGAATGTTCCGAAGTGGATGTCCTAGTCATTGCACAATACTGCTTGATGCGATGAAACTATCCACTGATACACTATCGTATTAACTCCCAATAAAGTGGTTTTGGGAAAAAAATTACCCTAAGGGATCTCAAATAAGGAGCCTTGGTGGTGCTGGGAGTTACAAGTTGAGCTGCTCACCAAACCTTCAGCCATTGTAAACTACCGGCTGCTCTGCTGAAGAAAGGTGACTCCTTTTCTGACATTGAGATTTACACCTTCATGACCCATGGGGCTGCTCCACATGGTCCTTCTGAATTAGTAGGAGTAGGAACGATGTGCTCACACTGAGTGAGGTTCAAGTGATTTCATCCTGGAAGAAACTATTATAACTATTGAACTAAAAGCAGACTTACAGGGCAAAAAATCAAGGGCAGTAAACCATATCCATATCTTTCAAATGTATTTTAACAGTGGGCAGGAATTCCAATTGCATGAAAATTTTCTGAACAGATATTTTTGTCAGTTTGACTTCAAGTGTCAGTGAGGTCATGCTTGCTAGTAGACTGTAGATTTTTTATCGTAAATGACTGTTACCTGCTCTCCTAAAAAACATGAATACCCAGTGAACTGGTAACAAGATGAGAATGAGAAAATGATGAATATCTATGCGAGTTTCTCAGCAATGGCAAACTAGCTGCACCATCACTATCCATCTGCCTAATGCTCTACATGTCATTGTTACATTACAAGGAACCAGCTCCACGCTTGCACAGACAATGCTCTACATGTCATTGTCACATCACAAGGAACCCAGCTTCACTCTTATACAGACAACACTCTACATGTCATTGTTACATTACAAGGAACCAGCTCCACTCTTGCACAGACAATGCGCTCCATGTCATTGTTAACGCCACTCTTGCACAGACAGCGCTTGATCTGTACATCACAAGGAACCCAGCTCCACTCTTATACAGACAACGCTCTATATGTCATTGTCACATTACAAGGAACCAGCTCCACTCTTGCATAGACAATGCGCTACATGTCCTTGATAGCTCCACTCTTGCACAGATGATGCTCTACATGTCCTTGTTACATTGCCAGGAACCCAGCTTCACTCTTCTACAGAGAGGTGTAAGGTAATAAAATGCAGGCTGATTTACTAGTGAAGTCTTTGGCTTCTGACGATGGTTGGTGTTACACCTACTCTCCTTCATAACCCAGGAGCTTTGAACCACATGCATGTGTCCCGTTATGGGAATGAAACTGTCTACCTCCATTGAGTTGGAACCGTTCTCCTAATGATGTCATCTGAGTTAGCTGTGGCCATAGCTGTTCTTTCCCTCACAGAGTTCGAGGTGCTTAGATTGGAATAGACGTGAATTAGCTTGGAGACAAGAGTCTCTCTTAGCTTTCACCTTTCTGGAATAAACATTTCTCTCCAAGTTTCTTTCTTTTCAAACATTTTGTTTTATTGGAGCTACTTCTATAATGACCCATAATATAACCAGAAGTATATTTCTAGAAAAAAAACACTTGCAAGGTAACAGAATGCATAAATTTTGACATCAAGAAAGATCAATTCAAAATTTCCCCACAGCCAAAGCAACTGGTGATTTCATTATACACTTGTGGGGAATGACCTTTCTACCAACGAAGTTATTACCTGATAAGATCCAACACAAGAGTGGACACCAATCAAACATTTCTATTTGTATTGTTATTGTGGCTGAGGGCCATGGAGGCAGGTCTAACTCTGAGCAACTCTGCATTCATAGGAAGAAAATTCTGTCCAATAGTTGTCGTGTTTAAGTACATTGATGTTTCCAATGTATCCATCCAGATTAACAAGGATTTTGCTCTTTTTTGGTTTACCAAGGATGAGGTCCTTCTCCAGGGAGTGATCCTGCCTGACCATATATCCAAACTACAAGAGACAAAGTGTCACAATCTTGGAGTTTACAGAACATTCTGTCTATCCGTCTTCCAACATAGTTCCGTCCATTCTTCTGGCATTCTGCAGTATATTTAATATTGTTCAACATTACCATGATTCAAATGAAGCAATTGTTTTGTTCTCTTTTCGAATTGTCCAGCATTCACATGAAAATAAAACCATGGAAAATATCCTGGGTTGGGTCACGTGCACCCCAGTGTTCAAAGTGACACCTTTGCTTTTTAACACAATAAAGAGGTCTTTTGGAGCAAATTTTCCCAGTGTAGTGTGTTTGATTTCTTGATTGCTCCTCCCATGGCCATTGATTTAGACCTAAGTAAAATGAAATATTTTATAATTCAGTCTTTTCCCTATGAATCAAGTTGTTTTTATTGGTTTAAATGTGAGAATTTTTTTTGTTTTCTTTATGTTGAAGTATACATATTGCAGATGCTTGTGTTTGGTCTTCATCATTCACTGATTGCTTCAAATCCTCTTCATTATCAGCAAGCAAGATTGTGTCACCACAGGTCATCATATATAGATATATGCATCCTGCATATTGTAGGTTATTGCTCATATATGCTTGTATATCTACATACAGAACACTTACTTTTGCTCATGTGGAAGCTGCACCAGCAGACTACTGTTTAAACAGAATAAGAGAATACTGCATGGTTTTAAAAAAACGGTTCTTAACCTGTGAGTCGCAGCCTCTTTGAGGGTTGAATGACCTATTCACATGGGTTTCCTAAGACCTTCGGAAAACACATAAGTATTACACAATATATAATTATATATTGTTTTGTGAATAATCACTATGCTTTAAGTATGTTTAATTTGTGACAATAAGCATACATCCTGCATGTCAGTTATTTGCATATGATTCATAACAGTAACAAAACTCCAGGTATAAAGTGGCAATGAAAATAATTTTATGATTGGAGGAAGATGAGGAACTGTATGAACTGTATGAAAGGGTCAACACATAAGGAAGGTTGAGAACCGCTGGTTTAAAAGCCGGCAACGTGTGCATGAAAACGGTATCCTTTCACCAGGCTTGATTACTTTGTTTGCTGAACAAGAAGATTCATTATACAAAGAGCGATGCACAATGGCTGTTTCCGCTGTTTGGTGCCGTCTGCTGCTCGATCCAGTGGCCCGCTTGACTGCTCTTCTGTTTCAGCCTGTTGTTGTTGTATCCCGGTGTATTCCATCTCATCAAGCACCTTCCTCTTTTGTATTGTCTCTTGACTTTACCAAGCAGGATGTCCTTCTCCAGAGACTGGCTTCTCCTGATCTCATGTCCAAAGTACACGAGATGCTAGGATTAGGGAAGAAGACCACTAAAAAGCTGCAATATACAGATAAGGCCACTCTTCTTGTGGAAAGGGAGGCAGACCTGAAATACTCAGTAAGAAAATTCAAATATTACAGCCTTCAGTATGGCGTTCATCTCAACAGAAAGAAAACAACAATTCCCAAACCTAGACAAGGAAGTCACTGCAGCCATGGACACTCACACTGGCACCAGTGCTAGTATGGCGGAAGACAAGACAGTGTTGCTGACACCATTGCTAGTATGGTGGAAAACAAGACAGTGTTGCTGACACCATTGCAAGTATGGCGGAAGACAAGACAGGGGCACCCAGCAATAACAGGAACACCTTGCAAGTATGGCGGAAGACAAGACAGGGGCACCCAGCAATAACAGGAACACCTTATCAACAGCATGAGTTGTTTTTTTTTTTAAAGAAAATTAGAGTTACATTGCTTTTTACAAAATAAATCCACAGTTCTTTTGTTTTTTATTTTATATGGTTATTATTGTGTTATGATTGCCATTATTGATAGTCTTCTCATTATCCTTTTCATTTCAGGAGAGAATGAAGTGATTGGAGAAGAGGGAAAATTCTTTTTTTTTTTTTTTTTTGAAAAAAAAAGAAGTTCTCTGAGGAAATAATTGGCGCACTCATCAAAGGACAGAGATAGCTAGCCACTTTCCAAGTGATTTGTAGAGCAGAAGTTCTTCTCCAACTGTTCTTTTCACAGAGAGCTAAAACATTTTAATCAGCTTCTCTTTGTTCTTAAATAAAATTATGGAATATTTTATTTTTATTCTTCTCTTCACCTGAAGAACCTCTTTTTAGGATTTCTCCCTTCAACATTTGTGTGATTTCAGGACGCTGAAGTATATTCAGAATTCCTCCCTCCTCCTCTATACATTAGTACTTGAAAGGACTTTCTTGTGGAGAGCATCACATAGAAAGTGCCCTCCGCAAGCAGAGTGTGCTTGGGAAGCAACTCAAGCTTTCCAGAAATCACGCTTTGTACCTACAAAGTAAATTCAGCCTCTCATTTGAAAATAACAGTCCTTTGTGATCATTATTCACATTATCAGGTTTTTTTTTTTTTACTTTAATTCACAACCAAGCCTCATTCGCTAACAGAGAGACAATTAGAATAATGGACAACATCACTTATCTGCCCTCTCGGTGGTTTTAGGAGAAAATGTAAGCACATGAAGTACACTAGCTTTCTGCCAACCTGCCCACGGATGTGTTCTTTTTCCATTTCTCAAACATTTAGAGGCATAAATTGCACATCATATTCAGTACTGAAAAGACAATAAGCCATGTCAGATCTATTTTTAAGCATAAAAGAAGGCCATTTATAAAAATGGTGGCTTATGAGAGATAATAATGGGCTTTTATTTAAATTGAGGAAGTCATATGATTCTAGAAAGTCTTCAAATGAATCAACCCAGCAATGGAGAAGGCAAAATCACCCTTGGCAAATCTTGGTAGATTATTTTTGCTTTTGGAATATAGTCATCCAGGCATGATGACCATCACCGATTAAAAATGAAAGTATGTTTGAGATGATCTTGTCCCTTTATTGCATGAGAAAGCCAGCACTAGGTATTTGAAATAGAAGCAGCAAATGGAATTACTCCATAATTTGAGTAAGTCAGCAAATGATAACTCATTGATGTGTGTAATATAAACATGATTCTACAAATTGGCGATGTACAGCAATACATAAAATATAACCAATCGAGGTCTTGCAGGATGGTTCAGAATGAATACGAATGCAGTCCTCTCAACATAGATATGTAACTAACAGGCTCCCTTCCAAAACGAGGTGGGGCCACATTGGACCACAAGCAGCAAGGCCAGCATTTCAACTCCCTGAGTGGCTCAAATGGAAGAAAGTGAGATTTCTGCTTCTGTAGAATTTACAGCTTTTGAAACCCAAAAGGACGGTTCTATTCTATCCCACAGAGTCTTTATTGCTGTTGCCTTATATTGATAAATTGATAAGGAACAGCGCAGGCAAGGAGGTGAGCACACGCAGATAAGCAGGAAGGGACATTTTAAGACTAAGAGTGGATTCTTTTTCTCTGGGTTCTCCTGAAGTATGTGGCCCCTGATTCTGTAATGTCTTTCATATTTTTCTTAACAATTATAATAGACCTCTTTGTGTGGGTTTGTATTCAGCCTCTCTTCTGTGTAAATGAGCACATCAAATAGAGTAGCACCCTCTCGAACATGTTGTGTTTTATGAAGGTTCCTTGTGGCTGAGGGATGTTGACAGACCCAGAGCTGGCATTCCAGGCACCTTGTGCATTGCTTTGCATAATTCCATCACTTGGAAACTACTATCAGTGACTCCCTTGTCTATTGATGCAGGTCATGAACAGGGCTATAGAAACTCCTATCTTGGTACCACTTGAACCCAAAGCTTCATTGCAATTTAATGTGTGAAAAGAACTTATCCAGGCCTTAGCAAGTTTTACTAAGTGGTCACAAATTCTGTACATGAGTATCTCTGTCTTTTTTTTTTTACTAAATAATTTTATTGGAGGTTCTTACAACTCTTACCCCAATCCACACATGCATCCATTGTGTCAAGCACTTTTGTACATTTGTTTCCTTTCATTGTTTACAAAACACTTGTTTTCTACTTGAGCCTATGGTATCCACGCCTCATTTTTGCCCTCTCTCTCCCCCCCCACTCCCCATGAACACTTGATAATTTATGAATTATTATTTCATCATATCTTACCCTGTCCGATGGCTCCCTTCACCTACTTCCCCACTGTTCATCCCCCAGGGAGGTTACATGTAGATGCCTGTAATCTGTTCCCCCTTTCTACTCTACCTTCCCTCCACCCTCCCAATATCACCCTTCTCACCACTGGACCTGAAGAGTTCTTCTGTCTTGAATTTCCTGTGTTTCCAGTTCCTTTCTGTACCAGTGTACATCCTCTGGTCCAGCCAGATTTGTAAGCTAGAATTGGGATCATGATAGGGTGGAGGAGGGAATGCATTTAAAAACTAGAGGTAATTTGTATGTTTCATTGTTGCTACCCTGACTGACTTGTCTCCTCCCTGAGACCCTTCTGTAAGGGAACGTCTAGTTGCCTATAGATGGGTTTGGGTCCCTGCCATGCATTCCCCCTCATTCACAATGATATGATTTTTTGTTCTTTGATGCCTGATACCTGACTCTTTCAACACCTTGTGATCATGGCTGCTGTGCTTCTTCCACGTGGGCTTTGTTTCCCAGCTAGCGCTAGATGGTCACTTATTTATCTTCAAGTCTTTAAAATCCCAGATGTTATATTTTTTGATAGTTGGGCACCATCATCTTTTTCACCACATTTGCTTCACCCACTTTGTCTTCAGCGATCGTGGTGGGAAGGTGAGCGTGTCCTCTCAGACGACCAAATTCTTAGAACAAAGTGTTTTTGTGTTGAGGGAGTACTTGAGTAGGAGTTAACTCTCCATCTGTTTTTTCAATGCTCAATCTATAATTTTTTTGGCATCACTGCCCTCTGGTGGTGGGAGTAGGAGGCCCTGCCTTTGCTCCTGTGGAGCTGGAATTGAACCTCCATGCCAGTGGGCCGCAGTCCCGCACACAACCACTGCGCCACCGGGACTCAGTCCTCAATCTATAAATGTATGTACATAGTCAATTTTTCCCTTCATATAGAAATATATTTACATACATATATGCCTATATTTAGATCTCTGTAAATAAATGCCCTTTGCCTCCTAGTTCTTTCTTCGATTTCTTTTTACTTTCCTCTTGTCCTGCTGTCATATTTGGCCTTCATTTGGGTTTCAGGAATTCCTTTTGGCTACATTGCCCTTGATCCGGCCCTGCTAGACAGCCTACACCCTCCTTCCCATCAATTTTTGGTCACTTGTTCCCTTGTCCCTGGGTTTGTTCGCACCCACTTCCTTGCTCCCATCTCCCCCTCTCCCATTCCCCCCAGAACTGTCTTCCCTTTGTTCCTTCTTCTGGCTTACTTATTCTGCATACCCTTTCCAGATAAGCATGCAGTGACAACAATATACACTGACATAAGGCAGTAAGCAATAAAACAATAGCTATGACAACAACAACAAACAAACCCTATAAATAGTTCATTGCGTATTTGTTGTCCTTTATGAGTGCTTTCCAGTTCAGTCTGATGGGGCACCTCACCCTGGCCCCACGTCTATTTTTGGCATTCTCTGGGGATTCATTGCTCTATTCCCCTTGCTGCTCGGTTGCACGCCTCCAGCGTCTGACTTCAGCATGGTGGGATCATGGTGAGTCCAATTCCTGCTATGCATCTCCAGTGTTTTCCCCTATGGTGCTACAGGGAGCAGTGAGGAACACTGTGTCTCCTGGTGGATCCAGTCCTATGGTCCCCTCTGTGCATTGGCTGCTCTGACCAAAAATATTGTCCTCAGAGTTTGGTGGACCAGGATGTGCTTCACTCTTTGTTCCCTCCCCCCTCCCTTGTTAGCTCTTATGGTACATGGGTCTCTTGATTTAAAAAACAAGCAAGCAAAAAAAAAAAAAGCACAACCGAAATTGAGAAAGATATTAATTTTGGGGGTTTCCTCTTTCCATCTTTCCTTCCCCACTTCTTTAACTATTGTAGTTGTTATTTTCATGTCATACAATGAAATGGAAAGGATATTATGAAGTCTGTCATATAGGGTCACAAAGGTGATCTACATGTAATAGTTACTGTATTTCTTAGAACTAGATATGAGATATATCTGGTGGTACATCGGGTTAGGGAGTGGGCTGATAATGATAATGCTGATAATGAGGGAGAAAGATGAGACAGTCTGGTTCCATAAAGAAGTGTAGTCTCAGAAAAACCATATAGGCTCATTATGAATTGGAACTGACTTATGGCAGTCGGGTTTGGGTAGCATGCCTTTCTCTCTGAGCATCAAAGTTAGAATGGTTTCTCTCTTCATCAGCTTACTACCCTTCTAACTCCAAGGTTCTAACTCCCATTTTTAGTACATGCCCTAACTTATTCAGAATGAATTAAGGAAAGTAAAATAAACTTGAAACATAAAAAGGTTAAATCTTTTCTTATTCAGTTTAAAATAAGTTCATATGGCCTTTTCCCAGAATTCCTAAGCTGAACTGGGATTTGCATGTTTCAAACCTCTTGATATATCTGATTATTGCAATTATATGGACATCAGAAAAAATATATATGACAGATATTGCCTGTCAACTCAAAGCAGAAGATACCAGGATGGATTGTCTAAGGAGAAGCACTGATGACTTCAACAATCAAACAAACATCCCAGTCAAAAAAATCTGAACTTGGAGTCTTTTTCCACAGGATGTTCTCTTCCTTTAGTCTATCTAGCCCTCCTCCCAGTGTGTGGGTGGTCCCTGGGTGGGTCCTGGGAGTCCTCAATACTTCCCTGAGTCATCCTATGCCTACATCCTCTCAGAAAAGTGTGAATCAGCTAGTTGATGCTCTCTATTTACTCCTCTTCAAACACAATTTCAGAGAATAAAGGCATCTCATAAATGCCTCACTGAAGCGAATGCTCCATAAGTGGGGTAATAGACAAGGAGTAAGGAGGTGAGTTCTAATACCTTCTTATTCATCTCTTTGGTAATTAAAAAATTCATTTTAATGTCATTGTTTATATGTGTGTCTGTAATTGTGTGAGAGTGCTTACTTTCTTCAATGTCAATATATTCAACACTATACACTTTGATGATAGCATTCTAAGGAGATTGATGCCACATGTAAAAATCAGGACAAATTCACATTGGATATTCATTTTAAAATTTATTTTAAAGTTGATCTTTTCATGCATGAAAAGAACTGCTATAATCTTTTTTATTCATTTTATTGGGGGCTCATACAATTCTTATCATGATCAATACATACATCAATTGTATGCAGACCATATTTACACATTTGTTGCCATCATCATTCTTGAAACATGCTCCTTCTACATAGGTCCCCAGTACCAGCTCCCAAGGACTGCAATAACCTTTAATGATGAAATCTTTATTCAAAATTCTACTTGAAACTACTAGGCAATAGACGATATTTTTAAAAGTATATTTGAATCAAATGAAAATGAAAACATAACACACAAAACCTCGGAGACACTGAAAAATACAGTTCATAGTGGGTAATTTAGAGCAAATTTTATTTAAAAAAAAAAAGAAGGAACCAAAATCAAAACCTCAATTCAACAACCCTGATAACTAATAAACAAACACCAATATAAGTTTGAAAGGCTAGGCTCACTAGAGAAACAAAATTAGCGAAACACACACACATATATGTGTGAGTATATAAATACACACACATAAATGCCTAACCTGTGTGCATGTGTATGCACATGTGTTGCACTCCACTCTAATCTTCCTGCTGTGGTTACTCACAGTAGGTCATGTTATGGAGTTGGTTGTGAGCTGTTAGATCACATCATAGGGAATTGCTGGGATCAGTAGACCGCGTGGATGTTCATTGATGATCCTGCTGCAGCATGCAGATACATCAAAAAGCAGTCAAGTGTTCCACAAGCTTCCTTTATGACAGAAGTAGGAGAGACCCCATAGAAAATCTCTTTCAATTGAATCAAAGCTATGACCTGAGCCAGGTGACTATACTCCATCCTAATCTTACAACTGTGACTCTTCACATTAGGGAGTTGACTACTTTGTGTTAGATCACATCATGAGAGATTACTAACCTTTTTTTTTTCTGGCAAAGCCCTGAGAATCCTAGTCCCACCAAGTTGAAATGAAACCTGCTATTATATTAACTGTACAGTTTCCATAAGAAAAGAAATAATGTACTGCGGCCCACTGGGTTGGTGGTTCAAATCCAGCAGCAGCTTTCCAGGAGCAAGGCTGAGACTCCTACACCCACCAGAGTGCAGTGATGCCCCCCCCTTCAAAAAAAAAGAAGTGGTGAAGATTAGAACAAAAATAAGTGAAACAGAAAAAAAAAATGCAAAGAAACATCAGGGCTAGAATTCTTTCTTGAAAGAGACTAATAAAATAAAAATAAAACAATAATACTGGCAAATCTTAAAAAAGGAAGAGTAGAAGATTCAAAATAGCACAAATAAGAAATGAAGTGGTGGAAATTATAGCAGAACGAATTGAAATGAAAATTATAATGAAAGGCTACTATGAGGAAATATACACCAATAAATTTGAAAACAGATGAAAGGGACACATTTCTAGAAACATAATGCCACTTAATCTAACTGTGACTGAAGTATAAAATTTGAACAGATCCATAATAATAGAAGAAATTGATGTTATTTAAGTTGAAAACACAGAAACATTGGAAGACAAACCAGATGGTTCAGATTCCTAACATGTAGACATTTGTGTGCATAAAAAGATTTCACCAAACAAGTAAAAGGAGAACACATAAACTGAAAAGTGGGAAAAAATATCAGGCAAGAGACTAATATTCAAATCTGATAGAAAACTTGAACACATCAAAAATAAAATATCTAATTTAAAATGAGCAGAGGATAAGAACAAGCATTTCATCAAAAAAGACATTTAGTTAGCAAAATAACATGTGCAGAATTACTCACGATCATTAGACCTTTGAGAGATGCAAATTAAAAAAAAAAAAGTACTACCTCACCCAAGCTTTAATAGCCAAATGAAGGAAAGCAAGAAACTACAAACACTGGCCAGGGTGCAGAGGGAGTGGCACTCACAAACACCACTGGTGGCTCTGCAAAATGGGACAGTTATCCTGGAAAGCAATTGACAATAAAACTATTACATATTCCATCAATCTCACTACTTTCTATATTACCTACAGAAATGAGCCATGCCATCAATAGGTATGTGCACCCATGGTTCATCGAAGGTGTTCATTGGAGCATCAATCACAATAATAAACGACTGGCTACAAACTAAATGCCCATCAGTGAAAGGATGGATAAATAAATTTTAGTACATGCACTCAACAGAATACTGTGAAACTTTAAATAATAATGATGAATCTGCAAAGCACACACACAAAAAGAAAAGCTTCTATCAGGTTTTCAAGGACAGATTTCTCAGGAGGAGAACACAAGTTCTTCCCTGGAGGAACTTCTTGTTGGAATCCAGCCTACAACATTTTGATTGCAGTGAAGCAGGTTATCCACTGACACTCCTGAGCAACTTCTGTTTCCTGACTATTTCTGCCATTGTCTGTGGATCTGTACTGTCAGGGGTCAAAGTCTCAGGAGTTGGCTGTAGAGATTTTTATCTTGGCTCTATGGGCCATTGGGAATGTGGCATAATGAATGGTTAACCAATGGGTCCTTCTGAAAAATGGAGATAGTTATAACATTTACCTCTCTGTGTGTGCATGTGTGTCTATGAGGGTGACTTGACTTCTTTTTTAAAAAAGTCATTTTATTGGGGGCTCATCCAATTCTTATCATGATTGATACATACATCTATTGCATGCAGTCCACATTTGCACATTTGTTGCCATCATCATTCTCGAAATATCCTCCTTCCACTTAGACCCCGACCGTATCAGCTTCCCACATGTTCCCTCCCACCTAACCCCCATGAACTCTTAATAATTTACAAAGTATCATTATTTTGTCATAACGTACACTATATGATGTGTCCCTTCACCCACTTTCCTGGACTTTACCTCTTATAGAGAAACAGCAATACTAGCCTCCATTAAGCACTCAATAATAACAAGTAAAGATACCCACACTCATAATCTGGGTTATTAATTTTTTCTCTCTGAACATCCTTTTAGCAACCAATTTCAAATTTTCATCTATCAACCTTTTTTTTTTAAAAAAATAGCATTCATTTTTCCTCTGTACTGCTGGTTAAAAAAATGAATGCTTCAGATTTGCAGTCCTTGGTTGTCTATTTCTCAGGCCTTTCAAAATCAAGAAATCTTCTCTTACTCTTCCCCCTCTGGCACTTGAGGAGAAAGTCTATTGACATCTGTCTAGCCAGCCTAATACTCTCATCTGACATTTGCCTGCCCTAGCATGAAAAGTGCCCTTGTTTGTTCTTAGATTTGCCTTTTTCTCTTACACAACCGCATCTAGTGTGAAACACAGATCAGCAAATAGATAGCACCCCCTGATTCCGGAGAACAAATCTTTAGCATGTTCAAAAGGCAAAAAGTATCCAAACTCATAATTTCAGCGGGGGAAATGTAACGGTTAAAGCCACCACTGATTCCAGAAATGTAAATTGAGTGTCACAGCTTGTCCTTCCAGACTGCTCAGAGCTGCCCAGGGTCACACCGGAAATGTCAAGGTAGATCCAAACATTGAAAAGCACAATAACTGAACTCTCTGTCATCTCTGTCCTTTAGAGTGCAGGGAGAGTGATTTGTCAATTGATTAAATGTCTACTGTCTGCTGTACTTAGTGCCATCTAGAAAGAACATTCTGAAAAACTTCATGGACACAGCTCAAAGCAGTAATAGTGACACATCCATCTGGAAGGGGGAAAATGGAGCAACCCACCCCCCCAACCCTGCCTTGTGGGATCACTGTAAGGACTAAGTAAAGGAAACACAAAGTAATACAAATGGCAGACATGAGAGGATCAGTAAAACCCTTGCCCAAGGTCAAACAAGTAAAGGGAGCAGGAAGTAAGACCTACATCTTTTTTGCTAAGCCCATTGCTTTCTTTCACACTCTCCCTTAAGCTGGCGAGTCTCGTGACTCAATAGTGAGCAGGGGACAGCCCAAGAGTTGCAGGTACATAAACAAGAGGCGGTTGAAACTGGTCAAAGGGAAGTGGTATCTTGGTTACCTAGAGTTACTGTAACAGAAATTCAACAGGTGAATGACTTTAAGACTGGAAGTTTAATTCCTCAGTCCTGGAAGCTAAAAATCCAAATCAGGGTTTTGACCATGTGGATGATTCCTTTCTTGTAGACAGCCTGGGTGTTTCTTGATTCCCTGACACGTAAAGGTTACACACACATCATCTGTTTTGCACATTGCTCCTGCTTATAATCTGCTCTTCTAATAACTCAGAAGTGATTAGGTTTAGAACACATTGTACACTGATGCGGGCCTCATTAACTTAACAAAATTATATGTTTCCCAAGCAAGATTATACCACCAGATATTTTTTCCAGTAGTCATTCAGTTGATTCCACTTAATGACAACTTCAGGTGTGAAGCATAGAACATCCATAGGGTTTTCAGAGCTGTGACATTTTGGAAACAGCTTGCCAAGTCTGTCTTTCAAGGTACCTCTGAGTAGTTTGAACCATCTACTTTGGGGTTAGTAGTTGAATGTTTAACCCTGTGAACCACCAAAGAACTCCAAATAGTTGGAAACTGATGTTCTAAAGAAGGGGCTCCCACTAGAGCTACATCCTGAATTTGAACTTTTAGCTTCCTGAGTTGTAAGAAAATATACTGTTCTTTTGAAAAGTCACTCACTTTTGATTTTTCTGTTATGATAGCATTGATTAATACTATGTGTAAATGCTGTGCATAAGATTTAAAATCATCATAATAGCATAGATATTACATCAAGGTTTTCATCACCAACCTATTTACTGTCCACTAGAGGTTCTCCAATTTGACATCCTTTATTAAGTTTCTAGAATTATTCAAAAGAAGAAGGAGGAGAAGAAACACTATGTTTTCAGCATGAAATCAGTGAAATTTTTATTTAAAACGGGTCTTTTAAAATGGATTTTATTTTAAGAGGACCTCATATTTCTGGCCTTCTGAGGAATCTAAGCAAATACCATGAATGTAACTCTCTGTCTCCCCTGAAATTGTTCCTTTGAAGAGCTAGTAATGATAGGTGTGTAATAAATTTAGTTAACTTAAACTGTAATACACTACTATTAGTTGGTATATTTGCATTATTCCTACTGTTATTATTCTCTTACATTATTTCTCTTACTATTCTTACTGTTTTGAGATATGAGAATGGTTAATTTCAACATTTCTTAAAAATAAAAAGATGCACAATTTACATTGTTTGAATTTGACCAAATAAGCTTGCAATATGGAGTTTCTTTACTTGTGATAGTTGGGTTTTGTTTCAACTTGGCTCTCCCATGAGAATTCTCGTGGTTGGTCAGTTAAAACAGCAATCCCCTATGATGTAATCTAACATGATGTAATATTTTTCATTATAAGATAGTCTATGACCAATAAATCATTTATAAAAAGAATAGGATTGATCCTTTTCCAGTTCATAAGTATGATGATTGGGCCTTCACATGTTAGTGTGATATGTGCCTCCCATGGTCCTTGTTACAATGAGGGCACATTACCCGTCTGACATGGAAAAAAAAATTTGGATTGAATGCAACAACCATACTAAAATCAACCGTGATCTAATCCAGTGAAAGGTTTCCTTTGGGTATGACTTGCTTTCAATATAAGGTGACACTGTGCAAACGGTTAATTAGCTTTTGCTAGGCTTGGATCCTGAACGTGGCCATTGACTTCCAGTTCTTTGGATGTGAGCAAACAGGTTCCATAATTCCTCCTAACTTTAGATTCTCCACCTCTGCAGCCACACGTCTGACCCACTGGCATTGGATTCATTCATCTTTGCATTCACAAGTCAATCTTGAGTCCATAAATCAGTACACACCTTCAGTCGAACACCTGATCAATCTCATTTGAACTTCCCTGCTTCAACTCTGTGAGCCAGTTTTTTATGTCAACATATACTGCGGTTGTTAGATGTCATTGTGAGTTGTCACTCATAGTGACTCATAACAGAATGCAACAATGTCTTCTCCTGTGTCATCTTCACAATAATTCTCACTCTTGAGCCGATTGCTGTAGTCACGGTGTCAATCAGCCTCTCTCCTTGAGAGATTTCCTCTTTTTTGTAAGATAGATAAATAGATGATAGATATACATATAAATGAAATATCGGTGAAGTTTACATTAAACATTGACTCACACAGTTGATATGTACAATTTTCACTGCTTTCACATCTCTAGAAAATCTAGCTTCTCTAGAGATCATTCATTAAATTGTGGCTAGTACTAGAAATCATAGAATGCTAAAAAATGATGAAACCACTGTGACCAGCAGGTAGGTATGTGGGTGTCTACATGTGCACGTCTTTGTTTTTAAAGCCTTCATCATTCTGGCTTTTATATTTGTGTTTAAAAGAACACACATGGTCTGCGAGAAAATAAATTGTCGCACATACCCCTTTTTAATTTAAGGTTCCTTTATCGTTTGTTTCTACTATCTAACTGAATTAAATGGGGCAATTTGATTTAAACTATTGGAAATCAGAGAATGGCATTTGGGATAAATGTGAAATGTGAAAACTGCAGCTAATAGGATATTCACTGCAAAAGACAAATATAGGCTATGTAATATTTTCTTCTTGATAAAAAATAATGTTCATGTTAAAATGTCCCCTTGAAAGTCACCATAAAAGGGGAGAAAAGCAGCTATTCAGACATTTAGCTACTCTGAATTAGAAGTGCTTTTAAAAATTCAAGGAGAGAGGCAACCACATTTTGCAGAGTTGATTCATAGTGCTGGTTACCATGGACATAGAATTCAAGGTTATTTAAAAGGAAACAACAGGAAAAGTTGACACAATGAAGTATATAGATGATTCCATAAGAACTGCATAAGTTTGACATCCTTTAGCAAAGGCCTATTATAAGCTTTGATGTTGCTGTGACCTTCTGCAGAAAAATGTATCAGGGTAGATTTTGGATTGCTGTTAAGATTGCTGTCTTTATGAAAGACCATGAAAAAATCCCATTCGCTACCTGAAAAAAACCCTCCTCAATTCTCCTTAAACATGACTGAGAACAATAAAGAATCAGTGTTATAATAATAATAGTTGTATCAATATTATACCTTAATTTGTTAATATAGTCATTACATTTTAATAACTAGATGATAAGTGCCTTTTAACTATTACGTTTTCATATATGAGTGAGACATTTTGCAGAATCCTCAGAACTAGAACTGTGAAGGAAAAGAATGAGTATGATATAGTTGTAATATAATAAATACTATAAAAGTGTTGTGCGCAAAAGATGCATTCACTTTGGTGAATGAGTGGGGAATAAAGTGGTGGTGCATAAAGGAGCAGACGTCCCAGAGAGAGTGCGATTTGACCAAGACTTCTAAGGGTTTTTAACATGGAGAGAAATGGAGAAAGTGTTTGAAAGAGAAACGTGAATCTCATCAGAGTCATGAGGCTGTGAGAAAACATACCAACCTAGGAAAATAACATGAATTTTGATTTGAAGGTGCAGGTCATATCAATGATGCTAGAATGGTGATGACATTGAGGATTTTAAAAGACTTTCTAGATGAGAGTTTGAAATGAAAACTCATAGTACAACATAAATCCAAAACTGTAAGTGCAAAGGATGGATAAAGCACAAGATAACTATTCTGGAAAGAGGTTTGATTTATGACATGGTATAAGAAAATGTGTCTTCTAATTATTAAAGCTCCAAATAAAACCTTTTTTTCAATATTTAGGAAGCTTTATACTCAGGAGAAATTTTCCAAGTGTAGTAAGTTCCATTCTCCATACCAAAATCATTAGCATTTCTATTTTTCTGACTTATTGTTGAGTGGCATTGACTTAGTCCTGAGTCATAGTGACCCTATGGATAGCATGAAGTTACACTGCCCAGTCTGTCCCATGCTGTTGTTGCTGCTATTGTCAATCCATCTCCCTTGCAACTTCCTCTTTGTGCCTCCCCCCCTTCTTTACCACACATGGTCTTCTTATTCGGAGAATGATCTCTCCCGATAATGTGCCCAATATATGTGAGCTGAGGTCCTATTGTCCTTGATACTAAGAAACATTTTGGCAGGATATCTTTCAAAACAGTTTGTTCTTCTGGCTGTGAGTGTATAAATATTCTTCAAGAATATCATAATTCAGAGGTATAAGTTCTTCATAAACGTTTTAGATACATTTGAAGTGATTAAAATATCATGGCTTGACTCAGGTGCACTTCATACTCAAAATGATATCTTTGCTTTTGAACATTTTTTTGCCCTCGCTTTTGAACATTTTAAGAATTCTTTTTACACATTTGCCTAGTGTAGGACATTATTTCATTTCTTTGCTGTTGTTCCATGGGAATTGATAGCACATTCAAATAAATAAAATTCTTCATAAGTTTTTCTTTTTTTTCCATTTTTCACATGGATCAAGTTATGGAGATTTTTTGTTTTATTAGCATTGAAGTACAATTTGTCCTGAAGACTTTAGTCATTGAGGACCTCCCTGTTTTTTATTGTCCTTCTAATTTACCAAGCATAATAACCATCTCCATGGATGGGTCTCTCCTAACACATGTGCAAAGTATGTACAAGGAAGTCTTGTCTCTCAGGAGAACTCTGGCTGTATTTCTTCCAAGGCAGCTTTTTTTGTTCTTTTGGCAGTCCATAATACTTCTGTGGGTTTTCATTTACCTCAATTCAAACCCATCGATTCTTCTTTGGTCTGCTTTATTCGATGTAATATTTTTCACTTGCATATGAAGCAATTGAAAATACTGTGGCTTGGAGCAGGAGCATCGTAACCATCATAGTAATATCTTGCTTTTCGGCACTCTGAGAGGTCTTGTGCAGTATACTGACCTAATGCAACCTGTCTTTTGATGTCTTGACTGCTGCTTCCCTGAGCACTGAGTGTGGATTTCGGCAAGACTAAATCCTGAACAACTTCAGTCTACTCCCCATCCAGCAAGCTCTTACCCATGGTCCACTTGTGATGACTGCAGACTTTCTTACATTGAGTTATAATCCATGCTAAAGGATGTAATCCTTGGTCTTCATCCACAAGTGCTTCGATTTCTCCTCATGTTCAGCAGTTAGATTAGGTGATCTGCCTTCCCTAATCCCAGGTGCTGCATGCTTCTTCATATAATCCAGCTTTTTTGATGATTTGCTCAACATACAAATTGAACAATATGGTAAGAGGATACAACGCTGATGCACACCTTTCTTGATGTTAAACAATGCAGCAGTTCCTTGTTCTGTTTCCACAACTGTCTCGGAATCCATATAAAAGTTCTCCATGAGAACAAATGCTCTGGAATTCCCATTCTTCCCAAGGCTGTTCATAGTTTATTATGATCCACACAGTTTAATGCTTTGGCACAGTGAATAAAGCACAAATAAACATCTTTCTGGTATTTTTTTTTTGCTTTCAGCCAAGGTTCATCTCACATCAGCAATGATATGTCCTATTCCATGTCCTGTTCACAATTTGTTCAGAACATATGGTAGCTACCTATCAATGTACTGTTGCAATCATTGCTAGATAATCATTAGCAAGTTTTACCTGCATGTGCTATCAATATTGTTCTATAATATATGCTTTAGGGGGTCACCTTTCTTTGGAATGGGTACAAATAAGGATTTCTTACAGTAAGTCACCCAAGTAGCTGTCTTCCAAATGTCCTGGTATAAATGATTAAGTGTTTCTCATGCTTCATCAGCTTGTAGAAACATTTCAATTGGTATTCCATCAGTTCCTGGAGCCTTATTTTTGACTTATGTTTTCTATTCAGCCTGAACTTCTTGCTTTAGTAGCATTGGTTTTTAGTTATATACTACCTCCTGCCAATCTGTTCTTTCTGGTAGTCACTCTGTAGTCTCTTCATCTCCTTTTTGATGCTTCATACATTATTCAATATTTTGTCCAAAAAAGCTTTCATTATTGCAACTTGAGGCTTGAATTTTTTCTTGAGTTATTTCAGTTTAAGAACAGATAAATATATTCTTCCTTTGTGGTTTTCTAACAATAGGCCTTTGCATACTTTATTTTAATATTTCTGTTGTTTTGTACTTCATTTTTACTGTGCCTTATCCTCAGATGTTTTACCAATGCTAACTTCTGCATCCAGGGTTGTACTTTTAAAGAAATAAATTATTTCACTAGGGCCTTTTACATATATTTTAACAATCCATACATCCGTTATGTTAAACAGACATGTACAATTGTTGGTGTCAACTATTTCTAAACATTATCTGGAACCCTTTGATATCAGCTTCTCTTTATTTTTCCTCCCTCCCTTCCCTTGCTATCCCCATGATCCCTTGTTATATTATGAATTTTAGTATTATTTATACATATCTAACACCACCCATTCTAACCATTCACTAATTATCCTGGTGTTCATTCCTAGCAAGAGGGATTATTCTACTATCATCAGTATCTGTCCCCACCTTCCCCGCCCCCTCCCCTTGTCTATCTTACTGCACTCTTTATTTCCATTACTGATTCTGAGGGGGGTGGTCTTTCCTGAATTCTGCATATTGAAAGCTCTCATCTCTGCTGCTCTACATATACTCTCTAGCAGGATTTCCTAGACAGAAAGGAGATCTTAGTAATGTGTGTGGGGGGGAGGGGGTGGGGGGGGAAGGGTGATGGGTGATGATTAAAGAACTAGAGGAGTGCTGTAAGTTTCTTCAGTTCTAAACTGCCCCCTGGATGCAATTTCTCCTTCTTGCAGTCCATCTCTACAGATGGACTCTGGGTCTTCACCTTGACCCCTCTTCATAACCTCACTGAGGTGGTTTCTTTTGGAGCTTCTGATGCCTTCTATTCCAGTCGACAGGATCATCGAGTGTAGTCTTCTCTCCCTGCCTGGCCAAGATGAGCTGACCAGGAATCTGGTACTTGCCTCCCTTTCCCTGATTGGTTATATAGAGAATTTAGCATTTTCTTCAAATAGAAGGTTAAAGAAGTAAAAGGGAGAGGAGAGGAGAGAGATACATCTTTTAACAAATCGTACAATCTAGCCACTATACACCTGGCAGTGACAAAAATTCAGAGTCACAGAAAAATGAACTAAATAGTGATTTTGGAATACATAACTTCCATGAGCCAGACCACTATTTTAAAAAGAATTGGACAAGAAGATCGGGTCCCTCATTTGTGGGATGCAGAAAGGTTTTGACAGCAGGGTCTCCATGGAAACATACCAAAAAGCCATACCCAAAAGTCATAATCTTGATTCTGCTTGATGGTGAACATGTTTTGTTTCCTATTCCAGCTTATTTAGGCATCTTAAAGTGCTTTTCACCCAGCATGGAGGAATAGTAACATGAAGATTGGTGGAATCTAGGTCAAAACAGTCTCTCACATAAAAAGATGAGGGCTTAATTGTATTCAACAAGGAGAGAGTAGGCGAACACAAATGTTTTCTTAAAGAACTAAAGATGACTAGGAATCCTTGAAGTACATTTTGCTTTCTTCTCCCTTCAATTGACAGTTAACTTTATTTAAATAATTTGCTAACATAACATCCTCTCCTAATTATCTTTATCTATTTATGAACATTATAATTATAAGCAAAGCTAAATCCCCTCCAGAATTAAAAAATTACATTTAAGTATGAAATAAAGCAATAACATATCATCTTTGTGCAAAAATAAAATTTGGGGAGTGAATAAAGTATATTTTGATCATCTCTATCATATTTATTTTTGAGCATGGGAAATGTATTTCTCTGAGACTCAGTGTTTCTATTTTCACAACTATTGTATTCTTCATTCATTGCATTGCACAAAAATGGTTCTTAAAGAGCTCTGAAAAGTTTAATGTTTGTTTTTTTTAATACTATTTTAGCCTTGTCTTAGATTGGTGGAATATAGGTTAAAACAGTCTCTCAAATAATTGCTTTATATTGTTTTATATATATATATATATTTATATTTTGCATGATACTCCTGGTCATTTGGTTAACAGCATTTGGGCAAAGAAAACATCAGAAAGACAAAGGAAGACAAGATGACAGCTGAGAGCTTGAGGTTGTATGTAGAGTCCTAGAAGTAAAGGAATTCATAAATATGGTGTCTTTGGTATGAAGGATATGTAGAAATATCATTTTAGTTAAATATTCTACTTGGATAACAAAATTTTATTAACTTATCCAAATAACAAATTATCATCACCCTATAAAAACTATAAAATATAGTTTTCAGTGACTGACAAAGAAGTAATTTCCCCTAAATGGAAATAATTCTGCCAAGCCTGCCTGAAGTTAATTAAGAATTTAATGGTTTTGTGAAGTCTTGAATGCTATATTTAGTCATAGATGATTGATACCCCAAAAGATTTAACACATTATAGAAAATGGAAAGCCATTAAACTGATACATTTTTAGAGCTCATTATACCACACAATCGTGGTGAAGAGTTATCATTCCAGTACTCACATAAAAGCAGATTATGGAGAGTTTGTGTATACCTTCACTGTAATGAATGTGCATGTACTTCATCCAAAAAATTAAACTACAGTTAAATAATGTGATTTTTAATTCATGCATTTGTATTAGTTATGAAATGAGATTTAGATTATGAATGATGGTTTTTACTTCTGTTTAAGTGCAAACTAGACAGCAAGATGAATGTTAAACCAGAGCCTTTGCAAAAGATCAAAGCATGAATGCTTGATTATGTGAATTGTCAATAAGTACACTTTATCAGTTTGAAGGATGGTAGAAACCCAGAGTGTAGTGGGATTCCAAGACATACATTTTTATGAAAGCAGACTGCCAGATCTTTCTCTTCTGTAGCTACTGGTGGCTTTGCTTAGCATCTTTGCACTTAGCCAGGTTTCCTTTATTCATTCCTTTTTCAGAACCTATTTAAAATACACTGATGTGATTGGGGTTTAGATAATACATAAAATTTCGGGATGTGGTGGGAATTTAGGAATAAAGAAAACAGTACTAGAGCATTGGACATTTCACGAGCAGTTGAGGTAGGCTGAGATATTCATTAGCAAAAGTTGGAGGATGCAAGAACCCTGGTTGCATTACAGGCTTCCAGAGAGGAAAGAAAGCCACAGGAAGCATCTCACAGGTCCCTCTGGTATACGTCTCTCAAGGAGAATTCAGGGCAACTGTCCACTGTAGAGGGACAGGGCCAGTGTGCCCAATGAAAAAAGGGGGAAACTGACTTGTTACTTGCCTTCCAGTATCATTTACTAACTTCCCACTATCACTCAATTATTACTCACTTAGGAAATGAACAGAACCAGTGAGCTATTTTGTAGATCACTAATATGTAAAGCCAGAACTGTTTATATTCCATAACCCTACGAGCTTCTGCCTTGGGTAGGCAGTTGCATAAATTACATTTGTATAAATTGCTATTGTATGACTTGATTATGATTCCATAAATCACTGAGGTAGTGAAATTTTGAAGTGTCTTGACAAAAATAGGATTGCAAGAAAAAAAAGATAAAAAATTTATACCTGCAAATCTGGTTGTGAGTCCCTATCTCCCTAACTTGGCTGAAATTTCAATTTTGGGCTCTCTGGTCTATGGACACTCAGGCTGTACCAAAATATTTATAGACACTACCCTGCAGTGATATACTAAAAGCACACATTTTATTACCAAGATGTTTCCACTTAGCCTGCTTGTTTCTATCATACCTCTAAGTTATGCATAAAATTAATGATTTATTGAAAATTATTTCACATTTTTAGCGAGGTTTTGAGGCATTAGGTCTTGGGAAATACTGCAAGGTAAATATAAAGAACTTTTTAGCATTTCAAACTATCATGGATTATTTCTACACAGTCTAAATAGCTGATTAGAAAAAAAACTCAGTGACATTCTGGTTCTCATGGAACATACTGGCAAACTTATTGTTAGATATGATCACAGAGTTGTTTGTTCCTGCCCTTGATTATAAATCTCTTCAACACTATGGAAGGATTAACATGCCTCAAACCCTTAAGTTCTAACAGCATGCTATTCAATGGAAATCACCTAAGAGAGATACAAGATAAGGGAGAAGGACCAGGCTTTCTACTCCTACGAAGAGCCACCTTAACAGAAACTCACAGGGACAGTTCTACCCTGTTCTATGGGGTCATTATGAATCAGAATGAACTCGATGACAATGAGTTTTGTGATTTCTATTTACTTTTTAATTGACTTACAGTGAGGTGTAGAGTAAAAGGAGGGGAGCTAGGGTTCAGCATGACAATGACATAGAACTCTGTAGAAATTACCCCATCAGACCCACCCAAGTTCCAGGAATGTTGGTGGCAGTAGTGGATGGTATCAAGTCAGCTCTGACCAATAGTGAGCTTGTATACAACAGAACAAAATACTGTCTGGTCCTTCATCAACCTCACAATTGCTTTTATGCTTGAGCCCATTGATACAGTCACTGTGCCTATTCATCTCATTGAGGGCCTTTCTCCTTTGTGATGCCACTCCACTCTACCTAGCATTATATCCTTCCCCAGGGACTGGTTTCCCCTGCTAACATGACCAAAGTACTTCCAACTCTCACCATCTAAGGAGCATTCTGACCATTCTTCTTTCCAGACACATTTGTTTGCCCTTTTAATAGTCCATGGTACTTTCAATATCTTCTCCAGTATCACTAATCTACTGCATCAATTGATTTTCAGTCTTTCTTATATAATATCCGATTTTCACATGCATGTGAGGAATTGACAATATGGGTTGAGTAAGGTGTACCTTAGTCCTCAAAGTAACATCCTTGCTTTTTAATACTCTAAAGAGATCTTATGAAATATATTTATCCAAAGAAACACGTCATTTCATCTCATGGTTGCTGCTTCCATGAGAATTGCTTGTGCTCTTGGCAAGAAAAAATCCTCGATGACTTCAATCGTTTTCCACTTATCATGATGTTATCTGTTGACTGATTTGTGAGGATTTTAGTCTTCTTTTACATTGAGTGGCAAGCATCTGAAGGTCTCCTCACTTTCAGCAAACATGGTGTGGCCTTTGCATATCACAGGTTGTTAATTAGGCTTCCTTTAATACTAATACTGTATTTTTCTTCATATAAGCCAAATTTTGTGATTATTTGCTCAACGTACAGATTAAGTATGATGAGAGGATACAGCACTGATACACACCTTTCATGATTGTAAAGCATGGAATATTCCCTTGTTCTATTTGAACAGCTGCCTCTTGATCCATGTACAAATTCCACATGGGCACAATGAAGTGATCTGGAATACCTACTCTTCTCAAAGTTATCCATAGTTTGTCATGAATCCACACAGTCTAATGTTTTGACATGGTCAATAAAACACAAGGAAACATCTCTCTGATATTCTCTGTTGTTAGCCAAGGCCTGTCTGACAGCAGAATGACTTGTTCCATATCCACTTCTGAATCTGACATGGGCCTTTGGCAACTCTGTCAATGCATACTGAAACTATTGTTTGATGATCTTCAGCACAATTTTACTTGGGTACCATATCAATGATATTGTTCTATAATTTTGTTGGGTCACATTTCTTTGGAATGGATGCAAGTTTGAATATCATCCAGCCAGTTGACCAAGTTCCCTTGCATAGATGAGTAATGTCAGTGTTTCATCAGCTTTTTGAAACATTTCAATTGGTATTCCATCAAGTCCTAGAGCCTTGTTTATTTTGTTAATGCTTTCAGTGAAGCTTGTATTTATTCTTGCTCATATGCTACCTCTTGAAATGATGGACTATCAACCAGTCTTTTTTGGTATTATGAGGGGTTACAAAGCAACAACAACTACCAAAATAATTAATAATAATAATAATAATTAGGAAAAGGCTCCACTGGGCGGAGCTTTTTTAGTATGCATTTTCCCACTAGGTGAGCCTCCAACAACTGGCTCTCAGTTAGTGCACCAGTGGCATTGCCTGGGAAGGTTCTTTCTAGTCACAATGAGTTTATTTTTTTTTTCATTAAAACAGTTTTAGTTGAATCTTGTTTTTGTGATGTCTGATTTAAGAGAACAGCATGTGGCTGTTAAATTTTGTTTTCAGCTTGGGAAAATTACCGCAGAAACTTATGCTGTTGAACACAGTTTACAAGGACAGCACTATGAGAAACACTCAAATGTATGAGTGGTTTTCTCATTTCAAAAAAGGTAAAATGTCAATTAGTGACAGATCTCATTCTGAATGTCCATCTACTTCCCAAATGGATGAAAATGTTGACTATAGTGCATTTGCAGTTCTATACTAGGTCAGACTGTTAAGCAAGGTTTTTATTTAAAGATTCTGAAAAGATTGTGGAACCATGTGGAACAGAAAAAGCCTGATTTGGTGTAGTTGGAGGACTGGTTTTACTACCACAACAATGCACCTGTTCACTTAGCAATCTTAGTGCATCAGTTCTTGACAAAAAACAGCATGTCTCTCTTGCCCCAAGCATCTTACTAACCTGACCTTGCTCCATGTGACTTCTTTTAGTTTCCATGAATGAAGAGGGATATAAAAGTCCAGCTATTTGATGACTTAGAAGAGGTGCAGAAAAAAATGAGGGAGGTGCTGTCACCATCCAAAGAGATGAATTTGAAGAATGTTTCCAGGAATGGAATCATAGATTTGACAAATGTATTAAGTGTAATAAAGAGTTTGTTTTATAAAATAAATTAAATACATAGTTTGGAAAAAAAATTCTCCTTTGGGGCGGTACCCCCTCATATGCTCAGGTATAATATCCTCATAAGTGGCAGTCTTTTACTAAGAACTGTAATCCTCTTCCCCTGAAATTGTAAGTAAAGTCTTTATTTGTTCTGCTGTGGGAATGGCACTTAAACCTTCCATTAAAGCATTAGTTCCCATAGGTGCCTAACATAATTACAGCATCATTCTAAGGATTTCTTATGCTGAGTAGCTTGCTATATATCTAATTATGCTACTCAAAACTCTGAAGTGTAAATTCATTATTCTAAAGAAAGGCATGTGATGATTAATTTGTCTGAAAATTTGGTTCACAGTTCTTGTAATTGCCAACATCATGTGTATTCTGAGGTGATTTAGTGTTTCTAATAGAAATCACATTCTATTTGTCTGTTTAGGTCATAAAAGACGAGTGTCGATACATAAAGTTATTGAAATTCTTTGACAGACAACTGTGACTGCAGAGTATTCCTATTACTGAGGACTTGGAGACACATGTCAGTTATTTAGCTCTCATTTTGCGGAAGCAGAGGGTTGTTAAATGCAGTCTTGCCCACATGCTGGAATCTGAATGGCTCCAGAGGGTACTGCTGTCAAAGAATATAGAGCAATTTAGTGGAAACATTAAGAACCGGCTGAAAGAGGGCTTAAAAATGCAGAGGGCAATTTGACAAAATGGAAATCTTTTATAAAAGCACTGGAAAATTAAAATAATTATAACACAAGATAGTGCTGTCACACTTTATCATTCTACTCTTAACATCTGGAGATATTATGAAGTAGATTTAGTATTCAGTTATAATTTCTATCAGCATATGCTATTATTTCCTTCAATCACCGCTGCAAGGCAAGGCTTACTGGAGCACATTAAGTCATTCTCTGAGGCATGATTTCTTTTCAGTTATTTTAGAGCAGGTAATTTAATGGTGCTCTAGCACTCTCCTGTGACTGACTGTGCATAACACCTCCAGGCACTCCATTTTTCATTCTTCTAAATGGACTTAATGATGCTAATTTGGAAAAGGAAACTAATGTTTTCTATAATATCTCTCTTTCTCCTTTTCATTCATGTTTACATATGCACTCACACCTACATCTGAGAGAGGGGTGATGTGCTTTCTAGTTGAAAGTAAAATATTTCTCTGGAGGGATACTTAATTTCTGCATTGGTGGTCATTTTACCAATGAGTCTATGGAGAACTATGATGATAAAATGAAACCTTTAGAATGAATATCAATAATTGCCATAGCAAAAGTGCTATTGGTCCTCCCACCACCGGAGAGCAGTGATGACCAAAAAAAAAAAAAAAAAGTGCTATTGGTCATTATAATTATATAAGAGAACTCTCCACTGCTGGTGATTTGATTCCTTTCGAATTATGTCAGACTTGAAAGAGACAGAAAATAATATTCATTTTTGTCCGTGTTCCCAGAGTGTTGAATTATGCAGCTTTGTTTTAATATATATTAACAAATATTCTCAGGCATTAAATAGATATCCAATTTTTATATCCTTCATGCATTAGGAATAAAGCTCAGGGCTAATATGACAGTGCTTATAATGGGTTATGGTAAGGAGGATGGGGTAGATCAAGCTAAATGGCCAGCTCCAAGCTTTCAACACCTGTTCCTTCATTTTAGGACGGTGTCTGTTTGCCAACATCACCCTCCCACAAATGCATGAGTCTTTCTCTGACCTTACCTACTCTTCTTAAAAACATGAAATTTCATACCCAGAGTGTGAAAGAGGATACAGTTGTCTTCATAAGATCAGAGATCTACCTCAAATAAATAGATTAATTTTTATTTTTTTACATTCAAGAAACCATTTGGTCTATGCAGTTCACTTTAAAAAATAAAATTATTGAACTCATCAATCAGTCCTTGTTGTCTACTTTCTTTTTTAAGTGCTAAGACTCTAAAATCTCCACCAGGAATCCTTTAACGATCAATAAATTCCACATTTTGAGAGAGAAAAAAACTTAGAGAAATATTTGACAAGCACAAGGCTTTATAATAAAGGCCCTTCACCAGTTAAGTCAATTTGGACTCATAGCAATCCCACACATGTCAGAGCAGAACTGTGCTGGGTTATTTTGGAAGAAATCAATGGCTGGAGTTTTGGAAGAAAATGACCAGACCTTTTTGGAAAGGTGTTTCTGGAAGAACTGGAACCTCTATATCAGGGGTGCTCACACTTTTTCAGCACGTGAGCTACTTATAAAATGATAAAGTCAAAATGATCTACCCACTACAAAAATGAAAACAGATATCTATGTATTACATTTATTCACAAATGTGTTCAGAATTCTTTATATGTACAACGTATATTTACGCACCTTGCATATCCATATGAGTCCATATCGCACAATACAACACAATTGACTATGTACATACCTGAGTCATTAACTATGTCATGACCTGAGTTTGCTCTGATGACTTGCACTGAATGGAATGAGCCAGGGATGCGTAGTCCGGACAGCAGCTGCTGGCAGCCAGCTTCAAGCACACTTTCAAGTGATCATCAGTCATGGTGAAAGATGCTTGATCTTAATGATCCTTATGTGGGAAAATGCTGACTTACATAAAGAAGTAGAGCTGTATCAGGCAGTCAAGGAGGTAGCACGTTTTGTCGTGTTTGGGTACTTTCCCTCTGCGAGTAAGTTCCAGAACTATTCATGCACTCTGGACTTTAGCTGAATGTTGGCTTGTAGCATCAAAATCTTGCATTCCATATGAAAGTGATACATTTTTGTCTCCTTACTCCCCCATTTATTTTAACACCCTTTCTTACATTTAAGAGAAAAATAAATAAGATCTAAAAATTGGTGATAACTAGTCAGTTTTGTTGTGCTAAGAGCAGTTGTTTGCACAAGTATTTGACACCTAAGATTGTATCTGATTGGCTGCTCTGTGTATCAATTAATTGACATGACTGATGATAGACTTACATCTATCTTTCAATGCAATGCTATATACCCACACTACATTTGCAGTTGGCGTGTTGAGCCGCCCTGCACTAGATGGTCCTTTCATGGTCAAGCACAAGAATCACGTGCACCACACAGAGGCAACTCCCACCACTTCCATACATAGTAAATTGACCTACATCCTTCCAACTTCTAAAAGTCTGTTTTCTTACTTAAATTTTATATGGAAAATTATCATGATTTATTTTCATTCAGGTGTCAAAGATTTTGTCTTGCTTGTGTCCACAATCAATGCACATATTTATATTCACACCAGAATTTCATTAGATTGCCTCTATTAAAAATACCCTAAGGATCGCAGCCAAACTCATAATCACAGATGGAACTGGAGATAGAGGGAACCCAGGACAGATGAAACCCTCAGGACCGGTAGTGAGAGTGGAGTTACCAGATGGGTGGAGGAAAGGTGGGGTAGAGAGGGGAAACTGATGACAAGGATCTACACACATAATCTCTTATCTGGAGGACGGACAGCAGAGGAGTGGGCGAGGGGAAACATTGGACAGTATGAGAGATGGCAAAATAATGATTTATAAAGCATTGAGGGTTGATGGGGGCAGGGAAGAGGAACTGATGTCAAGGACTTGAGTGGGAAAGCAGATATTTGGAGAACGATGATGGCAGCAGGCATGAGCTGGTGCTTGTATACATGTATTGTGATAAACAATGTATGAGCCTCCAATAATATGATTAAAAATAACTTAAAAAACCCTAAAACTGAAAATTGATCATCATGACATTGTGTCTCTTATTCTCCCCCGCTCTATTTTATGTCTCTTGACAACCCTCCCCCGTCCTCCACTTAAATGTGTTTAGCAATGTCCACTTCCCCAAAAAGTAATTTCTTGATGAAACCATCAGTGTGTGTAGAAAGAGAATATAAATATCCACATTTGCAGTCATTTTCCCTTTTGTTATATCATTGTTAATTCAAGTCCCCTAGAATTTAAGACGTCCTCGACCTTATGTTTCTCCTTCATCTCAATATTTCTTAACACCAAAATACCTTTAATATTTGCTCAGGTGCTAATGAGTTGATTCTGATGCACATGGACTCTACAGGACAGATTAGAACTGCTTCATTGTTTCACATGGTCTCCTAAGCTATGATCTTTATAGGAAGAGATTAGTAGGTCTTTTGTTCTGTGGTACCACCAGTGGTGGCTGACCAACAGCCTTTTGGTTAACAGCCAGATGTGTTAACCCTTGCACCTTCAGAATTCCTTGCTCAGGATCAGAGAAAGAAAATGTCAACATCATGTTGTTGTTGTTGTTGTTTTTAGATGCTATCAAATTAGTTCCAACTCATAACGACCTTATGTACAAAACAAAACAAAACACAACCCTGTCCTATTATCAAAATTGTTCTTTTGTTTGTGCTATGCAGATCCTGTCTCATTGCATGTTATTGAAGGTCTTTGCTGCACTAATTCTTTATCATGCTGTTCTTGGAGAAGAGCATCCCTTCTCCAGGATCTGGTCTCCCCTGACAACATGTGCAAAATATGTGAGACAAGTCTTACCATCTGATCCTCTACAGAGAATTCTGGCTATACATTTTCCAAGACAGATATTTTTTTGTTGTTTGGGCAGCCCATGGTGTTTTTAATATTTTTTGTTAGTACATAATTCAAATTCATCATTTCTTCTTTGATCTTTCTTATTCAATAGCCAACGTTCACATGCATAGGAGACAATTGAAAGAAACATGGCTTGGAAGGGGCACAACTTAGTCCTCAATATCTCTGTAACATCACTGTTTTTCAACACTTTAAAGAGGTCTTGTGTAGTAGATTTACTCAATGCAATGTGGCTTTAGATTTTTTAATTGCTTCTTCCATAAACATTGATTGTGAATCCAAGCAAGACAAAATCCTTGACAATGTCAGTCTTTTCTTCATTGACCAGGATGTTATCTATTGGGTCTATTGTGAGAACTCTTGTCTTTTTTTTTACATGAATTGTAATCTATGTTAATGACTACATTCCTTGATCTTCATCAGCAGGGACTTCAAGTCCTACTCACTTTCAGCAAGCAAGATTGTATCATCTTCATATCACAAATTGTTAATTCGCCTTCCTCCAAGCCTGGTGTCACATTCTTCCTGATAAAATCCAGCGTCTTTGATGATCTGCTCATCATACAAATTGAATCAGTGAGGTGGAAGGATGCAACCCTGATGCATGATTTCCTTGATTTTAAACCACGGCCATTCCCAGCCTCTGTTTCCATGGCTGCCCCTTGATCCATGCCTCTGCCGCCATGATTCACATTCTTCTCAAGACTATCCATAGCTTGTTAGGGGGCACACAGTTAAATGCCTTTAAATGCCTTAACATAGCAAATAAAACAGAGTTAGCATTTCAGTATTGTCCTGTGTGAAAATCTCTTGAATTCTTTAGTCCAAGGGTCTACAAACTTTTGGAATGGCTAATCCTGTTCCAGAAACAATTTAAAAATTATTTGAGAGCCATATGTATATATTCACAAATGAATGATACTATCTGAATAAAGTCACTAAAATTTTTTTCAATTTCACTTACAGCCTCATGAACGTTCAGAAAGAGCCACAGCCTAAGACTAAGAAAGAGAAATAGAAGCAGTGGTTAATGGTTGACCACAATTCCTCTTTGGTTGCTTATGGTATTTTCAGTTTAGTTCCATCATTCAAATACTCATGTAGTCTATCCTGGGAACATTGTGACTTAGAAGGAAAATACCTTCCCTAAAATTGCCTGCGGATCATCAAGATAAATTTTGTGTACCAAAAGACAGCCAGTGGAGTTGAGCGAGTAGCTCCTTATAGTGGTTAATTTGGGTTAAGAAAAGCCAAAATCTTTTCATTTTGCTTTGTTAATGAAATAGTGACTATTAATTTTATGATTGAAATGTAGGGGTGGAGTCTTGCCTGTTAATCTGAATATAGCCATTGAGTAGCCAATGAGGCCTCTGTGTGGGCATGGCTTTCTCCTGAGACTTCTGGGAAATCTCGCAATATTTCCCTCGTGAGGATGAGAAGCTATCTTTCCCAGTTGTTGGGAGTTAGTTTCAGAGAGACATGAATCACAGAAAAGACAAGGTGGCAGCATCCAAGAAGCTGGAGGAACCGGCAGAGAGACCACATGACTTTGCCCTGATGGAGCCAGACCTCTGAAGCTGGGGCGGCCACATGGAGACCTCTGCCAGTGATGAGTTGCTTCTGCTGTTGATGGACCCTGAGCCCTGGAGGTGAAGTGCCCTGCCAGCACCAGGATTCTGCACCCACTGACCTGTGACTTCGTAAGTCAGAAGGAGACTTTATAGACTGATTTCGGGCATATGGGTTAATATCAAACTTATGACTTTGTACTGGACTGGATTGGGATGCTTTCTTAATGTCCTATTTCATATATATATATATATATATATATATATATTCCTATATCCATATGTGTGTCTATGAAATTTGTTCCTTCAGTCTATCTGTACTAACACAGTGACTCAGATCTAGGTGCCGGAGGAACCAAATGTAGTGGGTAGCACCATGGTCTATTCCTGGAGGCATCCCTGATGCATGGAGTTCCTTTGGACAAATTTCTAAACATCTCTCAGCCTTTGCCTCAGTCAAACATTAATTCATTCACTAATTCATGAAGCATTTAGTGAGTGACCACACAGTGCCCATAACGAAAGATAAAAATACATATTTATCAGGAATCTGTCTGTACAAAGACAGTAAAATAATTCATTGTAATTCATTGTGATGCATTATGACTGGCACTATAATATATAAGGGTAAGTTATAAAGTATTGCTTCTAGGCTTCCAGTTCATAGAAAACACAGACACAAACTCAGTGCCATAGATTATATACCAACTCAGAGCAGCCTTATGGGACAAGCTTAAAGAGCAACAAAAAGGAAAATCCTTTGAGTTCCCTCATATTAAAACTGATAAGAAAAAAAAAACAAAAGAGAGATGGAAACATTTCTTTCAGGTGTGTGTAGACCTAGACAGGACTTTTTGACGAATAATAGTTTCCTACTTTGATATTTTTGTTTTATAAAGTTTTCCATGATTTTTTAGCAATTAAAAAAAACTTTTGCTTGTATGTACTCATGGTTCAGTATAATCTACCTATGGAAGCAGACAGGTAGAGTATTGCAAAGAAAGTTTCAGACTAAAGGAAACACTGTCCTGGGTGTTGAAAAGTCGATGAGCGCGACTGGAGAGAGAGGATGTTATGAATAGTGATGATGATGTGTAAATGCACAGAAACCTAGACAAATATCTTTTGGCCACAGGGTTACTGTAATAATTTAATGGGACTAAAGCATAGGGTGTATGGGAGGAATAAATAGAGGATAAAGTTAGAGAGGGAAAAATACCAGAATCAAATATTGAAGGACCCTATGTGCATGAAAAACCTTTAGAGTGCAATTGAATGCATGTATGAGGTCAAATAGCATCGTATTTCTATTTTTCAGAAAGTCGTCTTGGCTGGTGATGTGACTAATACGAGAAAAACTTAGGGACACAGCTTACAAGGAAATTATAATAACCCATGCAGATGATGCTATGAACCACACTAAAGCAATGAGAATGGAGAGTCAAGGACAGGTGACTATTGCTGCTAAACTTATAAGGCAAAGACCTACAGCACAATAAGCAATGGGGAGAATGGGAGATGGGGTCCACTGTAGAATATCTACCAGCTATATTTTCAGTTTACAGATTATTTAATTCTTTAATTAACTTAACATTAGGAGAAATAAATTAATTGATATGTATGTGTTCTGGACATTAGGAGATGAGTTAAAAATAGAAGAGAAAAACCTTCGGATTTTGTGTGTCTTTGATTAGAATTTTCTGAGGATGAATGTACACCTTTTCTGGCATCTAAGTGTGATTCTGAAGAACCCTATATTTCCAGGTTTTTCACTCAAAGGAAAATCTACTGATGCTCCTTTTCTATGATGCCTCTTCTGTTGACTTCTCTTTCCTTTGTCACTTTAGCTTATTTTCTCACAGCAAATGACTGTATCCACAATGATTTGAGGGAAATATAAAAGGCATACAAAACTTTATGGGAAGCATCTGGGAACTTTCAATTGTCACTATTTTTTGTGTAGTTGTAAATTTTTTGTTTTATGAGTTAGGTTTTCAGCCCTACATGCCCATGAATTTTCTAATAATTGTCAAAATTATTCCAGACTGTGAATGGGCTCATACTTGCAAAGAGCAATGAGGTGTAATTATCCTTGAACTTTTTCATCTAAAAAATAGCAAATAAATCCTTTTCAATGACTATTTTCATGCAAAAAGTAAGAGAGATTGAGAGTTGGAAAGAGATAAAGAAAATCTCCCTAAAGCAGATGAGAAAATTGAATAGAAAATTTTTTTGATGCAAGTCTATTACTTTTTTCTGATTATTTTTCCAGTCTAACTTAATCCCTAGGAAAAAATTCTGATTTTTAATTTTCTTTCTGAATGCATTTTGCCAGTAATCAAGTGATTGGAGTAGAATGCTCCAAATGAGGTATATTCAGTCAATTTGGAATTAATTGAGAAAAAAAACCATAAGCTGCCACAAAACAGTTCTTTTCTTTAATGTAGCTAAAAATAAAACAAATTAAAGGAAATTAAATTTGGAAAAAACTGATCAAATTCCCAAAAGGGCATTGTATCTATGTATTCTTGTGTGTATTATAAGCATACTGAAAGTCTTTTAATGCCACCATTTGTATTTTTAATGGGAAAGAACTAGATGCAATTGTCTAATAATTGCAATCAAAAAGCCTCTCTCTCTATTTTTCAATCTAACATTCTTTTTAAAAAGTCAGCTTTGTTAATTCCATATCATTACATCAGTTTTAGAATGCAATCAATTTCTATTATTTAAGACCTAATTAACCAAGTCTATTATGCTTGTTTTTCTCTGCTCACCTCCTCCATATCTCCCATCATGAACAGCACTATTGTTTGATAAAAAAGGAGAGAAATATGAGGTCAAACAATAATCAGTTTAATGTACAAATTTAATAGCACTGACAAAGCATTTTGGTTGAAGGAGTATGAAACCAATGACTGTGATTTTTTTTAAGTCTCGAATTATAATTTTAGGGTTTTCTTTTTGCTCACCATCAGTATAAAGTAGAGTTGCCTTTAGAGATAAACCTAATAAAAAGTGAGAAAAGTGATATAAGTCTTTTGATCCAGTAGGATTATTCTCTTCAAGTTGGTTTATAGGGACCCTTTGTACAATAGAGCAAAACACTTTCTGGTGCTGCACAATCCTCATAATTGTTCCAATACTTGAACCCCTCATTTCAGGCACTGTGTGGATCTGCCTCCTTGAGTATCTTCCTGTGGACCACTGACCTTCACTTTTTCAAAGTATGATGTTCTTCTCCAGGGACTAGTCCCTCCCAGTT
Source organism: Nesogale talazaci (assembly GCA_004026705.1). Classification (NCBI taxonomy): domain Eukaryota; kingdom Metazoa; phylum Chordata; class Mammalia; order Afrosoricida; family Tenrecidae; genus Nesogale; species Nesogale talazaci. Next base: position 141,204 of record PVJH01000364.1, read on the forward strand.
ACATGCTCAAAGTATGCGAAATGAAGTCTGACCATTCTCTTTTCTAAGGATCATTTTGGCTGTACTTCTTAGCAGACACAGGTGTTTGTTCTTGTTATCCATGGCTCTTTTCATATTCTTCAAAGATCATCATAGATTCACCTTTGGCTTCTTTATTTGTTATCTAGCATTCACATGCATATGCGGTGGTCTAGAGTACCATGGCTTGATTCAGGCACACCTTAGTCGACAAAGTGACATTTTTTGGTTTGGGACACTTTACAGAAGTCTTTTGCAGAAGATTTGTTCAGTACAAGGCATAGTTTGAACTTTTTTGTCCTCTACTTTCATGAACATTGTTTATAGACACAAATAAGATCCTTGACAAAGTCAGCATTTTCTCCTTTTATCGTGATTCTGCTTGTTGGCGTAGTTTTGAGAATATTGGTTTTCTTAATGTTCATTTATAACCCCTCCTTAGAGCTGTACCCTTTGATCTTCATTCAAAAATGCTTCAAGTCCTCTTTCAACAAGCAAGGTTATGTCATCTGCATATCACAGGCTGTTGATGAATTTCCTTGAATCTTGGTGCCACATTCTTCATGCAGTCTAACTAGTATGATTGTTTTGTTCAGCATACAGATTGAATAAATATGATTAAAAAAACTATAACCCTGAAACACACCTTTCCTGATTTTAAACAGTACACTGGCTTCATAGTCCCTTGGAAGGACTGTCTCTTAGCTAATAAAACACAGATAAATATCTTTCCAGAAGTCTCTCTTTTTAGCCCCAATGCATACAGTTTCAATTATATAACTTATTGCAGAACTTCTTTCAATCCCTTGGGATATCTGGTAGTTCTCTGTGGATTTACTCTTGTAATCATTTAAAAAACTATCTCTAGAAACACTTTACTTTCATGTGATATTTATAACAATTTCTACATCCTATTGGGTCACCTCTCTTTTAAATGGGCAAAGATATGAGTCTCTTCCAGTCAATTGACCAACTATCTTCCTTCAAAATGTCTTGATATAGATGAATGAGCACATTCAACATTGCACTGATTGGTCAAAACATTTATGTTGGTATTTTATCAATCCAGAAATCTTCTTTTTCTTCAGTATTCATGAAATTCTTTCTTCAATACATCTACTCTTAATCATATTCTATCTCCCAAAATGGTTGGATGTCAACCAATTGGGAGTGGTGGTAAAGTGATTCTACCCATTCCTTACATCTTCTATTGCTTCCTGCAGCATTCAATATCTTCTCAACCGGGCCCATAAAAATTGCAACTACACAGTTGATCTTTACCTTCAGTTCTTTCAGCTTGAGAAATGCTGGGTGTACTATTCCTTATTGGTTTTCTAACTCCATTCTATTATATTTGCTTTGTTTTTTCAAGCTACCCTTTTCTTTCATCACTTCTTCCATGTGTTTTGGATACTATGCTAAGGAACATATCTGAGTTTCTCCTGACATACTTTTTGTATTTTTCAAATGACCTTCAATTTTCTTTATGTAAAATATCCTTGATATAATGACACAACTCAGCTGGTCTTTGATCATTAATTATCAAGGGTGTCAAATCTATCTTTGAGATGGTCTCTAAGTTCAGGTGAGAGATCTATTTAATGGCATACTTTAACTCTCATAGATTTGTTTTCATTTTCTTCAGCTTCACTTTGAACTTGGGTATGGGCAACTGATAATCTGATCTATTCTCAGTCGTGGTCTTGTAACAGCTGATAATAATGAGCTTCTCCATTACCTCTTGACAAAGATTTCAATTTAATTTCCTGTGCATTTCATCTGGCATTGTCCATGTGTATAGCCACTAGTTATACTGCTGAAAGATAAACTTAAAAATTTTATCATGTAATCTCCAACAGTTTTATCACCAGTCATACTTTCTGATCATTGATCACTTTTTGTTTCTAACTTTTTCATTCAAATGAAAAGTAATTATGATTGCATATTAATTGCACCTTTGATCAATTTCAGAGGGAAAAAGTTGGTAACCATCTTCAATACCTTCTTTAGTATTAGTGGGTGGTATGTAAATTTGAATAGTCCTATTAACTGGTCTTTGTGCAGGTCTATGAATATTATTATCTGTCAAAGGCATTGCACATCAGAATTAACCTTGACATGTTCTTTATATCATGGTTTTTATGCCATTCTTCTTAAATTTTTCATTCCTTTTATAGCATGACCATATGGTTGTCATATAGACCATATGATTGTCTAATTCAAAATGACTAATATCAGCCTATTTCTGCTCAGAAAGAAAGTATATTGCCCTTTCTGAATTCCATTGCACTTTTTATGACTTCTAATTCTAGATTTATACTTCATGAATTTCACACACAACTATTACCGGGTATTTGCAACTGTTTCTTCTCACTTTGAGTCATTCTCCGTGAGCACAGGAAAGTCTGAAAATGCTTATCTATGCACTTCATGATAGTCAACTGTGCTTTGAGAAGGCAGCTCTCTCCCAGTTTATTTTGAGTGCCTTTCAATCAGGAGAGCTCATCTTTTGGCATATTCTTTGACAATCCTTGGGGGTTATTCATGTTTGCTTTTCCTGTGGTTTTTTGGTGTGTGTGTGTGTGTGTGTGTGTGTGTTTTATCAGTACATTGCTAGCTTCTTCCTTATTTGTTTTTGTTTGTAAACTTCATTGAAACCTACCTCCCATGGGTGGACCTGCTGGCATTTTAAATACTTGTGATATGACTTTCATCATCACAACAGGCAAGCCAACTGTTACAGGTTCGTGTCAGCTTGGCAGGACCAGGAGTTTATCAGTTGAGACTTCTTTTATGATGTGATCGAGCATAATATAATTAACTCCATGATAAGCAGCCACACCTCTGAGCAGTCAAGCAGCTGTGGGAAGATTTGGCGGGGGGGGGAGGGGGGGACGGGACTACAGAATTATTTTAGCAACCCCGATGTTATTGAAAAAAGCTTCCTGAGAGTGTGGCCTACTCTTACTTACATAGACTGTTGGAAAATGTCTCTCTTCTTGCTGGTCTGGATCTTTGTTTGTCCTATCTACCTCTTATTCTGTAGACTCTATGCAGGATTCCATCATATTGCCTGGCTACTCTGGGAACAACCTGTCATAAGTCATGATTGAATTAATTTGATTTTGCTGCCACAGCCTGACCTGATGAATTTGGATTCATCTGTCCCTGTCTTCCATCAGCCTTCATTCTTCCAGGTTCATCTTCCTACTTCTTGGTTTGTCTGTCCTGGCTACTACAAGCATCAGAAAAAACCTCCAGTTTAGCCTCTGACTCATAGAATTGAAGTATACTGGATTTACCTACTCCAGAAACAGTGAACCACTTTCTTGATATGAATTTACTTGTTTACATACCCACATGAGCCTCACAGATTGTGCTTCTCTAGAAGACCCATCACAATATAAGGATAATTTATTTTATTGAATAGAGTTCGAAATATTCTTGTTATATATCTTCTAACCCTAACCCTAATCCAAAATATTTTTATTATCTTATTACAGACTTATTTCAGCTTTTCTCAGAGAGTGGCTCTATATTTGATAGTACATTTTAACTTACGATTGCATGTTTTGCATGTTACTATGCCCTGGTTGTACTATAAGGTAAGCATTGGGCTTGCTCACTGAAAGATCAATGATTCAAACACAAACACTGATCTGCAGGAGAAAGATTAAGCTGCCTGATGCAGTGCTAAGAGTCCTGGTGACACAGTGGGCTAGGTGTTGGACAGCTCGCTACAAATTCAACAGCTGCTTGCTCTAGGGGAGGAAGATATTCCTTTCTCCTCCCAAGTTTCAAGCTGGTAAACCCACAGCGACAGTTCTGCTCTGTTCGATAGGGTTGATATGAGTCAGAATGGACACAACGTTTGAGTTATCTGCTCAGGGAAAGTTTTCCAACTGCATAAACCCTACATAGAATGATTGCCTCTATAATTAACAACGAGGGAGGGACCCCTGGTGGTTTACAGGTTGGACTGCCATTGGCATGGTTGGCAGTTCAAAACCACCAGCTGCTTTGTGGGAGAAAGACTTGGGCTTTCTGCTCCAGTAAACAGCTACTGTGTCAGAAACCTAAAGAGCACCACTAGGAGGCGACATTGACTGGATGGCAGTGAGCTTGGATTTTTTGAAGATTAACCATAGGATCGTTACGAACTGGAATCAACTCTATGACAGTGATCTTGATTTTGGCATTTGATTTTATGAGTTAGAATCAAGTCCATGACAAAATATGTGTGCATCCAGGTTTTGGTATATATCTACTGTATAATATTTAGTACTGTATTTGGTCCATTCTAAAGTTTAAATAGCCAAATGACATAAAAATAAATGACTCAAGTGATGAAGATCACATAGTGTTAGCTACACTCAACATCATCAAGTGGAAAAATAGAGGTGAAGGGGTAATAAAACATAATAGTGTTTTCCAGAAAAGAGTAATGAGAAAATGATGCTACCCTGAAAAAGGATTTGGATTTTCTCACACCTTTTGAAAAGCTATCTTTTTCATCATTTTTCTTTGAGTTTGTATAGCTTGCAACAAGAAAAAAATGGAATTGGTTTAGATATTTGAAATAATATCATAAATATCTCAGTGCTCTTTTCATATAATTTAATCTGTGCAAACATGTTTCTAATATAACTATCAGCTTCCAAGATTTAAAATTCTAATGACAAAATAATAATTGAAATCTTGAAAACTTGCACCTTAATTCAAGTTGAGAAAAGGACTTTTTTGTAAGAAAACTTAAAAGAAAAATGTGATTCATTCTACTAGAAAAAAAACAAAACAAAATTTAATTTCAATGACAATATCCCAACACTATAGCAAGACTTGGATAGATACTGTGTTGTACTTGAAATTGTGCTTGAAATTGAATTGCCCCTGATCCGGGGGCAGGTGACTACTCAAGTCTTTCTTTGCCATCAGCCTCTGTTTCTTCATGATAGGATGGGAAGAAGCTACATGAAAATGTGTTGGGAATTATTAACAATAATAACATTCTGGATTCTTCATCACAACTATTACTGGTAATAAACATGTAACCAAAAAACATGAATAAAATTTCTGGGAATTGACAGGTTGAATAATAATAATAAAAAATAATAATAGTCCCCTTTTGTGTTAGCTGGGTTGACTAGAGAAACAAATCCAGTGACATTTATAAGAAAGAGCTTTATATCAAGAAGTAGTAATATATCAGCAACATATCCAAAGCAACAGAACTTTATGGGAAGGAAAGTGATACATTGGAATGAGTAAGAGAGTTGAACAAAAATATTATTCAAAAATTAAAAATGATAAAAGGAAGCATCCCAGCCCAGTCCCACACAAATCCATAAGTCCAATACTAGTGCACAAGTCACTCCTCAGACTCAAGCAATCACAAACAATGTTGCAGAATGTAGAAATACCACAGGTTGGTGGGTGCGCAGTCATGTGGATCCAATGGCCATGGATGCATGGCAGCAGTCAGTATCAGTCAACAGGAAAGTGAAGGCAGAACAACGGGAATAGGTTCCCACAGCCCTCCTTCTGAGAAGGCCATGCCCACAAAGACACACCCTCGGACTATGACCTGATTGACAGGCTAGACTCCATCCCTACACTTTTCGTATCCTTCAAGTCGACCTGAACTTATGTAATGACCACACTTCTCTTTCTAAGAGTTGGCAAAGATGACAAAGGAAAACACAAAGGAGAAGAAAGCCTATTTAACCAAGAGGGGGAGAGCTAGGTTTCAATGATAAAACACAAACTTAAAAGGATTTTTGTGCAAATGGAAGCAGGTTATTGGCTAATAGAGAGCAGCATGTGTAGTGCAGAATGAGAAGGACCTTCTCAGAACATGTGTAATGGTCCCCAATTTGACTGATGAGAGAATGGAAGTAAAGGCCAGATTGGAGAAACTTTCCTACAGGAGGGGGCTAGACCCAGGAAACAAAGTGTATAGGAAGCAGTTTTCTCTCTCACCCATGAAAAGCTCCTTGCTGATCCAGGAGCACTTCTCGCTGACAATGGCAGATAGCAGTAGCCACCAATATTAGGATCATTGATGGATCATTGGTGGGGGTGGGGAGAATTCTCAGCTTCCATGTGGGACATCCAGATTCAAATTCCAGAAAATGAACCTCGGGACAACTGCCGCTTATCTGTCAGTGGAGGCTTGCCTGTTGGTTGTTGTAAGGAGGTCCCAGACTAAGAGTAGGAAGAACATTCTGGTGATATACTCTAAAGTCAGTTAAGTGTGGTCCAAACTCCTTGAGCCAGAGGCAAACATAGCAGCTAGCAGGAAGTGGCAAATCAGCAGGAAGTGAGCAGAATATGACTACTCTCAGCCTGCAAGTTTGAACCAACCAACAGAAAGGCTCGCTTACTGCAATGCTTTCACCTAACACATACATGAGAGAGAGGGAGAGGGAGAGGGAGAGGGAGAGGGAGAGGGGGAGAGAGAGAGAGAGAGAGAGAGAGAGAGAGAGAGAATTATCTTGATTTTGGTACCAGAGATTTTTAGAGTAATGAATTGAAAATGGAAGCTTGCAGGAATTTATCTGAGCAGAGAGAATGATATGGGTTTCCAAGAAAAATTTCCCAAAATACTATGCAGAAAAACCTAAGTAGACCTGTCTAAGGGCCTTGAGAATATTGTTAACCACATGCTGGACAGCTTGAGCAAAGGACAACTGTTCAAATCCTCTAGCCTGTCCTTGGGAGAAAGAGGAAGCAATATGATTTATAGCCTCAGAAACCCTGGGGAGCAGTTCTGCTTTGCCCTGTTGGGTTACTGAGTCAGAGTCAACCTGAGTTTTTTGCTTGGTCTCGCCCCATACAAGTAAGAGATGTTGCCAGCCGTGGCTTGTACTGCCTCCAGGCTAATTTTGATTTGGGCAACAGAAAGAGACCATGCTGGGGATATATACAGCATAAAAATCAGCATATGCTATAAATAATGGCTTGTCGTTTCTTTCTGAAAGCTCGCTATTAATTGATGAAAGCACTTTGTTCTCCAGGTATCCCTGGTTCTTAGGAGGCAACTGAAAAATACCCTGGATTGGGTCAGGCACACGTCAGTCCTCAAAGTAGCAGACTTGCTTCCCACCACTTGAAGCAGGACTTGTGCTGCCAGATTTACCGAATGCAACACGTGTTTTGATCTCTTTCCCCCCCCCCAATAGTTTTATTGCTATAGAGTCCACATATCATACACTTTCGTAATTAAATTATTTTTTAAAGAGTTGTCTATACATCACCCCGATCCATTCTAGTGTGCCCTCCCCACTCCCGTATTTATTATTTGCTTCCCTTCCACCTCCCCACCATCCCTGACAAGCTATTCCATTACGTGTTTCGATCTCTTGAACTGCGCCCATGAACACTGATGGTAAATCCAAGCAAGATAAAACCCTGACCACTTGATTCTTTTCTCCTTTATTATGATGCTATTTACCAGCTGTGAGGATTCGGGTCTTCTTTACATTGAAATGTAGCTCACGATAAAGGCTTCAGCAAGGGCCTCAAGACTTTCAACAGGCAAGGTTGCCTCATCTACTTATCTAAACTTGTTAATAGGAGTCCCTTCAATCCTGATATATTGTTCTTCAAACCATTCACTATCTTCTGATGAACTAAGGTCTACATGAAATGGCAAAAAAAAAAAAAAGATAGCAATTAGTAGGATCCAGTAAAAGCAATAGCCAAGGCAGGCAGAGTAGCAGTAGGAGTTGAGGCCTTAGGTAAGGGATAAGCCATTGTAAAACTTGGCCCAGCAGGCAGAAATGAGAAAACAAATTCATTAGCTTTTCCAATTCCTTCTAATCAAACACAATTGTACATATGTTGCCATCATCATTTTCAAAACATTTTCTTTCTGTGTGAGTCCTTGGTATCAGTCCTTGGTATCCAATCTCTGCCCTCCTGCTGGAGTCTGCCATTGATGGAACCCCGTATGCCATCTTTACTCCTATTTTGGGGATAGAACAAGGTTACAGGGAGGTTGATAGTGTGGGAAGCCACACAATGAAAGAAGAGTGTTTATATAGAGGAGTGAAAACAGAGAAAAGAATAAAATAGTAACCCCATGTGTAGATTAGTTTTCATATATGGTGATAGGGTTTCTATACATTAATTCGGCAATTATTTTTTGTGACCTAATATGTTACTTACTGATGTAAGAGCTGGGGATATATCAGAGAACAAAATAGATAGGAGCAACTTCTATCCCCAAACTTAGAGAGGAGTTACTTTTAGATAGAAGGTATTTTTATCTACTCTGTTCAGTCCCCCTCCAAGGTTAGATCCCCTTCCAGGAGCTTCTCGGCTTGAGCCATCCTCTCTTCCATTTCCTCTTCAGATTCTCTCTTCGATTGGATCCCTTCCAGCAGTAATTAAAGTTCTCCAAACTTTCTAATCAATAAAATTTCTTCCTCTTGACCACAGCTCACTCTGTCATCTTATTCATTGCTGCCCTGGCATCTTTTAAAATTGTTTTTATTACTGACTCATTTTATTGGGAGCTCTTACAGCTTGTATAACAACCCATCCATCAATTGTATCAGACACACGTGTACAGATGTTGCCATCACCATTTTCAAAACATTTTCTTTCTGCTTGAATCCTTGGTATCAGTTCCTCTTTGTTCCCTTCCTTCCCTCACCCTCGTGTAGCCCTGATAAATTTAAATTACAATGATTTTCATATCTTTCACTACCCATTTCTTCCTTCACCCACATTTTTGTTTTTCGTCCCCCTGGGAGGGTGTTATACTTCAATCATTATAGTCAATTCCGTCTTTCTCCCCCTTCCTGCCCCTTACCGTCCTGATAAATCTAGTCTCTTTACTGTACCTATAGAGGATTATCTTTCCTGGAATCTATGTATCAAAAGCTTTTATATGTATCCTTGTACATGCTCTATCTAACCAGATTTGTAAGGTAGAAGTGGGGTCATCATAGTGGGGGGGGGCATTATAAAACCAGAGGAATATTGTGTGTTCCATCAGTCCTATGCTGTACACTGGTTATCTTTTTCTTTCCTTGTGGCCTTTCTGTGAGAGAATGTCCAATTGTCTACAAATGAGCCTGGGTCTCCCCTCTGACACCCATCATTTGCATTGGTATATTTGTTTGTTTGGTTCTATCTCGGCATCTCTTAAGATTCCTACTTTCTGTTTATTTCTATTGCCCTTCCTGGAGTTTGGACCATTATCACTCTCCCCTGAAATTAACTGCAAAATTTATCAAAGAGATTTCATTCTGATTTTGCCTATCTTCATTTCATTTCTCTTAAAAATCCAGAGTTGTAATGTATAAATTTGATCACTGTCTTTCTCTACATTAAACACATCAATAGTTCCTCTTTGTTCTCTCTCAAAAGAATAAAATATTTTCATAGCTCTGCCTGCTACAGCCCTAATGAGCTCTCTGCCCACTGGCACACTGTTTCAGCAATTTGCTTAAAAGTTCATGCTCACTCTCATCTCCTGATCCTTATAGCCACTGATGACTCAAAGTTCTACTTGCTTACCCTTTAGCTCTCAGTGTAGATTTCAACTGTCACCTCCTCAAGCAAGTCTTCTTTGTTCTTCTCCCAAACCAACACTGTCCTCAGCAGCATCCTGTTCTTATTAATCATAGGCTAGTTCACAATCTATGACATCAGATTATGGCCAGAAAAGAATTGTGTTATATTTATTACAAATGATATAAGCTAACTACATTTAACAAAAGAAAAAAGAAGCAAGCAGCTTTACTTGTACTCTACAAAACCATAGCTGTTATTTAGTGCTCCCAAGTTGGCTGTGAATAGCAGATAGCAACACTGTCTGGTCCCTGTGCCATTTTCATAAGTGTCGTTTTTGAGTCTACTATTATAACTGCTGTATGAATCCATCACATCCAGGGTCTTTCTCTTACTTGCGGATCTTACAATTTGTCAAGATTGATGTCCTTTTCCTGTGACTAGGCACTCCTGATAACATGTCCAAAGTACTTGAGATGAAGTCTTGTTTTTGTGGCTTCCAATAAACAAAACTTCCATTTTGGCTGTACTTCTTCTGAACAGCCTGTGGTACTTTGAATAATCTATGCCAAAATCATAATTGAAATGCATTCTTCCTCTGTAGTCTCCCTTATTCAACTTTCCTAACCTTTTGGGGACAACTTAAAAGACCATGGCTTGCATGAGGAACAGCTATTCTTCAAAATCACAGTTTGACTCTTCAATACTTAAAAAAGATCTTTTGAAGCATGTTTGTACAATTTGTACAATATTTAATACCCTCACTGCTTCTTCCATGAATGGTGATTGTGGATCCAAGCAAAATGAACTCCCTGAATGCTTATTCTTTTCTGTGTCTATCATGATATTGTTTATTACTTCAGTTGTGAGAGTGTCTGTTTTTTTTTTTTTTTACATTGAGCTACAGTTCATACTTAAGTCTTTAGTCTGGTTTTCCACAATCCCCTTCTCTTTCAACCAGTAAACTCATGTCATCTGCATAACACAGTTGGTGATGAGGCTTCCTCAAATTCTGATGTCACTTTTTTCTTTATAGAGTCTAACATCTCAGATTATTTACTCAGCATATAGATTAAATGTAAGTATACTTTTTAGAACACAGCATTGACACACATCTTTCCTGACTTCACACCACTCCCATTCAGGGTCCCCTGTTCTTTCCAGTCAACTGCTTCTTGTTCTATGCACAAGTTTGACATGAGCACAATTAAATGTTCAAGAGTTTTCATCTTTTGAAATAGTTTGTTGTTGTCCACAGAGTTTAATGTCTCTGGACAGTCAGTAAAGCACACGTGAGCACTTTGATGGTTTTCTCTGCTTTCAGTCGAGGTCCGTCCTAGGTCAAAAATAATATCAACCTCTCCCATAAATGGACTTGAATTGCTGGCAGCTCTGTTAATGTGCTGCTACAACTGTTTTTTAATTACCTTCAGCAGGTACTTACTTCCATGTGATATTCATAATTTTGAGGGATAATTATCACAATGTTGGATCTCCATCTGTTGGAATAGGCACAAATGTGCACCTTTTCCAGTTGGTCGGCCAAGTAACAGTAGTCCAAATTCTTTGGCATAGACCAGTGAAGGTGTCCAGAGCTGCTGCATCAGTATATTGAAGTATGTCAAGTGGTATTTTGTCAGTTTTGTCAGTTTCTCAAGCTAGGTTTTTCAATAAAAAAATTCAGTGCAACTTTGACTTCCTCCTGTTGAGTTCTGTTTCAATATTTTCTCCCTTTTGTATCTAGAGTCTATCATCCATTGCAATAGTGAAACAGAGCTCATAGAGAGTATCACTGGTTATAGGACTTGTTAAGGACATTATCTGGTTACAATACAGATGAGAAATGCTCGGGATCAGTTGTGCATTAGGACATGTAACAAAGTTCTTCCATAGTTGCTAACAAATGCCAAGCGGGCATGCCACTCTGCTATAAGCCTTAACCTGAAGGCCTTCTGTGCAAGCCCTTGGGCTACTGAACCCAGCTTCCTGAATTAAGTGTCCAGAGCATTCCACTCAAGTTACCCATGACCTGAAAGCATTCAACTCCACTTCTGAGGGGCAGTAAGCCCAGATTCCTCGGTGAAATGCACAGAGGCATCCCCCTCCACAAGCTAATCTCATATCCCAAAGAACTTAGCTTTACTTGTTCTGTAGTCTGAAAGTCTACCACTCTCTTTCAGGCTCTGGCTCCAGCTTCTGCTGCTGTTCCACTGTCTTCTGACTCCAAGAGGTTGATTGAACAGGGATGTCAGCATCCAGAGGGCTTGCTCCACTCCTGGCTGTTAGCAGTAGTAAAATTCCTACTCCTGCTTATAAGAGAACTCATTTTATACCCAGTAGGATAACTTCTTAGTGAATCCTGTCAGTATCTTTTCCCATCTTTTTACCAGATCTGTGGAGGAAAATGTCATTTAATGGGATGAGCCTTTGGCTAGAAAAGTCACATTAAAGAATGTATTGTCCCCAAAGTTCACTCTTTGGACTTGTAGCCATTTTTTTCCTTTTGTACCTAAATATTTAACTTTCCTCCTTCTGTTTGTGTATGTGAACATAACCATAAAAGTTGTAAGTGAGCCATTTCATGTCTTTATCTCCCCTGCCCACCTCTACTCCATCCCTATTTTAGATATTCAGTTTCTAAATTGCCTGTTCCTAGTATCCCTGCTCATGTACTGGTTACATATTGGCCTGTGATCCACGTGGGTCTCACTTGAAAGCCACCAGCTGTTCCCCAAGAGAAAGACAGGGTTTTCTATTCCCATAAGCAGTTATCAGAAACTCACAGAAAGTTGATTAATGTCAGCCATGACTCAATGGCAGTGAGTTTGGATTTTTGGAACAGTTCAGTATTCTGAAGAGACTAGAATGTTTCTTGATATGATGAATCTTCTTTTTGGGTTGGAATTTAGGCCATCTGCTTCCATAAGCAAAGTTTAGTCTAGAGCAGGCCAAATATCAAAACTGTAGCAATATGTACCAGTTCACAGGGTCAAACATCTTTCTACTCATATGGTTGGATTTTGGTCACCTCAGCCCTAGTCCTTCATACGAAGTCCATTGTTACCAGCTACAAACTTGGAAGTCCACATGCACCTCTCTACACTTCATACCAGGTGGTCTTTTCTCACTCTTATCAACCCTAAGCCGCTGGGGCTAGGTCATGCCCATGAGTTCAGTATCACAGCACTTTAAACCTCAGCCCACACAGCTTTGCCCTTCTCTCTCATTCTTGCCAACAGGGGATAATGTAGCATGCCCCAAACCCAGTCCATCTGTTTGCTGTTTCCCTTCTTGTACATTCAATCCACAAGTGGATTCAGGTGGTTACACAACAAGCTTCCCAATACCCTTTAATTTTCAGTCCTAGAAAGGGTCTTTTTTGATGGACACAGACTTTTTCAGCCAAGCTGTAAAGGCAAACTGCTTGCTCAAAATTTATAAATCCCAAAAGTCTTTTTCTATATAGGCCTTTCCTTCTAATGTAAATCCTTTGTTTCTCAGCAATTCTGGGTGAGGCTTAGGTTTTCTTTCTAAAGCCTCTTACCTTTTTTTGGTTTAAAACAAAATAAACTTTTTTCCTTTGGGGCAAATTAAAACTCCCTTGTTAGAAAATCTGATTTTAAAGACTGAAGGTATGCTTACATGCTCTCTCTCCAATCATAACTTCCAATATTCATCTCTATTAACTATTAAGTCTCTAACATTAGGTAATAGGAATCAATGCATTAATAGTACAGACAGGTAAATAAAAACTCTATACAAAATCCTTTTAAAACAGCTGAATTCAATCCTAGTCTTCTCCATTATTTGCATTTGTCTCTGGCCTGTGTCCCCAACAGGTCTTGGCCTTCTACCAGCCATTTGTTTAAGCAGCCTAAATTTGGCCTCTGGTCACAGATCAGCATAACCAAAAGAGTCAATTAATAGTCAAAACGTTCACTTCCTGTACCCCTTTGGTAATTTCTTGTATAAATTTCCAGGAATCTGAGACCATTCATTGCAAGAAATCCCACTTTTGATGCCAATTGTAATAAATAGCAGGGAAGGTGATGACTATATCTGGTATCCTCTTGCTATATTTTTCCACAAGGCAGAAGTTAAACATGCCTGCCCCCGCCATCCTTCTTCACCATATTCTGACCTCAACTGCTCTTCTCACGACACTCCACTTCTATGCTGAGTTTAATAGCTCATTGCTATGGCCACACAGAACTCACAGTTGATAATTATGATGAAAAGGGTTACTAGAAAAGTTGGTAAGTTACCACAAGTCAGAATCAGCATATAGTAAGGGTATTATTTATCCACGGCAACCCCTTTCCTCATTGGGCAGCCAAGTCTCTTTCTGGTCCTCAGTTCTCTGCCCCATGGTCCCTTGACCATTGCCTCCATGGGCCAGGAATCCAGTCTGCCATGCTACCTCACAATCCTAGTCTAGGACCAGATGAGGAGAAAGCATTCCTAGTCTTGGCACTGCCTCTCTGAGTATCTCTGCCACAGTCTCTTGTGACCTCCGCCGCTTCAAGCAGAGACCTTGGGCAGGATCTTCCAATGGTCTTTTGATTTCTCTCTGTGTCCCATATGATTCTTAGATACCAAGGAATGACTTTGATGGAGGTGTGGATTTTTTGTCTTTCTGCAGGCTACGAGTGCCCTGGCAGTGTAGTGATGACGTGCTGTGCTGCTATTCAGAAGATTGACGGTTCAAAACCACTAGCAGCCTGGAGGAAGAAAGACTTCCTTTTGTCCTCCCATCAACACGAACGGTCTAAGAAACCCACAAGAAGTCATAACAAGCCAACATTGACTCCACAGGAACGAGACCATCAAGAAACCACAGGATGGTGTTCGAAGGCACATAGAGTTCAAAAATACCCCCAAAGAGACAATGGGTATGTCTTGGTTTATACTTTGTACTCAAACCAAACTCACCACTAGGGAGTCAATTCCTACTCATAGAGACCTTATTGTAGAATGACCTCTGTGAGTTTCTGATACAGTAACTCCTTAAAATGGTAGAAAACCTGGTCTTTCTTCACCAGAGCTACCGGTAGTTTCAAACTGCTGACATTATGGATAGCAACTCAGTGTGTAACCACTACACCAGCCAGGTCTTACGCCTACCCTAAACTTAGCCAAACGGCGTTCTAGGCACAGATTTGGAGTCCAGAATTATAAATTACAGTATATCACATAAAAGCTTATGAGTAGAAGGGCCATATTAATTGACTACATCTCATTTCCTTCAATATTATTGGTTATTGAATATAAACTACCTTTTAACATGGTTGAATGTCAATCAATTATTTTTGACAGAGTTCCTCATGTATATCCTCCATGTTATTTTAATATTTCACAACTCATTCAATATTTTGCCTCCAAAGTTCTTTAATATTGTTACCTGAGGCTTTATTTTTCTTTAGTACTTTTGGTTTGAAATATCCTGAGCCTTTTTCTCCAACATAACTTGAACTCCAAAAATGACAATTACTTGGAGTTTGTACAACCAGACTGTAAGACAATTATTTTGTCAGTGCTTAGTTGAGCCTGTCTCAATGCTTGAACAAAGCAAGGCAAAGCAAAACAAAGAGAATTATGTTTCCATAGTGCTGGTTCAAGATCAACACAACCATGTATACTATTTACAATTATAATTTATATTCAAATTATGTAATTATATAATTTATATGTCATACAAATTATACAATATATAATTATATAATTACCCAATTAAAGAGGCATATTATATCATTAAGAAGTGATCTAACCAACACTCTCCATCTTTCACATCTTTCCTACTGGGAGAGTTCAGTGCTTGGGAAGTCATGGATCTCATGACCACCTCCATAGTCTGAACAAGGACTAGCTGTGCAGTGGTTAAGCAAGTGGCTATTAATCAAATGGGTGACAATTTAAAATCATCAGCTGATCTACAGAAAAAAGATGTGGCAGTCAGTTTCTGCAAAGAATACAGTAAAACCGAACTCACTCAAAGCATGGCAGCCCGGTGCACAACAGAACGAAATATTCCCAGATTCTGCACCTTTACCCTCGTTCCTGTGGCTGAGCTCAGTGTGGCTCCACTGTGTCAAAACATCTTTTTTGCTGCCCCTTCACTTTACCAAGCACGCTGTTCTCCAGGGACTGCTCCCTCCTGACAACCTGTCTAAAAGAAGTAAGGTGAAGTTTCGCCATCCAGGCCTCTAGGTACTCTGGCCAAACGTCTTTTAAGACAGATTTGATTATCCCCTGGACAGTCCATGATACTTTTTTCTCCAGCACCACAATTCAAATGCATGGATTTTCCTTGGTCTTTCTTATTCAATGTTCTACTTTCACACGCATATGAAGCAATTGGAAATACCGTGACGTGTGTGTGTGTCAGTTGTACCTTAATCCTCAAACTAACATTTCTTTGCTTTTCAATACTCTTACAAGATCTTGGACAGTACATTTACCTAATGAAACACATCTTTTGATGTCTTGACGACACATCCATGAGAATTGATTATAGACACTAGTAAGACAAAATCCTTGACAACTTCAAAATGTTCTCCATCTAGCATGATGTTACCTATTGGTCCTTTTGTGAGGATTTGGGTCTTCTTTTTTCTACAGCAGCTGGTGTGTTTGAACTGCTAATCTTGTGGTTAGCAGCCCAACGCTTATCCAAAAATGCCTCCAGAGTTCCTAGTCCTATATTAATTGTAGGTGACATGAAAACGTTTTCTTGTCCTTTCAGCATATTGATTTATTTCTCAGATCTTCATAGAAAATGTGTTGCCTCCATTTAGGTTTTAATCCTTTAGTATAATTTAATTTGTGCATGATGACATTTCTTCTGAACTGGTTGTACTATTTGGTTCCCTCATAAGAGTAAAATTAAGTCTTAAAACATATTCATTTTTTTAATCTGTGTCAAAGATGACCCAATAGAATATGGATAATATCAAATAATGTAATATACAAGTATCATTTTGTTGAGGAAAATTTTTAAATGGTTGTAGCGGTATATCAACAGTGGTTTGCCAGCCGTTCAAACCCAATACAGAAGAGAATGTGTAACCAGACATATCATTACTAATGTCAGAGAGAAACGTTTGTTTTGAAGGCAAGTAACACTGGTGCTTTGTTGACTATGAAAAAGCATTTAATTGTGTGGATCATGAAGTTAAAGATAATATTAGGAACACTGGGAATTCCGGAACACGGAAGTGTGCTTATGTGGAAAGTGTACATAGTTCAAGAAACAGTTGTTCTAACAGAAAGAAAAGTATTATTTTTTAACTGGGAAATGTTGATATCATGTTGTATCCTTCAACTGTAATTACTTACTCTGTATGCTAACCAAATAATCTGAGAAACTGTATACCATGAAGCAAAATATGGAATCAGAATCAGAGAAAACTCATTACCAACCTGAACTATACAGTTACCACATCCTTGCTTGCTGAAAGTTAAGAGATATCGAAGTACTTCAGAAGAAGATCAAACACTATAACCTTCAGTACGATTACCCCTCAATATACCCCTATGATTGGCACTTTATGGCACTAACAAAACCCAGAAAGGAGGTTACTTTGAGGGTGTTGCAGTCACGTACTCTGGTGCCTATTTGACTAAGAGTGTAGGGGTGTAGTCTAGCCTGTCAATCTGGAGATAGCCAATGAGACCTCTGTGTGGGCAAGGCTTTCTCTGAGAATTCTGGGAAATCTCACAATATTTCCCCCATGGAGATGAGTGACCAGAGACTCAGTTCTTTGAAGATGAACTACTGTTAAGATGGCAGCATGGTCGACCTGATTCCTGGAGACTGGAGGAGCCAGAGGAGAAGCCACATGGCCTTACTCTGATGGAACCAAACCTCTGGGGCCGGAGAAGCCACGTGGAGACTCCTGCTAGTGCTGAGATGTTTGGGAGGCCACGGGGAAACCCCTACGAGCACCAAGATGCTTCTAATGCCAGTGGATACTGCTGATGGACTCTGAGTCCTGGAAATGAGGAGCCCTGGGGAGACCACTGCCAGCGCTGGGATGTTTTTACTGCCACTGGATACATAAGTCTCTGCATCCACTGGCCTGTGATTGTTCTGGTTTCATTGTATGTGCTTCATGAGTTGAAAGGAGACTTAATAGGTTGGTATCAGACATATGGGCTAATATAAAACTTATGACCTTGGACTGGACTGGTTTAGGATGCTTTCTCAATGCTCCATTCCTTTTGTATATAAACCCGTTCCTTATATCTATATGTGTGTCTATGAATTTGTTTCTCTAGTCTACCCAGACTAACACAGAGGACAAGTCATGGGTCATGTGCATGCCAAAGTTGGATGTTGAATAATGAAGACTGAAGAAAAATCGATGTATTTGAATTATGGTGACAGCAAAGAATACTGAAGATACCAAGAACTGCCAAGATGATAAGCAAATGTATTATAGAAGAAGAATGTTTAGCATGCCCTTTGCCCTTTACTGCCTGGTTTTGCATCCTCACGGTTGTCATTATGTCTGAATCCATTGTTGCAGTTACTGCATCATTCCATCTCCTGGATGATACACCTCTTTTGCAAAGACCTTTAAGTTAAAACATGCTCACTTTTCCAGGAACTGGTCTAATCTCTCCTGACAACTTGTCCAAAGTGTGTGAGATGAAATCTTGCCACCTTTGTTTCAAAGGAGAATTCTGGCTGTGCTCCAAGATAAACTTCTTTATTCTGGCCATCCACATTATCATTCAAATGCATCAGTTCTCTCTGCTCTTCTTATTTACTGCCCAACTTGCACCCACATAATAGGAGATTGAAAATACTATGGCTTAGGTTAGGCACGGCATAGCCCTCAGAGTAGGATCTTGGTTCTTTAACACTAATGGGGTAGCACTGCTCCCAGAAAACACTAATGGGGTAGTATGTAACAGAATTTCCAACACAATACATGCTTTGGCTATTTTTCCACTAAAATAGCAGTACTGACTAGCCGTGGCATTCTTTATAGCTTGTAAATCCCAAATGAAGGTCCTTACAGAAAATGTTACCCACCACTTGCCTATGTCACACCAATTATTGCTGGAATTTAGTGGTCCTAATAAGGGGTCCAATTTTTCCACAGTTCATGTCTTGCATTGCTAAAGTCATTCATTTAAATTTCCATTCTCCATGGCAACAAACAAAGCAACTGGATTTTTTAAAAATGAAGATTAAAATGACTCTAGTTATGTGTGTGCAGAAATGACCACTTAAGAACTTTGTATCTTTACATTAGTTTATAAACTTCTTAATGATATTTAAATAACAAACAAAAACTGCAAGCTTATTTCCTATTGAATGTATTTTTTAAATTATGTGACTATTTGTCTAGGCCTCATTTTTCTAAGAAACATAGAGAATGTAGGCATGCCTTGGTTTAAAACAAGTTCCAGTCTTCAATCTGTTTTCAGTTCTAAGTTTTAAGTTTTATATTGGAACAGATAGGTACTAAGGTACTAATATATTTGTATTTAATTTCAATTAGTCAAGTATATTTGCCTTAGTGTATTGCATGTACAATTCTATATATAAATATTAAAGAAACACTTTAACTAAAAATAATAATTCAGTGGTGATAATAATAATAATAATAATAATAATAATATTTTGAGGAACTCACAAAGCAGTGCCCATTTGTTATTACAAACCAGTGTGTATATACTTCTACTTTTAAATAGCATCAACATTCCAGGATTCCTTTCTTACTGGTTGATCACAAGTTGAACATACTTTACCTAGAGACTACATATAAGTTGAATTGCCTTATTTAAAAATAATATCAGACTAAGAAAGAACGTTATAAAAGGAGTTGGAAAGTTATCAAGCTCTTTATTATCTTTACAATAAAAGTTGATCTCTTCAGGTGCCTATTTTTAGTTCAATCTGACAGAGTTTTGCATTCATAATCTAAACAGCTTCTTGGTTTCTAGATGAAAAACACAAATGCCATCACTAGAGGGAGCTGGCATTACATAAAATTATGGTAGGAATACTGAAAATAATTCTTTTACATTCATATTTTTAAAAATTCTTTCAAAATATGCTCACTTTCTGTCAAAAAAAATTACACCTGCCAGTAAATTCTTGATGAGCTGTAACTTTTACTCAAAATTATGTAATGTCTGATTTCAAAATGAACGTCTATGCTGTATTTTAAATTTGCTAAAGGAATAAAAATTTTGCAGTACATTACTTTAACATAACAAAAGACTTATTCAGTGTCTTTTAATTGCTGTTTAAATTTATCGCTCTTATAAAAACGAAATATCTCTAAACTTCTATATAGACAGGTGTTGGAACATGTACGTCACATATAATCTATCATTGATCTGTTTTTCTTCTCTTTCACTTCTTTTAACTTGTTTCTTTGGCGTTTCTTTCCTCTGTTAAACTATGCCACCACAGTGAGTGAGCAAGTCCCACTGCGCTGTGGCAGAAAGGACAGAGGCAGACTCTAGATGACCCTGGAACAAGAGAACTTTGGTCAAGAAACAAAAAGTCACTAGAAGGATGTTACCAGACAAACTCAGACAGCATTTAGATGTGAGCTCACCCCACTGACATGTGAAGGCTTTGCCTCTGAAACCTTTTTACAGAGTCATACTGCCCTCCATGTATTTCCTGGAGGGTGTGTATGAAACTTCAACCCCTCTGTTCTCAGGGGCTTGCCCTGACAACTCCAGGTCTCACTCGAGACCTGCTGGAATAAACAAAATAAAGCTTTCCCATTACCCTTTCAGCCATGATTCTATACGTGTTATTTACCCCCACTCTGAGGAACCCTGGTTTGGTGGCATCTATTTATTTAGTAAAGAAAATGTTGACTTTGAAATGTTTAATTTTCAAGAAGTATAAAAATGATGTGAAGGCAGTGAGTTTGTTGAGGTTGTTTGGGGGGGGTGGGTGATGATGGAGAGTGCTATAGCAAAAACGAAGGCATTTAAGTTCAGGTTGCCTTAATTTTACAGAAATGGAAGTGTAGGAAACAGAACTGCATTTTAGATTCTTTCAATGAGATAATCAACTTTTGGTCACATGTTAACATGCTTTAAATAACTGGGCATCCCATACAGTAATTACTATTCACTGAGTTAAAATAAGTGTTGCAAACTGCTACCTGTGTTGTAAGTAAAATTTTATTGAACCACAGCCATTACAAATTATTAAAATGTTCAGGCTAAAACTTCAGAATGCGCTATTTGTTATGAGGTTCTTGTACTGTTTACAGATAATATTTGCTACTCAATAAATAAATAAATCATTATAATAATGCTTTCATGTATAAATGAAGTAACAGCATATATTGTTTAGGTAATATGTATGTATTAAATAAATGAAGTTATCTTTGTGAATGTGTAGTCGAGAGATACTGCTAACATATTGAAAAATATGAAATATTCCCTAAATCAAGCAAATGCACTCTTTAATAATTTGTGCTTTTATTATGCTTATTTTTTAAAAAACTATACTATCACTACCAGCTCAGTATTACATAATGATTTTTTCCCTCAAGGTATGAAAATATTCCTGCATATTATCTCACTAACTATCATTAACCAATAATTTTGGTTAACTTGAAAGTATGATGTGATATGTACTAAAGCTACAAGTTCCTTGGAGAATTTTTAGTTGAAACAAAACCCCCAAATCTCTAGTATGTAATAATTGAGCTAATTCAATGCTGCATTTTTCCTAAGGCTTAGATACTAAGGCATTTAGACTCTTTATGGACAACGTTTCAAGTTTAATAAAGCCCTAATTTAAAATTAGTATTGAAACATATAGACCAAATGAATGGAGATTTAATGGGTATATGATTCTTAGGCAATGAAGAACTGGGCTTTGCAAACTCATTGCTTCATTGTAATATGTGAGAGTGAGTGCACATAGCTTTTCTTAATGATGCTTTTGTTTTTGAGTGGTGTGTTATTCCGGGTTGACTAGAGAAACAAATTTGTAAACACGCATACATGTATGAATTTTATATAAGGGGTAACTGTATATTAAGAAAACATCCCAACCCAGTTCAGTCCAAGTCCATAAGTCCGATATTAACCTAACTATGCAACACCGGTCTATCAAGCCTCTTTTGACTCACAAAATACATGCAATGGCACCCAATGTATAAAGATCACCGGCTGCTGGGTGCAAATCTCTTGGATACAGTGGTGATCCAAGCCGCTCAGAGTTGGCGGGCATCTCCGCAATGTGATTCTTCCAGTTCCCAGGGTACAGAGTCTATCAGCCTAGTGTCACGTGTCTTGTCAGAAGAGCATCTCTCAGGGAGTTGGTGTTGCCAGCAGAGTTTCCAAAGGAGTGAGCAGAGAGAGGATATGTCTTCTGTCTCCAAGGAGGAAATACAGAAGTTCTCAGAAATCTCAGGGGAAGGCCAAACCCTCACAGAGGTCTCGCTGACTAGGACCCGATTGACAGACTAGACTCCACCCCTGTGCTCTTAATCCTCAAGTGACACCAGATGATGAAACAACCACAAAGGGTCACTAAAAAGGAGAGATTATTGCCATTTCTGAATCTTTTCAAACTTTTCAACTTAAGACATATTTCTAAAATAGAAAAGCAATCTTTTACCGAGCAGCTGCTCTTGAATCAATTATGGAAAAAATGAAATGTTGTTCATTACTTATAGATTTAATTGAAACTATTGGTGTGAACTAGAAAAAAAGGACAAAGAATTGTTTTCAAAGGCAATCAACTGATATAATGCCCAGGTAGTTTCACCCCCAAACAAGAATAAAAGGACCCAGGTGTCCCCTCATCCCATAGATCCTGGTAGTCCCAGAAACCTGTCTAGGGAGACAGCGACCTTCATCGAGGAAGGACTGGACATGGAAGGTTGTGATTGTCCCTCCTTCTCTACAACAACTGTGACCCCATGCAAAGAAGGCCCCAGCCATCCCACCAATTTAGTAAAGAAGATCTGACTGTCCTGATCCCTTGCAAGATAGGTTCTAGCCATCCCTATCCCCTAGCAAGGTAGGCTCTGGCCATCCCTGTCTCCTAGCAAGGAAAATGCCAGGCATCCCTGTGGCCTGGCATAGGAGGCCCTTGCTGTTTCCCCATCAAGGAAGGTCCAGATATCCCCATGACCTGGCAAAGAATGCCCCAGCTGTTCCCACATACTGGCCATGCGGACCCATACTGTTCCCCAGACCTCTCACAGATATTTCAGTGATTCAACCAGTCAATAAAGGTCTCAACATTCATGCAGCCTGGCATGAGACAACTGCTCCCACATGAACATGTCTTTGTCCTGCCAACACAGTTTTGCCTTAATGATGAGCTTGTTTGAAATTTTTGCCTTGTGTCTCACCTTCATTGCTCTCTTAATTTACTTATGTTATTAACCTGTGCAAATGAACAGCACATGTACTTTCATTAAAAATTTTATATATATGATTTCTTTTGAATATATATATGAATATATATTTATGAATATATATATGAATATTTATGAATATATATATATACATTTCTTTTCCCCAGTAGTACTTTAAAATCTATGCCAATGGTTAGATCAATGACACTATTGTCAGAATCTGCAAAGGTGTTAGACTGTGTGGAACATGACAAACACTAGATAGCCTTGAGAAGAATGGGAATTCCAGAATAATGCATTGTGCTCGTTTGAAACTTGTTCCTAGATCAAGAGGCATTTGCACAAAGAGAACACGGTCTAAAACAGGGGTCCTCAAACTTTTTAAACAGGGGGCCAGTTCACTGTCCCTCAGATTATTGGAGACCTGGATTATAGTTAAAAAAAGGGAAATATGAACAAATTCACTGCTAGGTCCAGAATGAATTGGCTGCTAAGCAGGACAGACAGCGTGGCAAAAACACACAGTGGGCCGGATAAATGTCCTCAAATAAATGTGTCCCGCGGACCTTAATTTGAGGACCTCTGGTTTCACATCAGGGAAAGTGTGCATCAGAGTTGTGTCTTCTCACAATAGTTCTTCAAATTGTATGTTGAGGAAATCGGAGAAGCTGGAGTATGTGAACAGGGATCCAATATCAGGATTGGAGGAAGGCTTCTTAACAACCTGTGATATGCACATGATGCAAATTTGTTTGCTGAAAGGAAGGAGGTCTTGTTGCACTTGCTGTTGAAGATCAAAGATTACAAAATTCAGTATGGATCATAGTTCAAGGTAAAGGAAAACACAATCCTCACAACCTGACCAATAAGTAGTATCATGATAGAGAAAAGACTGAAGTTGTTGAAGATTTTATCTTACTTGAATCCATGAAGAATACTCATGGACACAGCAGTCGAGGGATCAAGGATGCATTCCACTGGGTAAAAATGCTGCACAAGACTTTAAAATGTTAAAAAAAAATAAGGATGCTATTTTGAAGATGAAGATACCAAGCCATGATATTTTCAATTGCTCCAAATGCTTGCAAAAGTTGGAGATGAAAAAAGAAAGACTATGAAAAACACAGTAAATTTGAATTATGTTGCTGGCAAAAAATAGTGAAAGTATGGTGGATTGTCAAAAGGACATAGGTATAAAAAGAACAAGTATAGGTGGAATGCTTCTTAGAGACAAGGATAGTGAAACATCATCATGTATGCTTTAGTCCAGCTTTCAGGAGAGTTCAGTCCCTGGGGAAGAACACCATGCTTGTTAAAAATAGAAGTTCAGCAAAAAAGAAGAAGGCCCTCAAGAAGGTGGGTTGACACAGTGACTGGTACCAAGAGGTTCAAACACAAGAATAACAGTCAGGATGGTGTGAGACCAGGCAGTGTTTTGTTCCATTGTACACAGGATTGCTATGAATTGGACTGAAGTAGACAGCAACTAATGACATCAACAACAATGATCAGAATTACCAGTGATCTCCTGGAGGCTATTTACCTTATGTCTCAACGAGCTGATGATGCCAACTCTAAAGTACATCAGGAATACATATATATATACATAAACTTTAGGTATACAAGCAGATTTTTGAGCTTGTACTTAATCAACAAAGCCCTAATATAGAAACAATTCATTGTTAAGATGAGACTTCCCTTGCTCAGGATCTGTCCTTATGACGTGATCACTGAAGACTGGGAGATATAGAAAAATGTTGTGAAGGAATCAGATGGTGCTCTGCTATCAGAAAGAATAGTGTGTGGGGTCTTAAAGGCTTGTCTTAAACAAAGTAGTGGTCTAAGTGAGATCCCAGCTAAAACTACATGGAAGCAGCAGCCCATGTGATCTAAGGACCATAAAGTCCAAGATAAGATAATCATAAACTCTGAGCAACCCGTTTTCAAATGGCTATGAGTGAGAGTGAAAGCGCAAAGCCTTTTTGCAGCGTTCTTATGGGAATTAAACCTCCATTGCAGTCCCTCGGTCCATTAAGTAGGTGCATGAACAGTGTTGTCCACAGGAAGAGTGCACTGGAAAGTCAATTACTGCACTTACTGTTAGATTAAAAATTAACATATTATCATTTGCTTTTTATCTTTTGACCCATTTTTAATTACTAAATACTTTTATTGAGGACTCTTACATCTCTTATCGCAATCCATACATTCATCCATTGTAGCAAAACACATTTGTACATATGCTGCCATCATCATTTACAAAGTATTTTCCTTCCACCTGAACCTTTGATATTAGCTCCTCATTCCCCCTTCCTTCCCCTGTCTGCCCTCCTTCATGAACCCTAAATAAGTTATAGCTCATTATTTTCATATCTTGCATCATCCTCTATTGCCCTTCACCCACTTTTCTGCTGTTCAACCTCCTGGGAGGGGGCTATATGTGATCGATTCCCCCTGTGTTCCCCCACCTTCCCCTTTTCCTCCTGGAATCTCCATTCTCATTGTTGACCCTTTGTAGTTCATCTATCCTTGATTTCCTGTGTTGCCGGATTTTATGTGTAGCCGTGAGCATGTTCTAATCTAATCTGAGTTGTGAGTCAGAATTTAGGTCATAATATTAGGGGGAAGGAAGCATTAAAGAACTAGAAGAAAGTTGTGTGTTTCATCGATGCCATACTACACCCCGACTGACTCATCTCTTCCTTGTGACTCTTCAGTGAGGGCTTGTCCCATTGTCTACAAATGGGCTTTGGATCTCTACTCAAACTCCCGCCCCCATTCACATTGAGTATAATTTTTTGTGGACTTTTGGTCCATTTTTAATCTGTCCTAGTTACTATTATCTTTTGCTTTCTCTTGTTTTATTTTTCTGTCACTGTTGGGGTTTTTTTGGTATGGTTTTCTTTATAAGACATTGCAAGATAGGTAATCAAAAAAGGCAGTAATTACATCAACAGTTCCTTAGAGTTATGGCAAGGGAATTTGCGGGTGAATGGGAAGCTCCTTATACAAGAATGAAGAAAAGTTTCTAAAATCAATTTTGATGATGATTGCATAACTATTTTAATGTACTCAAATCATTGAATGCATATGTAAGCATATGCATTATATGCCAATAAAATTGTTTTAAAACCAAGAGAAATGACAAACCAGAAGCCAACCCAAACAATGCATTTCATTTCTTACCTATTATAGCCTTAGTTCTCAGCTGTAAACAATATGGTTTTGTTGTCTGATGGGAACAATATGAATAGCTATTACAAGACTTAGTGCATTGATCAGTAAATTTTCTCTTTTGAACTTGTGGACTTGTAATCACAATTGGGTTTCAAAGAACTTGATAAACCTTTGTCATAATTTGCAAAAGGGTAAACAAATTTAAATTTTGTAGAAATAGTTTCTTCTAACATAGTCCTCAATCAAGTAATCTATTAGCCCTTCCAATGCATTTCAGAGAAAAATAGACAAAAATAAAGATCAGAAAAGAATAAATGAAAGCTAACAAAATGTAATACATCTAATTTGAATAACTAATTGCCACTAACAACTCCAGACTACTTTTTCCAATATTTTGAATTGTATGAAGTTCAACATTTTGATCAAATTCCTTTTCCACATTCTGTTTTTTGTGCTGGAAACATACTGCAAAAGAATACATACTGGACTTCAGGATAACCTATATTTGGAAAAAATGGAATTTATTCTCTACCCTTAAAACTGCATAGCTGAGAAGCAGACTACTGTAATTGCCCTGTGTTGTGTCTGTTTGGAAGTTTTTCAGAACTTTTAAAATACCATGTCGATGTGTGACCTTCTGGAGTTTGTGAAAGCTCATAAACATTACGCAAGTTTTGTTGCATATTTTTATGTTTCTCTGTCAATCGCTGTACTCTGACTCATAGAGAGCCTATGGGGCAGAGTAGAACTTCCCATGTGGGTTTCTGAGACTGTAACTCTTTATGGGAACAGAAAGTCTTTTCTTCCACCTGCAGAACCACAATACCACAAAGGCTTGGCAGGGCTAAAGTTGATAAAACTAAAGGGAAAAAAATCAAACCTTGGGTTGCAATAAATTAAGATTCTGTGGGCAAATCATAAAGAAATTGAAGTATCCTACTGTGGTAGTAACCTAATCTGGTGTCCATTTGAGGATTAAGAGTGCCAGAGTGGAGTCGAGCCAATGAGAACTCTGTGTGGACATGACTATCTCCTCTGAGGATTCTGGGAAATCTAGTAATTCCTTCTTGGGGCCAGGAGACACTATCTCTCTGCTCACTCCCTGGGAGACATTCCAACTCACAAAACACATGGCAGCATGCTGATAGACTCTGAGTTTTAGGAACTGGAGAAGCAGAAGTAGAAGCCTCATGGGCTTACCCTGATGGAACCAGACCTCTGAAGCTGGAAAAAGCACAGAGAGACCCCTGCCAGTGCTGAGATGCTTCTACTGCGTCTGAATACAAGACCCTGCACCCACTGGCCTGTGATTGTTCTGGTGTTATTGTGTGTGCTTTGTGAGTCTGAAGATAACTTTTAGATTAGTATCAGACATGTGGGCTAATATCAGATTTATGACCTTGGACTGGACTGGGATATTTTCTCAATGTTCAATTGCTCTTGTATATAAACCTCTTTCTTATACACATATGCATGCTTATGAATTTGTTTCTCTAGTCTACCCAGACTAACACACCTACAAAATTCTTTACAATGGTCAAAGATGCAACCAAGAAGCTTTGTTAATTATTGGCAATTGGGATGTAAAAGAAGCTAAAAGGAACAATAGTAGGAAAATATTGCCGTGGTGATAGAAACAAAACTAGAGATTGCATGGCAAAATTTTGTAAGATACATGATTTCTTTTCTGTAATAATTTGAACATGACTATTAACATGGACCTTGACAAACAGAATGCAAAGGAATCAAATTTATTACATCTGTGGAGAGAGATTATAGAGAACCTCAGCATCAGTAGCCAAAATGATGCCAGGGCCTCTCTGTGGAACAGAATATCAATTGCTCAAATGGAAATGGAAATTGAAGTGGAAGAAAGTTAAAACAAGTCCATAAGAGCCAAAATACAATCTTCTGTGTTTCCCACAGGTATTTTGAGAACAGATTTGAAGAATAAATTTGACACACTAAATACTAATGACAGCTGTCCTGAAGAGAAGTGGAATAACATTAATAACAGCATATATGAAGAAATCAAATGAGTTTTTAAAAGACAGAAAAGACCAAAGGTTTTTTTGGGGGTTTAAAAAGAGACTCGAACTTTGTCTTGATAATAGAATATAACTAAAACAAATACGAGGAAATGATGAACAGAAAATTTCAGAAGACAGCTTTAGAAGATAAAGTAAATTATTCTAATGAAATACACAAAGACTTTGAATTAGAATGCCAAAAAGGAAGACTATGCTCAACATGTCAAGCTTAATGAACTGAAAAAATTTTCCAAGTGTGAAGTTGGAACACTAAAAATATTCTATGGACAAACTATTGAAAATGTGGGAAGCATCAGAAGAAGGTGGAAGGAATACATAGAGTCCCTGAATCAAATAGTACCTGATTAGCATTAAACCATTTCAAAAAGGTGCAATGGTCAATCACCAGGCGTACTGAAGAAGAAGTCCAAATTGTATTGAAGGCATTGGCAAGAACAAGTCTCCAGGAATTTTCGGGTACATGAGTCCAAGCTTAGAGATTAGATGCTAGACTCTGACTCCCAAGGTTGGCAGGCAATACGGTCATCAGACTGATCGTCAATGCTGCAAAATGTAGGATTTTAGACTAATAAAAGGAGCGAAAGGGAGAAGCCTTCTCATTAGGTTGACTTAAATAGGAGTTTCCACAGGGAAACTTTTCCTCAATTTTATCAGGCCATGACCTGCTTAGGGGATAGTAGTCCACCCTCACCCTCCCACAATGATGTGGCTACTTAAAGGTAATTGCATTATGTCAGATCCCATCATGCGGAAGATCTCAAACGCCGAAAGTGGGAGTCCTTGCTCAGGCAAGTTGGCAAAATACCTAACAAATACTAAATAAATCTCCTGGAGTTTAAATGATGAAATGAACAAAGAGAAGGTATGGATTTTGTCAAATTTGAAGTTCCATTGAAAGGAAGAACCATGCCTAAATTTTAGTTTTGAGCTTCATTAGTCAAAATTGACTGAATGCAAAGGAAGAAAGTTGTTGCTTTTCACAGTTAAATAATAACAATTAATCACTCTGATTCAGTTCTGTATGACTAATCTCTCAGCTCCTAATCTAATTTGCTCAGTGGTGGCTGTGTAAATATACCTAGAATACATCTGCTCACAATTCTTCGTACTCATCTTTTTTGAGACGTCTTTCTTCTTGCTTTCTTCTTGGATTATTCCTCTAGTCACCTGTTTACATTCCACTTTCTAGTCACAAACTCTATTAATCCCAAGCATATAAAGCATTAGAAAACAATATGAGCAGCCAATTATTAGAGGGAAATGAAACCTTCCATGCATACATGGTCACCCCGGAATTGGAAATGTGGGACTGGAGTTCAGGAGTTAAGTCAGGACTACACATAAAGTTTTTAATTTATTGAAGGATTTGGGGTCTGTGAGCAATGGACTGAAGAATGAATTAAAATTGAAGATGGAAGCTAAAGAAATGCATACCACAAGGAAAGAGCCCAGCAAGAAAAGCCATCAAAGAGAAAGGAAGACAGCAAAATGATGCAGCAACTGCAGTTGACTTCAAGGATAAGGTAGTCAGAAAATCAGTCCCAACAAAAAGGAGGGTGAGGGTTGAGAAAAGAATAATTAGCCTGTTATTTGAACATAAGAGGTGACCTTTGAGAATGTAGTTTTAGAAGCATGCCTAAATTTCAGTATCCTTATAATCATCCAATATTGTGTTCATTAGGCTAGACTCAAAATTATTATTACCCGGCTTAAACTGCAAACTAGAAAAATATCAGCAAAAGTTGAACTTTCCTGCCTGGATAAACAACTGTTGGTCAATAGTCAATTTTTGAAATTAATAACCTTATCTTTGAAATTTAAAGTCCCATTGTTCTCTAAAAATCAGTGTCTTCCCTTTTTTTCCTCATGTGGAAAGTTGTACTCATTCCCAGAGCCCTTGATCTGCTTTTCCTTCTCCATTAAAAAAAAACTTACCCACCCATTCATTTTAATCCTTGATTGAGTAAATAAACATTTTGACTGTCATTTCTGCATGTTGATAATTCAATGAAAATATTTATGCTATTGAAGTTAAATATCTCTCATCTCTGCCAGAAGCAAGAGGAGCCAAATAGCTAACCTTTCTTTGAAATGCCATAACAATATTGTGCTTTATTTCCCATCATCTTCATTCAAAATAATGCCATGGAAGGAAACCTTAGGAAAGATGGTCTTTTTATACAAAGAATTGCTTTTCAGAAAACCTTTGTGGCTTTATCTTCAAGGTTATTCAAAGATTGACTTAGTTGAAATTATGAGGTTGGCATTCATCTTGGAGCTCAACAAGTTTCCATTTCTAATATTTAATCTATTTTTTGGCACTGACTTAGTTCCTTATCAAAATCTACTTAGAAAAGGGACACACCACTCATGTACACTTTAAGTGAGACATAGCATTATTTTCACTTGAGACTTTATTTTAGTCATTGAAGTGAAAGGCTTTGAATTTCTCCAGAGTCTTAAGGATCCTTCTGAGATGCCAGGTGATGCAACACTGAAGTGCTTGGCTGCTAATTGAAATGTTGATGGTTCGATCCTAATCAGCAGCTCTTTGCAAGGAAGATCTGGTGACTGCTACCACAGATATTCTTCTCTGCCACATGGACATTCCGTGAGTCCAAATCAACTCAACGGCCCATAACAACAACAAGGGTCATCAAAGAAGCAGGAATACCATGTTTTCAAAGAAAACCTCCCGGGATTATGTCAAAGGAAGACCAGGTTTCCCCACTGCAGACTAAATCCCTCCACTATAACATGGTGATGTGTATACAGTTGCCCTATGCTCCAGAAATGGTCCAATATAAATAAATGCTACAGCTAAACCTTTACAAATGGTATCATTCATTGTAAGGTCCTTAGAGATACCACTGTTTGTCTTTCTTCCCTCATTTGAAGTTATGCACCAGTGATCCTAATAGGCTGACTCATTGTCTCACATCCTTTTCATCTGAATTTTCTTTTTCTGAGATAGGGTGAACTGCAAGGATTTTTAAAAGTCATTCTAAACCCCTTTGTTTTGTATCAATACATATGGCTATTTTAGTTGTTGTTCTGGACAACTTTTCTAGAAAAGTCATCAAAACCTGTTTTCGGAAAGGCCATGCTAAACCTAACCCCACACTGCTATGTCCCTTTGATGCTTCAGAAACATTTAGTGCTAGACCCTGGGAATATAGAAATTATGAATAACTCCTATTGATTTCCACATTAAATAGGGCTTAAATATAGAGCCAGGTTTTCTGAGGTGACATCCTCAGTCTGTTCGTGTTTAGTCTTTTATCTATTTTGCCCTGTGTTAATCTAAGAGCTGCTCAGAACAGCTGTAAAATTCCCAGACTCATCCTCACAACAGTCATCACGTTTGTTTTTGTTCTCTATTTATTTTATTTTCTGGAGTTATTACAAATACAAAAGTACACATAGGAATAGACTCTTCTATGATAATTAATTTTCTCAATAAACCTTTACTGAATGGGTTCTCCAGAATTCAGCGACATTAGGTGTTAGCTAATGATATGTCTGCCTTTGGGACACTCGGAGCTATTGAAGAGATCAAAATGACTAATAGTGCTTAACATGTATAAAGTACTCACTACACTGTGGACATCTCATGACATAGCAGTTAAAGTGCTGTATTAGCCATACAGTTGGAAGCTCAAACCCACCAGTCTCTCTGCAGATGTCATTATGGCAAGCTCCTCTATGAAGTGGCACTGCCTTTGAAACCCTGTGGGATGGATCTATGCTGTCCCATAGGGCCACTGTGAGTTCAAATAAAGATGGGTTGAGGGTTTGGGGTAATTATGAGGCAAGCACTGTTGTGTGGACCCCACATTCGCTCTGCCCTGGGTTTGATCTTCCCAACAGCTCTGGAAGTAGGGATTACTGTCTCATTTGCATAGGTGAGAAAAGTGCTGTCTAGCACAGCTGAAGGATTCTTGGTTGCACAGCTGTGGGGTTAGAATTGTATACCATTAGCTTGTCTCCAGGGTTTGTTCCAAAATATAGCAATATGCAAACATTTATAGACCAGCTAATGTGGTAGGAATTCTGAAATTGTGCAACAAGAGCATATAGAAGAGGTTTGGGGAAAATAGAGGCCCTGCTTTTGGGCTGTTGAGATCATAAGGATGAGCTGGAGTTAGCTAATTCATGAACAGCTCAATGGTGGTGAGTGAGAGCCATTGTTTTCCCTATCACAGGGAGAAGATGGCAAAGAAAAGAAGGGCTTGATTTGTGTCAGACTGTTCCAGGCACAAGCATAACTCATTTTACTGTGCTTCGCTTTTTGAGCATTGCAGCTGTTGCACTTTAAAAATCAGATTGACATTTTGTGATGCGCCTGCATCAAGCAGGTCTGTCGGCAGCATTTTCCCAAGAGCCTGCGCTCACTTTGTGTTTCTGTCCACATTTGGTTACTTTTTATAAATCTTAAACCTCTCTGTAATAATACTGTATATTTAATAAACTATCATGTGGTGTAAACATAACTTTTCCTAATAATTGGGATGAATGCATATATCAAATCATTCCATAATTCCATCACACCAAGCAGAATGGTGCATTTGCTACCACAATCAGTGGCCAAGCATTCTCTTGCTATATGGACCCTTGGACATCAGTTCCCCTTCACCCCACCACTAGTTGACACACTTCATTTTGATATTTCCTTTATTGTGGTGGTCTGGGATCATATTCATAATAGCCCAAGGTACACATCCCAGAGCCTATTTCTACTTTCCCTTTCAAACAAAACTGTTTGGCATGAATCTAAGGAAAAACAAGAGAATGTGGGGAAAACAATGATCCCAGAGCAGACAGAGCTGCTAAGTCCTTCCCAGAGGCTCCGCTCTTTGGGGATAGAAGGGAGACACCAGAAGAGAAGTCTGCAGTTCCACACTCTTGAGTCTACACCGACTTGTGAATTTACTTGCTGCAAATAAAAACACATAAAATATCAAGACTGACAATTATATTGGTTGTTTTAGAACCATGCAGTATCTTAAAAACAAACAAACAAAAAAGACCTTGGGCACGTGGGATACATGTGCATGGAATATTGTTTAAAATCACCCCTCTTTACTCAGGAGTTCTTAGTTTTTGTAAGATCTAAAGAAGGATGGAAAAAAGTAAGACACATTAATGGCCTCAAAAAAAGTGTCTACTCTGTATTGGCTCAGAATTTGCTTTCCATCGACCTCTTGAGATCTTAAATAAAGACAAAATATACTCACATGTCCAAAGAGAGAGAGACTTGAGCATTTTTTTCTGGTTAGAATCGCACTATGGTTTTGAAGTCTCCTTCTCTTATAACAAGCAGATGATAACATCTCAAACTCACAGAGGTCAAACGATTCTTACTTCACCTGACTCTTTCCCAAAGAGACTCATGGCAGAAAGTATGAACATTGCTTTTAATAGTTTGGGGAGGATTTGTTCAATCTTCATCTCTTTGCAACAACTGAATCACAGAGAAGAGCAAGTACTGTTTCTGTCTTATTTTTTAAATGTTCTTTAAAATCAATGTTTGTTTTCATATTGTCTCCACTATACTGAGACATTAAAACTCAGAAACAGCCAAGTGATCTAAGTTCACACAATTAGCAAGTAGGGAAACCATGTCTTAACCATAGGTTTTTGTCTAGGAATACACAATCCCCATTCTCAAGCAATGAACTTCCAAGAATAGAAAGTCTGATTCCCACTGCCACAGGCAGCTCACAATTTGCATTTAATCTCTACCTTCTTAAATGTTCATCACAGCAGACACATGTGCAGAGTCCTGCAGACCTACTTTGTGGTGTTGGTGCTGCTCTTTGAGAAAATCACTTAAAGTAAACAACCATCCAGAAACTCTTATCCACTTCATTCCCAATAATTTAATGCACAAATCGGTGGAAGCTAAAATACATTAATTAATTTAAAAATGCTTTCAATTAAATCCTCATTTCTTCTATTAGAATTTCTTTTTTAAAATTAATATTAAAGTTTAATGACATTGAGACTATGTAATAGGCCTAGAATCTTTATGCTCACAGTTTAAGAGGAAGAGATAAACCAGTCAGTAGGGAAATGGCTGTCTGTGATAGAGCTACCTAGAGGTGAAGGACAGGAAGAGGATGCTCATTTAAATCAGTTATAATTAGTCTTGGAGAACTTTACAGACTAGGTATCATGAGAAAATGTTGTTTAATTTTGTTAGAAAATGACCATATAAGGTCAGAAGCCTGCCAAAGTATCATTCCCAGGTAGTAGTATGCTTTCCCACTACTGGTGGCAAAACATGGGACAATTTCTTTTTTCTTTTTTTTGTTGGGGGGGGGGGGATATCACTGCTCTCTGGTGGTGGGAGTAGGAGGCCCAGCCCCACTGCTGGAATTGAACCTCCGTTCCAGTGGGCCGCAGTCCCGCACACAACCATTACGCCACTGGGGCTCAGCCCTAATATGATATTCTTATAAAAGTTTTTCTTCTGTTAGAATTCCAGGGTAGCTACAGGCTTTGGTGATAGCAAGAATAGACTGAAACTCATTTCCTTTGCAGAGAAGTTGCACTTCTTTCTTATTTCCAAATTAACCAAGCTTTTCCAACCAGATTATCTGACTGTACATGCTCTTATAATTTGATTTTCTAAAGAAAATATTACCTAAGGTTAAAATCCAGCTGCATGCCCTCCTCCCCACATTCCAGTGAAGTTGCATTATTACTTTGATTACCCTGTAAGAATTTGTGGTGAGGTTTGCACGTCAAGCCTGTGTTACGCTGTCCCCACCCTGCTGATGTCTGGAGTGTTTCCAGGCTCATAGCTGAAGCCAACAGAACGGGGAGCAAAGGAGAAACAAAAGCTGCTCGCGTACGTTACTCGGGGCATAATGGGAGGTGTCTGTTTGATGATGCACTTTGAACTCCTGGCTTGGATTAGAGAAGTGATTTGTGTAAAACTGAAAAGCAGCACCTGGCACTTGTTCATTGCTCCTTCTCCGATAGACTGTGAAGAGACTTGGGGCTGCTAAACTTCTGAAAATACCTTGAAATTATTGAAATAATTATTTAACTTAAGACTGATTATGTTTTTTATACATCACTAAGCCAAGTTGGAGGAACAAAATTTTTCTCTCAAATTTTTTTCCGTGATGTTGTCCTTTACAGAGCACACAAAACCTAGTTGTTGCCTTTTCTTCTCTGTTTACATCTGGTGTTACAGAGTGAATTGTGTCCCCTGAAAAAATTGTGCCCTGAATCCTGACCCCTGTCTGTGGCAAAGAGCCCTGGTGAACAATTGCGCAGTACTGATAACCAACGGGATTTGGTCTGGCCCACAAGCCACTCTCTGGGAGAAAGACGTGGCAGACTGCTTCCTTCCATAAATATTTACAACCTGAAAAATTATACGGAGGAGTTCTACACTGCCCTGTAGGGAGAGAGTTTTGGAAAGTGCTCAACAACAGTGAGTTTGGTAGTTTGAGGTGGTTGTCGGTCTAGGGTGACGAGGAAAACAAATCCAGGGACATTCATATATGTGTAAGAGAGAGCTTTACATCAAAGAGTAATTGTCTATTAAGAAAACATTTCAGCCCAGTCCAAATTAAGTCCATCAGTCCGATATCAGTCTATATGTCCAAAACTAGTCTATAAGTTCCTCTTCAGACTCACACAACACATGCAACATTGCCAAATGCAGAAAGATCAGAGGCCAAGGGGGT
This sequence comes from Nesogale talazaci, assembly GCA_004026705.1. Taxonomy (NCBI): domain Eukaryota; kingdom Metazoa; phylum Chordata; class Mammalia; order Afrosoricida; family Tenrecidae; genus Nesogale; species Nesogale talazaci. The sequence continues at coordinate 177,042 of PVJH01000364.1, forward strand.
GAAAAATCTCATGGATCCAGTGGTGGTAGAAGCATCTCTGGCTGCTATCAATGTGGCTCCATGTGGTTTGTCAGCAGGAATGTCAAGCAGAGAGACAGTTTGTCCCACCTTCAGGGAGGAAGTTCCCAGGATTCCCAGGAGGAGGGCATGACCACAAAGCAGGATCACCATGCTGTGACCTGATTAACAGGCTGTCTCCACCCCTTCATTCTTATTTATCAAGTTGACATGAAATTGTGTAACTACAGCAGGGTTTGAGGATGCCCATAGGCCGCCAGTCTCCTTTCAGAAACTATTGAAATCTAATAAGAGTCTTCTGAAAAAATATACATATGCTCATAAAACAGCACTTTTAGTTCAATTGCTTAAGGCTTACAAACACCCATGACCGGTGACTTAGATCCTTTGTTACCCTCTATTCCAAGCTTAAAAACATTCACTGTATGTAGTTCGGGGCCATAGACAGTTTCTGTTATAGAAATGTTATACACCAATAGGTGGTCTGCAAACATAATTCTGAGAGCCTCCAGGGGACAGAGTGCAGGTAAGTTGGTTGCAACAGGAGGAAGGATGGGCAGTCTAGTGTGGAACTTCACCCAAGTGGGTGATCTCGTGGCAAGAAAGTGGGGTGCATCCCAGCGAGAGGGCAGAGGGGATGGGGAATGTGTAAATGCAAAAGAGAGAAGCTACAAGAAGAGTTGAAAATACCTTGAAGGTTCCTACATTTGGTGGCCTGGCTGAGGAAGGCAATGAGCCAGGAGAAGAACGAGAAGTAGTGTGAGAATAGGAAGGCATGGATTTGACTGTAACTATTGGATTAGAGGCACTGGTGTACTGGAACCTCTGACTTTATGGTCAGAGCTCCGATGCCGCCTGGGCTCCTTGTTTGGGAACCTCTGATTCACTTCCATAGAGTCTATTCAAATCCAGAGCGCCCATAGAACAGAGGTTGCACTACACCAAAAGAGAAGAGCCCGGGGTGGCATGTGGCCTTCGGACCTGGAGTCTTTGCATGGAGAAATGCTTACAGTGCCTTCAGATACTCCTAGATCCAGAGGACAATTGACACCAGCACACGAAGAACTCTCCAAGCACTCCCAGATTTGTGGGTGCTGAAGGAGACAAACGCCTTTCTCCTAACCTGTGAGCCAACAGATCTGACCCCTTAACTTCAGGACTTCTAGACTCCTAAATGAAGACTATAGATGAGGCTTGCTACTTCAATAGATATACCATTTCAGAAACTCACAGGGTCAGTTCTTTGGTGATGAGTGAGTTCCCTGAACAAGGAGCCCAGGTGGCGTAGGGCTCTGACCACCAAATCAGGGATTCCAATCCACCCATGTCTCTATAAGAGAAAAAAAAAAGGCTGTCTCACCCCGGAAAGATTTTGATCCCTTGAGAACCCAAAGGGTAGTTCTGCTCTATCCTATTGGCTCTTTGATTCAGAGCTGACTCAGTGGCCGTGAGTTTGGTTTTGGTGCAGTCTCCTAAACTGAGAGAGAATAAACTTCATTTTTTTAGAGCCATATGGGCACTATAAATGTATCAGAATGGTCTGTCAAGATGTATTTCCTATATAATTTATATTGTATCTCTTTCTTGAGATAAGGTTCTGATAAAGTTATTTTTTTGTAGAAAGGTGAGCACCATACAATCTTACCAAGACTACTGAAGTCTCTGAACATAACAAAATCAACTCAAAAAAGTTATGAATCAGTCATCCTTTTCAGAGTGGAAATCTTTCAAGAAATACAATAAATGTAAGTTCAAAAGATATTCACTAGTTAGATATTTAATAGATTGAACTAGAAAGTAGAGCAAAAATGATTTGTTATATACTGTATCTCTGTATTATTGATTTCCATTTTGATTAATTCTTAACTTGAATGTCTATGTAATTTTAATATTTTTAATTACGCTAGACATATGCCTTAGAATTCTTTGCTATGACAGGTACATGTGACTACTAACAGCCTCACCAGAGGTAGCTCAGAAGAAAGATCTGATAATCTCCTTATTAAAGGTCAGACCTTGACAATTCTCTGGAAAAAGTCTACTCCACACACATCAGATAGCCACGAACCAGACTTAACTCTATGGCAACTGGAGTTGGGTGTAAAGGCTTGACTGATGTGAATAAATTGAAAAGAGAAATAGAAATTCAATATCAGAACAGTATCTAGGAGAATGGGAAATGTAAAGGGAGTGAAAGGCAACATCGGGCTAAGGGAAATTTTCCTTAAAGAGTGTATTGCTTTTTTGGGTTTTTTTGCAATCTGTATTTCCCAAGTCATAGTGTTCTGAGAGTGAAAATAGAAACAGAAGAGCAGGGAAAAGACAGTACTTTTTCTGATTTAACTTTCTCTGCCCCACACCAGATATTTCAGAGAGGCATGTGAACAGTTCTCTGGACTTTCTCCTCTATAAGGAGGTGAGGTCTGGTGCTGCGATGTTCTGCTCAAGAAGCAGCTAGTCTTGTATTCTGACTCATGACTTTGTTATATGTTCTCACCTCTTCCAATGAATTCATTTAAAAAAACCTCCTTTCTATATCACAATCCATATTTAGGCAATATATTTTAAGGACAAATGATTATAAAACCCTTGCAATTTATTCTTTATAATGGAATTGGCCATCTTTTTCACCTCCCTCTTTTTTGCAGGTAAAATTAATACAAATACTCTGCTGTAGTTAAAGTCGCCACACCTTCATTCATTCTGATCTACGAATTCAGATTTGTGCTTCGAACATCTTTCCTTCAGATAGCCTCACTTCTATTCTGCAAGCTAGCCGATGGGACACCATCCTAATCGTTGTCCTGTACATGGCCATCAGCTGGGAAATGCAGGGCATTGCTATATTTATATCAAGTGATTTTCTAAGGTCACGAAATAAAGTATTAAGTTTGGACATATTCTTAAATCCATTATTTGGCTGTTGGCATAGAATTAAATCTGGTAAATTCTAAGATACAACTCTCCCCCACGCCGCCCCCCCTCCCATTAACAACAACCTCAATTACAGAGACTTTGCATTGATTTAATGTCTGAATGTGGTTAATATAAATATTTCAATATCAAAAAATAGTTCAATATCATCTCAGGGAACCAAACAATATGTTGAACATAAGAATCCAATTTATTTTTGGCTTTTAGTTTAAGCTGAAACATAAAATTATAAATGGGAGTGGATCACTCAGTGGGCTTTTGTGAGCCAAGCTTTCTACCCCCCTGGTTTCTGAGGTTACACCCACCACGCTTGATGCTGCTGACACATAAAATCTATGGGGAATTTCTGTGCTGAGAAGGCAGCACCAAGACACTCATTTGCTTTGATTAGAGAAAGTTAAATGAAAGTCAAAAAAATGAAGAAGTTTCAAAAAGAAAGAAACATGTCTCATGTTATAATCAGAAAATTCACACGTGGAACTGTTCCAGGTATATGCCCATGTAACCCCTCCTATAAGTTTCCTCAAGATTTACAGATGGTAAGACATTTTAATTTTTTTCATAACAGATTGAATAGCATGTACTAAAAGCCAAGATTGGGTATCAGAAAAGATGTCATAGCACCGACTTGAGCAAACAAGCAAAAAACCTTAAAAGGCAACAATATCAAATAGATAACTGTGTGTACTGTGGATCAGTCAGACACGGAGAAGCATTTTCTGGAGCAAACACTTAAGCCCAACTTCAATGTAGAGAGAATAAAAGAAATAGGAACACATTCACAGCCATCAGTGATGACAATGACACCATCTAATAAGAAGCAATCTCTGAGACAGTTTGACGATCTCCCAATCTCATCATTCTTGATGTTGAAGAAAAACAGATTCTTGAGTACCTCTGTCTCATCATTCTTTGAAGTTGGGGCTGATCTTGAAGATTCAAGGACAAAAGTAGCTGTTTAAAATCTCTAATAGAAAAATCTTAAACTGCTTAGAAATCGAATTTGGGGAAGGGAAGACTAATTTTATGAGTACCAAGAAATGGGAATTCCATGCTGCTATCTCATCATTCCTCAAAAATCTTGACTATGCTTGACCCTTCCCGTTTCTGTATGGAGTTTAGAATAAGGTTGGCTGTTTTCATGTCTGTACACAGAAGTCACTGAAACTTTTATTTAGATGGTAACAGATTCAAAGATCAGTGTGGGGAGAAATTATATCATTTTAAAATATTGTTTCTTCTAAATCATGAGCATGATGCATTTTTCAAGCATATATATATTATCTATATTATGTATATGTGCATGCATTGGAGTTTTCTGAATTGGCTATGCTATTAGACTTTCTATGTCTACAGTACATAATCATGAGCCCAGACCTCACTGTTTTAGTTGCTGATAGTTTTAGCAAGTCTTGATATACAGCATTGTACATTTGAAAGTGTTTGTGGGAAATGGTCTTATGTGAGGATTATAAATTCTGCTTTGAAATTCATCCTGATTGGAGATGCTGGGGCAAAGGAGAGAAAAGGAACAGGGATTTCTCTTAGGGATTTATTAATAAATCAACTATATTTGCTTTTCCCCTAACTTTTTGCCACACCTCAGGAATGCTTACTCTAGTCTACAAAGTCAGAAACCAGTGCCCTTTGACTAATCATAGCTCCTTCTAAGTCTTTTAAAAAATGCAAGCAATATATCCCATGAGATACAGCTTTTTAAAATCTAAAAGTCCCAAGATTTATTTGATTTCTACTACTCCATCCCTTCTCTGATATAATTGGTGAAGGAAAAAAGTATAAGGAAATATTCAGAGGAAAACATCAAATTATATCTGAAAATATCATCCTACTTAATTTATCAAGATTTTAAAACATAGATAAAGGTTAAAAAGTAATCACTGAAAGGTCTTGAGCTGGCTAAAGAGTACAATGATAGAGAAAAATATTGAAAGTGACATACACTAAAATTTATAAAGTCATCTCTCTAAAAGTTCATTACTAGAACTCTTCATTGTTCCAGAAAAAAATTTCAATCAGGGCAAGTTAAATCAGTATGCCAGAGCTTGTCTTCCTCTCTCAAATGCACTAGCTTACTACTCTTTACATAATATAGTTACAGAATTCTGTTGGATAAAATTTAGTGGAGACTACAGGTACTTTTTTTGTGTAGCTATGTGGCGAGCTCTTATTTAGAATTCCTAACCCAATAAAAACACTGAAGATTGACATTGCATACTATTTTGACTTCTTATTTCTAAATGAACAAAAATGGGAAGTGTAATAAAGATTTGGACTTAAAACAATATTTCCAGCACCATTTAGGGAATACACATCTCCAGGCTATTAATTCATAGAATTTAAGTTTATTTACAGTAAACAAAATATTTTATTAAAGCTTTTCTTTGAAACTAACAAAAAGTAAAAAGCTAATATTTTTTACTATTAAAAGCTAAATTTTAAAGCACAGGAAATGCCTATCTATTGTCTTTTTTTCCTTATTGGTGAGCACCAGAATTATTTGTGTTGTTTTTCACGATAGAATTCTCTCATAGCTGGCTAATTGCTTGTTAGTCCATTGTCCGCATTTTTACTCTGATCGCATAGATGCAACTATTTACTGATTAGCTTTGATTAATTATTCATTCGGGTGCCCGAAACCTGAATGTCATTCTGAGCATATGCTTTCCCCCACCCATTACATTGAATAAATCTCCTAAGTTGCTTTGTTTCCTCCTAAATAGTCTTGATCTGTTCATTGCACGTCGTATTTGTTGTCAGTGAAGCCCACTAGGACCACGGTGTAGGGTATGTTATTAGCATGGGCGGCTAGGAAAACAACAAAATCTTTTTTGTTGTTTTTTGTTCTGTTTTTGTGGGCATCACTGCCCCCTGGTGGGAGTAGGAGGCTCAGCCTTGCTCCTGGAAAGCTGCTACTGGATATGAACCGCCAATCCTGTGGGCGCCAGTCCTGCACTCAACCCCTACGCCACTGGGGCTGAGCCCACCTGTAACAACAAAACCTTATAACTGATATCCCTGCTTGCTAAGTGTCATCCTCCTTCCTACTGTCCAACTGCAGCCCAAAGTCTTTCCTAAATAGCACATCTGTGGCCACTTCTTTCTGAATATACTGCAATGGCCTTCCATCTTGTGAATTGAGGTTGAGTTAGGTACTGCTTATGAGTTTCCCTTTTAAAGTGAACTTCAGTTTTCTCTCTCCCTCTCTGCCAGGCAAGGAAAGGTGTTTTAATAGGCTCCCCGGCCAAAGAAATAGTGGCCTAATTGTTAGCACACTGAAAAAGCAGAATGAATTCTATACAGCCAACTCTTGAGGAGTTACAGGTTACTCATACCCCCTCCCCCAACCCTGATACTTTAACTTCATTCAAAGTATGTTTCCACCTAGTGAATCATATTTCTTTCAGTGATCTACAACAATTCATCTATTAGTAAGAGGAATCTTGACTTAATCTCAATTGAATATATGTTAAATGTAACAAACAGAAAATAATAAAATGGTTATAAAGCACATAAATCCATAAGGGTTATTAATAAGGAGCCTTTCTGGTACAGTGAGTTACACATTGGTCTGCTAGCTGCAAAATATGCAGCTACAAGCCACTCACAGCTACTGGCCAAAGTCCAGACTTTCTATTCCTGTAAAGTGGTCCAGCTCAGAAACCCACAGGCAATTTTACTCAGTCCTCGAGGGGTTCTATGAGTCAGAATGGACTCAGGGTAGTGGATTGAGATTTATTATCAATAAAAGAGTACAGAGCAATTCTAATCTTGAGAACGAACCCACTCTAGATCTTGCCCACCACATTGATTCAGAAACTTCACTTTCTACAAATTTTAACTCTTCTGATCTAAGGAGCCCTTGATTGAAAGACTTTCACATTTAACCAGTTTTACTAGCCCTTGCTATCTCCTATTTCAAACTCCTATTTTAGAAAGGAGCTGTATATTTTTACTAGTGTAATCATCAAGTGATCCTTCCTATGATATATATCCTCTCAGCAGCAAAATGAGTATTTATGATTGTGCATTTTTTTTAAGCAAAGGTTTAGTTTATCCCCCTGAATATCTCTGTTTTTGCTTTAGAAGAAAATGGTTTCAGGCTGTTTATCTTGCTTTCAACTCCATAGCTTAACTGAGAATCATATAAAATGACTATATTATTCTGTGCTCTTGGTATTTATCATGAGTAGTGTCTTGTCCTTTTTTTCTGGCTACAATTCTTTGAGGATGGAAAATACATGCCCAAGTAACATGACAATATGATTTGTAAAGCATATCAGACAAATTAAAAAACATATATAAAAACATGTAGCGGAGTGACTGGACACTGTTTACACAAACAATGGGGGTTGGCGATAGGGCAAAACTGATAATAGCATTTATTTACAAAGGAAGAACCATGCCTACTAGATCAATACATGTCATAAAAAAGCAAAGAGGGTGTTAAAATCGTACATCTATGGCAGTCCCAGACTCACATTTGTTAAGAGCCTTCAGAACGAAAGATACAAACCAAAGTCTAGTGACTGCCCATTCTGTGCCCGGGAGGTTGCAGTCATCTGTTTCTTCTCACACTAGAGAATTTCAGTGCTATATCTCAGAGTTATTGGTGAGTGTGTGGAACAGGGAGTGAATCACAATGAGCATGAGAAAGGATAACACATTCTAAACTTGATTGTGGTGATGATTATACCACTCTTTTTAATAGCATTGAACTGCTATGCAAACTCTCTGCCAATAAAACAGTTTTTAAACTGAAAAATATATTTTGATGGAAATAAATAACTAAGTACATTGAAACACAGATCTAAAGTAATTTCCTCATCTGTATTTATTTCCATATCTCAGCAAGGTAAATTACTCCTCCCCTCTTTGATGCTCCACTTTATATTCAAATCAACAGCCTCAAAGAGACACCTGAGAACCAGACTTGATGAGCAACTCTGACTTTCTATATCATTGGACATCTTACCTTGACTAGGTAAACCAAGAGCTCATAGAAATGGCTTTTGAGGAATAAAACATGACTGACAATGCAACGCTATCAGGCTAAAACTATCAAAATAAACACTTAGCATGAAGGACCAAAAAAGCAAAGCAATATACCCTTAATAATGTTGCTTCCTTGAGAAATTTTATGATTTTTAGAAATATAAGACAAGAGAGAAGGGAGGTACCCAGCAAGACTTGAGGCTGACATACTAAATCATGGAGAGCATAGTTAGGAAGCCCAGTTTGGAGACAGGAGCCCCCCAAAGCCAGTGAGACCCTGAGAGAAGGGAGGCAGATGATTCATGGAAACAGGTGGTGTTTGCCTGGCCCGCTGTTTTTCTTCTTTCCTAGCCCCTTTCCTTCTCTGGACTCTGCCCTCCGGATTCCATTGAAACTCAGTTACTTCCTTTATTCGCAGTTTCAATCCCGGATGTAACTATTTTCCAGTTATCAACATCTGTGTTGCTTCAGATGGTGTTTCCTCATGTCCTTGAAGCGTTTCCTGAGGTATGACTCCAACTGTTTTGATTCCTGGGGTCATCAATGCCAACCATTCATCAAGCACGTACATCTTGTCTCCCACAGAGACCGGGCTGTTTGTTTGCTGGTTCTGCCTGGATAGATGCACTGAAATGGTGGGCTAGAGCTTTAATTGCTCTCCAAAATGTGTAATCGTATGCACTCCACAGCATAGGAAATCGCTTACAAATGAAAAGGGAACTATAGATCATGATCAAGGAGTTCTGATGGCCCTGTGAGTTGAATAATGGGCGGTTAATCACAAGGTCAGCAGTTCAGATCTGCCAGACACTGTGAAAGCCTAAAATGATGGACTGTCTCTTCCCCCAAAGACATTCAGTGCCCCACACACCCTAGGACACTTCTACTTTGTCCTGCAGAATGTCTATGAGTCAGAATTGACGAAATGGCAGGTTTCCAGAACACGCTCACAATTCCTTTACCTATGAAAATAACTTAGAAAAAAAACCATTATACCCTAAGCAAATTTTAATAGTGATTGAATAATACAACTTGAAATTTTGGACATATTTTCAAAGCACGTCTATCAATGTTCCATTGTGAAAACTGGCTTTAGAGTCACTTGACTCAAGTTTACAACTTCTTGGCTCTCATTATATCCATTTCTCTTCCTAAGTTAATTTTTAAAGTAAATTTTCTTGATTTTACATGTGTATAAGAAAGCTATGAGGGGCATATTAGACAATAGCTGCTCAATCACTACTCAAAAGCAAGAAATCTAGCAAAGGAACAGGACAGAAATAGTTTTGCTTATGAGGTTTCAAATATTAAAATTCTTTCACTTAAGAGTTTAATCTGTACAAATCAACAATTCATGTATTTTTGTTCTTCACCAGCCTATACTTGTATCATTTCCTTTTTTCAACTATGTGTTAAATTCTGTTCTTTTGGCTAAATTAATGACACTATCATTAGAATTGTTTTATACTCAGGAGGGATCCTTGTTAATGTTTTCTATCATAAAATGATAGTGATGTTTCTAAAATGAACCAGAGACAATATCAATCACAGATACATAAATAGATTTGAAGTTCACACTTAATTCTAGCCCCAATTTAAGATCAATTAATTCTTATGACACAGCCCTGCTATAATGTGGATGCTGTAACAATGGTGCCTGGCATGTGGGTGAAGAAACCAAGGGTGTCTGGCTACCAGAAAGCACAGGATTTGGGACCTTCAAGTTTTGTCTTAAAACAAGCAGGCATATAAGTGAGGAGTCAACTAAGTCCTCCAGCTGGAAGAAGCACACCAGCCTGTGTTATCTAAGGATGGTAAATAATAAAACCAAAATCCAAAGGTGGGAATGACATCAGTGCTTATATTGTGACCACCTGGTTTGCAGAAGGCTATAGATGACCATGGACATGTGCAGAGTACCCACATGCATGAATTACTGGTGAATCCCACTAATCATAGTCAAGGGATGTGAATAGTCTTGCTAACACTGGGCATTTTCCACAATGAGGTTTTCCTATGTTCTGCCTAGTCCTTACTGTGATTTTTTTGTTTTGGTTTCTTCGTATGATTGTGTTTTGTTTTGTATGAATTTCTTTATATAAAATTCAGAATAAGTAGCTTTATATAGACAGTAATTGGCTAGGGGCATGGAAACAAGGTGGATCGGGGGATATGGGGAGTTTACAACAATGAGCATGAGAAGGAAATGCTGTGAAATTGAATGTGAAGACGACGGCACAACTCTTTCTAATATGATCGAATGATTAAATTGTAGGCTATGTGAAGAAGATGACAATAAAATTTTTCAAAAGAAGGAAAGAAAGCTCTGGAGGATACATTTAGATCACAGTTGCTCAATCACTATGCTATATCAAGATATCCAATTAAGGACCAACGCAGGAAGAGTTTTGCTTAAGATGTCTCAACTAATATATTTGTTTTATATTATTATTCTTTGGATGTCATAATAGTCTTCTAAAAGAACAAAGTACTTTAAGAACAAAAACTATACCTATATCTACTGGTAAGTGAATCAAACTTGTTTTTCGGGGGGGGGGGGCATCACTGTCCTCTGGTGGGAATGGGAGGCTGAGTCTTGCTCCTGGAGAGCTGATGCTGCATTTGAACCACCAACCCAGTGGGTTGCAGTCCTGCACTCAACCACTATGCCATTGGGGCTCAGCATGAATCAAAGTTCTTATATTTTATGACTTAAGAGAAAATTAATGAGATTGAAACCAGTTTAGCTATATAGCCAACCCAGTAAGATACATTCCATTGTAAATGCTTGCCTTTAGTATTAAAAAGCTGTAATAGGTATTCTTATTGTGCCAACATGGCCAAAGAAGATAGGTAGGTCTGTTGTGACAACATGGCCAATGAACACACACACACACACACGTAAGATCAATTGAAGGGCGGAAATAGAAATGGCTCAGTGAGCCCCACCCTTGCTCTCTTGCTCTTGGATATTGGGACCAGCTGGCTGTCTTGTTTCTCCTGTGTCTTGATTACCAAGCAACACTACCTATGAGATACCTAATCCATGGACTGTTTTGCTGTGAGTTGAGGTTCCTTCAAGCCCTGCTTCGCCACGCTCCTGGAATATACATTTTTTTAAGCTGGGAACTGTTGGACTCTGTCATCTGGCTGACTGTTGGTGACCTGCTCTGCTGTTTGCTGCTTGTAGCCTGATAGCCTGAATTGCTCTACAGAGGACTACTCGGCGGTCCTCAAGACTCCAAGGACTGCCAGTCTACTAGCTGTCTCACGCAAGTGAGTTGCACTGAGCCATTTGTACTCCTTTATAGATTAGTTCACTGTCTATTTCTTATCTTATATATCCTTCTATCCATATTCATATATAATTACTCTTGTCCTGGTTTAGTTTCTCTAGAGAACCCTGTCTAACACACAAGCTCACAGCCATGGAGTTGCATCTTACTCCTGGCAACCATATGGGAGAGAGTGGAATTACTCCTAGGTGTTTCCAAGACTAACCCTTTATGGGACTAGAAACTCCATCCTTTTCCTGAAGAGTGACTGGTGATTTTGAACTCTTGCTCAAATTCACAAGTGAAGAAAGAATTAATACTATTTAAAGCATTGGGTAACTGACTCCATTTCAAAATAGAAAATATAGTTGGTTTGTGCCTGCTTACTAAAAGTCCATGCTGACACCAGAATGTTTGTAAGCATTGAGTTCATCAGGTTTCCTCGAAGTATAAAAAAAGGTAATAGAAGGAAATTGGTGAAATGTTATTGTATACCTTCTGCACTCTTACAGATATTTGTGACTGTTATTCAATCTACCCTTGGTTTAATTTATAAATACTATTTGTTATGACTGAAGAAAAAATTTAAAAACACATTATAAAAATGTTGATGAGACTTTCTAATCACAAAGATTTGAAAGATTTAGTGATATATTCTCATAGGGCAGTAAATTATTTACTGTGACTCTTCTAGTCTAAGTCTTTAACTCCAACCAAAAGATCTTATCCTTCATGGATAAGGTAAGAAGTTGGGAGATGATTCTGATAGGTTTAACCTATGAGTAATTGTGTACAGGCTTCCCTGACATGTCATCCTGTAGTGTATAAAATAAACCCTCTGAGAAGGAGGAGGAGGAATCCCACTATCAGCATGAGATAGGATTTGAGTTTGTCCTTTAGACTTGGGATCTCTGTGTAGTTAGTCTACTGGATACAGATGACAAATATGGCATTATATGAGGAGTAGCAGAACCAGCAGTGAGAGCATGATGACTTTTGTGTATGAGGCTGCCTTGTGGAGTGGGTGCCACTGGGCCCTTAATTGGGAAGTTGGGTTTCCTGACTCATGGGGTGAAACTCAGTCTTGGAGCTGAGTCTTACTGGATTGGATGCTTCTGCATATTCAGTTTAGGGAGGTAAACTTTATGAATTACAGAACTTGAGCTTAATGCCTTCACTAACAGAGTGAGATGCTCCATGGGCATTTATACAGACCTGAAAAAAACTGTACAGCGGGTCTTGATAAACAACTGGCATGTGTATTTCTCATTGACATTACAACCTATTAATATCCTTAATAAATTCTATAATCATGTATTTTGTCTGTGGGTTCTTAGTAGCCAATTAATGGATATTATATCCTAGAGAGGTAGAGAATATCAATTTAGACAACACAATATGTCTCTTAGCTTTACTCTCACTAGAAGGATATCAGAAACAAGGTGGCAGCAACCCAGAGTGGGACATATTCCAATTGGCAATTGGTGATCAGTTTATGAATGTATGACTTTAAAAATGTGTACTCTTTTTATTCAGAATCCTGCATGGTTGAACATCATCAAAATTATTACCAAAGCAAGCTTTTTGTGCAGATCATATTTACTGAAAGTTTGGGCTTGTGGCAGTCATGTACTCATGTCAATTTCATGACTGGGAGTATAGGGGGGGAGTCTAGCCTGTCAATCTGGAGATAGCTGATGAGACCTCTGTGTGGGCATGACTTTTTCCAGCAAATTCTAGAAAATCTCACAGAATTTCCTCTCTGGAGTTGAGAGACTTATGACTCAGTCCTTGGGAGAGGTTGCAGCTGACAAGATCCATGGCAACATGCTGATAAACCCTGAGTCCTAGAAACTGGAGGAACTATGGGGAGACCCCTGCCAGCACTGGGATGCTTCTACCACCATTGGATACTACTGATGAGACCCTGAACCCTGGAAATGAGGAGCCATGGAGAGACCCCTGCCAGCACTGAGATGCTTCTACTGCCACTGATACACAAGACTCTGCACCCACTGGTCTGTGATTGTTCTGGTGTCATTGCACATACTTAGAGAGTCAGAAGACTTTATAGACTGGTATCAGACATATGGGCAAATATTGGGCTTGTGACCTTGGACTGGACTGGATTGGGATGTTTTCTTAATGTACAGTTACTCTTGTATATAAAATTCTTTCTTATACACATATACGTGTCTATGAATTTGCTTCTCTAGTCTGCCCAGACTAACACAGGGCTCCATTAATTAATCATGGCCTTCCTAAAAGCATTTGCTGTTTTGCCTTCTCTTAAAAAGATTTTTTCTGATACCTATAAAACAAATACTTCTTGATGACTTCAAATTCACACCATCAACTATTATTACTTTACTTTGTTTTGTTTTTTAATCATTGAATAGTTTAATCATTCAATCTTATGAAGGAGAATTGTACTATAGTCACCACATCAATCTTAAACATCCTGCCCCCTCCACCACCTTCCATGGTTAAATTGCCTTTAAAATGAGTTGTGTGATCACAATCATTTGTTGTGCCCCCTCTCATCTCCCATCTTCATTATTTACTTCTGAAACCCCCTTTCCTTCATTTTTTCCTGCCCCACCCCATTCCTTATAACCCTCTGTATACCTATTATCATTTTTCATGTTTATTTGATATATGACCTATGTTATCCATACCCAGAGTGGTATTTTTTAAGAAGTTGCTTTATTTGTTTGTTTTGGATGGATTTATGAGTGTATGCAACAGTAAACTTCAAACAAAGGTTAGATTGGGTCAGAGTAAAGATGAGACTTTCTATTACATAAGGGGTACCCCCAATAAAAACAATGAAAAAAAGTTCTGCTGGGCAGAATTTTCACAGTACACATTTTTCCCACTAGAGGAGCATTGAGGAGCTCATTATGAGTTAGTGCACCCAGTGGCCTCGCCACGGAAAGTTTACTTTTGTCACAGTGAATTTTTCATTAAAGGAATTTTGCTCAATCCTCATTTTTGTGATAGATTGCTTAAGAGAACAGTGTGTGGCTGTGAAATTTTGCTTCCTGCTCAGAAAAAGTGGTGCAAAAAACAGTCGTGATGTTGAACTCACCCTTGTAAGCCTATCTTACCCATGCACCTAATTCACCTGGCCTTGCTCCATGTGCCTTCTTTTTATTTCTGAAAATGCAGAGGCCCTTTAAAAAGCAGTAACTTGATGACTTAGAATAGGTAGAGAAAAGAAAGAGGGGGTACTATCAGTCATCCAAACAGATGAATTTTTAAAAATATGTCCAAGAATGGAATTTCAGTTTTGACAAATATATTGAGTGAAATGGAGAGTACATTGAAGGTGATGAGGTTGTTTTGTGGGGAAAATATTTAAATGTCTGGCTTGGGGGGGAGGAGAAAATCCAGATATTTTTTGGGGGGTGTACCCCTCATATACTCAGAAGAAATAAGAAACAAATCACACCCAGACATCTGCTGTCCAAGGTTCATTGGTACACAGTTCACAATGGTAAAGAATTGGAAACAGTCTAAGTTTCCTCAACAGATGAAAGGGTTAAACACAACCTCTGGTATGTATACCTAATGGAATAATACACATCTCTAAAAAATAGTGAAAAGATTAAGCACCTTATCTTGTGGAAATATTTGGAGGATGTTATGCTGACTTGTTAGCCAAGAACAAAAGACAAATACAATATGAGTCCACTGAGGTAAGTTCAGCAGATTAGACATGGGGGAAAGCACGCATATCATGCAAAGTTCCTGGGCTAAGGACTAGATGCTTTATCACGAGCCAGATCAAACCTAGTGACACATAAACATCACCAACTTAAAAAGCAACAGAAAACAGATAAATTTATATGAAAAAGAAATCAATAAAAATGCAGAGTGGCTGTGCTGAGAGGCATCCCTCCCCCATATGCCCTTAAGCCACACAGAGGGATGGGGGGAGAAAGAAGACAGAAATGGGGATTGAGACACTAATCCACCCAAGGCAATGGTATTGTTTATGTCTTCACACCAAGGGAGAGAGAGAGTAGACCTCATTCTGGTGTGCCAACCATTGAAGACGATGTCCCTGCTTGCAGCAGCTCATTCCCAGAGATCACAGCACTATGAGGATAGCACTGAAGATACAGTTCTGGGGAGAGCAGATGGTCTGACCTGCACACATGAGGCAATCCAAGAGGAGATTGGAAGGGAAAGCTTGTAGTCCCCGAGGGATGCAGATTTTAGACTTCGGACACAGGAGCAGTACTTGGCTCTTGACCCAAACTGGTTGGGGGTTACTCACAAGGGAATCACACCCCACATCTAAAGGTGTGATTAGGGGTGGGGAGCACTAGACTGCTCCAACCTGACTGCAGGGAGAGCAACTGGGATTTGTAGGAGACATGTCTTTCGTAAGTGAATATTGAGGACAAAAAGGGTATAAGTGCTGTTAGGTAAGTAGGTCTTGGGATATGGAATCCTGAAAGAAAAGGGAATTGAGTTGAAGGATTATAACAGGTTCTGCTCACCATTTAACAGAGAGTTGTCCATCTACTCTGGGTGAGGATACCAGTTAAACTTGTTCATATGGTCCTGCTCTTTCATTTGTTTTTCTTTGTTTGCTATTGTTTTGGGATGACTATATAAAATAGGAAAGATAAGCAATCCCATGGAGACAGTGACAGGACAGGCAGTCTAGGGGGTATGGAAGGGCATGCAAAGGAGGAAGGTGCATGGTGAACCAATAATGACAGGGATAGGAAACAACAAGTGTTGGTACAATCTGACAAAATAATGATAATTTATAATGTATCAAGGGTTCCTGAGGGAAGGGGGAGTGGAGAGGGAGGAGAAAATGAGGAGCTAATACCAAGGGCTTAAGTAGAAAGAAAATGTTTTAAGAATGATGATGGCAACAAATGTGCATATGTGCTTTGCATATAAGTGATAAATGTGTGGATGTGTGGATTGTATGAATCTCCAGTAAAATGATTTAAAAATAATAATAACAATAATGTCTCTAATGTGAACCAGAGACATAATTAAACCAAAGATGCATGGGAAAAATTGATGGTGAGGAGGGTGTAGCATTCCTGGTCATGTTTGACCAATCCAAAAGTGTCTGAGAGGAATTACTGAGAGGTGACCAAGAGATAAGTATGATGGGGGGCAGGAGGAAAGAAAAATAAGAAAGTAAAATTTATATATGCAGGTAAATGTAAATGTATGATATTTATCTTCCCAACATGACTGTTGAAGACAAAATGGGTGCATAAGTAAATATGGTGTGTGCCTGGTGAAAACTGATGGTGCCTGGCTCTTCAAGGATACAGTGTTTGGAGTCTTAAAAGCTTGTCGTTAAACAGAGCAGACATCTAGCAGGAAGAAACAAAGAAAAAGCACACCAGGCTGTGTGATCACTAGTTGTTGAGAAAAAGAGGTATCAGAAGCTCAAAAGCAAGCACCAAATTGAGGTGAAGGGGCAAGGATACAGCAGAAACCCCAAACCCACCTGTAAAATGATGGCATAGTCCCTCTCACAAGGGCCACACAGAAGGGATGATAAATCCAGGGTAAATAGAGCACGGACAAAACACAGAACTATCCTCTAGCTCTTTAGTATTTCCTTCCACTACCATTAAGGCTTATGTCTTACCTCATTAATACTGTAAGACCTGTGTAGGTTCACTTGTCTCATTAAGACCGTTGATGCAGGAATGTCAGGATGGTTGACCCTTCAGAAACAGCAACAGGAATAAGGATTCTCTGAAGAGATGGGAAGGAGGCGGGGAGGGGGAGTTTAAGTAATGATGACTGAATGACCCCACTGGAGCAGAGCAAATAATAGAATTACAGGTGAGAGGCTATGTGGGATGGGGTAATAGACTGGTATAGATATAAATATTAATATGAAAAAGGCTCCTGGGAGAAGGGTAGAGGGAGGGGATAGAGAGGAGCTGATATCAAAGAGTTGAAGAAGAAAGAAAATGATTTCAAACTGATTGTTGTAGCAATTGTACAATTATGCTTGATCCCCTTGAGCTTTGGAATGTTACGACATCTTTAAGAGCTCCAAATAAAATGATTAATATAATTAAACAAATAAATGCAACAAAATAAAATATTTAGTTTATAGAATCTGTATAGATCAGAACATATTTAAATAAGCTATTTTTTCTTTTTAGTTTTCAGGTATTCATCCATACTATTTTCGAGGTGGACAAATATCAAAGATTTTAAACCTTAAAAAACCTTTCTATATCTCCTTTTTTTAGGATAACTACTGCTTTTGGGCAATAATTTTAAAATATTTTCAAATTTACCCTATCTAAATCTTAATGCTTCAAAATATTCTATAGCTAATTTAACTTTAATTTTTAATTTTTTATTATGATTAAACTACACATAATAAAACATTTGTGAATTCAATTATTTATATTTACTTGTACAATTCAATGACATTGATTACATTTTTCAAGTTGTACAACCATTATCACGTTCATTTTCCAAAGAATTGATTTATTATTGCTCAACTGTTAGCTGCATATGCTTTACAAAAGTGTGCCTCTTTCCCTCTGTAATTGGACAGATTGCAGGGTGTGGCAGTTATGTACTCATGTCAATTTCATGAGTGGGAGGGTAAGGCTGGAGATTAGCCTGTAAATCTGGAGTTAGTCAATGAGACCTCTGTGGACATGACTTTCACCTGAGACTTATGGGAAATCTCGTGGAATTTTCCCTTGGAAGATGAGAGACTCACGGCTCAATCTCTTGGAGATGATTTACTGATAAGACAACACAGAAGCATGCTGATAGACCCTGAATCCTGGAAACTGGAGGAACCCGAGGAAAAATCACATGAGTTTACCCTGATGGAACCAGACCTCTGAAGCCAGAAAAGCCACATAGAGACTCCTGCCAGTGCTGAGATGCTGCTACCACCATGGTTACACAAGACTCTGCACCCACTTGCTGGTAATCGTCCTGGCCTCATTACATGTGCCTCATGAATCTGAAGAAGACTTTGTAGACTGGTATCGGATGTATGGGTTAAAATCAGACTTGTGGGCTTGGACTGGACTGGGTTGTGTGCGTTCTCAATGTTCGATTCCTCGTGTACATAAACCTCCCTTATACCCAAATGCATGTTTATGAATTTGCTTCTCTAGTCTAGCCAGACTAACACACAGGGTTATGTTACTTATACAAATGAAAATACGATGAAAGCTCCATTACCTATTGCGGTGAAGTTCACGTCCTTGGTTTGGCACTATAATTTTAGTCTTTGTAACTCCCATCCAAGGCCTGACTTGTTCTTGTTGTTGGGTGTCTTCACTATGATTGGCTAGTATATTGTGATCATTGGCTAGTAAACAAACTTTGTGAGTGGAGGTGGGAGGACACCAGCCAATGAGAAAGTAGACAAGAGACCAAGAGCTTTATAACCATGTGCTGTCCTCTGCTTTCTGGAGAGAGCCTGTGTCCGTCTGTGAGAATGTACTGTTCAAACGTCACTTTGACTCACTTGGTGCTACTGTTCTGTAAATTCTTATCACTTCTGAAACCAAGTATCAAGGGAAAGTGTTTCAAAACCTAACATTTATATAGATTTTTCTTTTTTAAGATAGGGAACTAATAGTGTCAACATCATTTTAAAAACAAACTTTCCTTTCCCCACTTTTATAGATCCCTATAGTCATATATTAACTTAAAAAAACCACAATTATATTTCTCAATTTCCTGTTCTGTCTACTAGTTTAATTGTATAATTCTATGGTGATGTTTTATTGATCCAGTAAAGCTCTGTTATGATTTTATTAAGGGTTGATATTAATTTTGAGAGGATTGGCGGGTGAAGAATATTAACTTTTTGTTTCAGTTATGATGTTACAAAATTTTCATATAGATCCATGCTTTAGTTTTATAATGTACTTAAGATTGTAGGGGGTTAAGAATGGGATATTTTCTATGCTAACTTATAGATATGCATGATTGCAATAGAGAATAATTATTAAATTTTGTACACAATCATTTTGTACCTAGTACCTATATTCTATATATTTTAAATTCTATATATTTTAAATTCTATATATTTTAAATTAGAGTCTGTTAAGTTAATAGCTATGTGATGTCATTAACAAGGTGAGGTAATTCTATACTTTAAAATATTTTTATCCCCTATTCTATTTTCCTGCCTTATTATACTCATTAGTACCCACTATAAAAATACAATATTCAATCATAGTACTTTAAATTTAACATTTATATGTTAGACTAAACATAAAACTCTATGAAATGCATATGTAAAATTTAATTAAGTGGTGATGAAAAATGAACCCTTTCTCTTAACAGTTGTTAATCATTAAATAATGACAAAATAATGAAAATGTTACTTGTCTTTTCCACCCTTGGGGTAAGATATATGAAAGTAGTTTTGTTTGCTTTTGGTTTCTGTTTGGGTGAAAGTTTACAAAGTCATTAGTTTACTGTAAATAGTTTTTATACCTTTTGCTTTGTGACTTTAGTTAAAATCCTTCCCTGTACCTACTACATTTCTCTCTTCTTCCCTGGGCTCATGGTACTCTTTCCTTCTTTCCTGCCCTGAATGCCCTTTGAGTTTGGTTTGGGGCAGTCACTGCCCTTTTGGTCTCTGATAGCTAATTATACTGATGAGTATATCCCTCTCTGGTGACAGACTTTCTGTAGAGGCCTATTAATTGATTGCCTGAACATTCTCTTTTAGACCAGTAAGTTGGGGTTTTTTTTAATGGTGCTAAATTTTATTCTATGTTTGTTTCTCTGTCTCTGTCCAGACCCTCTTTTATGAATCTGATCAGAGTTGTTGGTACTGATCAGAGCATGGCACATGGCGTGGCACATGACACATGGCACAAGGACTAAGGCCAGTGGTGAATGTGGCTCTTCGGTGCTTTGACTAATTGACACCGTGAGTCTTTATCTCCCTTCCTCTTTGTTCTAGTTGCTGAGAGACTAGCAGTTGCATCTTAGATGGTCCTAAAAGCTTTTAAGACTCTAATTGCAACTCTCCATAATAGGTTGCAGAACTAGGCTATGTTGCATAAATTGGCTTGGTTGTCCTCATGAATTGTGGTCCTAAGTGACTCATTCTCTCATACTATTTGGTTGTGACCAAGAAGTTTCAGAATTTTTTTTGCAAAACATATTTCCATCTCCCTTATAATATCTGCCAATGAGATTGGATAATCGAGTTGAGATATCAGTTTGAGGAGGAAAACCTCCACTGATCTCACTTTTTGTAAGAATACCAAATTATGTGGCAAGGTATTAAAAAGTTCATGAGAGGGGCTGAGCCCCGGTGGTGCAGTGGTTGTGTGTGGGACTGCGGCCTACTGGGATGGAGGTTCAGTTCCAGCAGTGGCTCCACAGGAGCAAAGGCTGGGCCCCCTGCTCCCACCACCGGAGGGCAGTGATGCCCCCAAACAAACAAACAAAAATTTCATGAGAAAATTCCACTACCCACCAACTTTTGAAAGGCAAAAATTTCGCTGATGTTACTTTTTATTCCTTTCTAAGTATAATGAATCATTTGGAAAACTCTCTAAGATGTGTTCAATCAACATTTTTTTAGGTTGACAAAGGAAAAACACAAAAAGAAAACAAAAACTAATAGGCTGTTTTATATTTAATAAGGTGGTGGTCCAAATTTTTTAATTATAAATATTGTATTTTTATCATTTAAAGAAGACAGCTCATTTCATTTTACTGCATAAAGAGAAGGAATGATAATCATTAAGTGGTATGAAAATTCAAATTGCATTATAGCAAGATCATGTGCTAACATTTCTGTAGGAAATAACGAAGGCATTATGTTATTGCCTTCAGCTTTATCTCTCAATGCCACCACCATTTCTTGCAGAATGATGGTAGATCAAATATGTTCAACAGAAAGGACAGAAACAGCCAGTGTGACTATAAGATTTAACCTGACTTTACAATATATACAAGTCATTGCTTTTATTGCACTGAAAAACAATATGTTTTATATGAGCTACGTACATTTTGATTATGTTTATGGGATCAATATGAAATCCAAAATTAAATGTAGTTCACATTAAAACATTGTGGCAAAGGGGGGTATTATATATATGCTTAAGGTTTCCAGATGATTACCTGCTCTGAGAAACAATTCCTTTCCAGCTGCAAATAATAATGTGAAACACAGATTTATTTTGTTTTTTCTAGAAATATCTCACTCGATGTATCTATGTACCTAATCCAACCATTGATCCAAATCCGATTCAATAAAACACAGATGTATGGAGTTACATATGGCAAAAGCCACATACCAGATCAAATAGCCAGCAGCTTGTATAAATTATTCTCATTTGTTCCTGTTCGGATGTGAGCTGAGCAAGGTGTGTGGTTTGTATCCACCAGCTACCTCGCAGAAGATTGCTGAGGCTGTCTGCTCCCTCGACAATTTACAGTCAAGGAAATGCAGTATAGGGATGGTACAAGCTGGAATGGACTGGATCTTGGTGGGTTTTATTTGACTTTATTCAAGAGGAGATGTGAATCCTTGGGCAGGGCAAATGAGTAACACAGTTGGCTGCTAACAGAAAGTTCAGAAGTTCAGGTCCACCCAGACAAGCCTCAGAAACAAGGATTTGCAAAGTGCCTTCCAAGAATACCATTGAAAGTCTACAGAACACCGATCTGGTCTGAGATACATGGGGCTTCTATGACTTGAAAGCCACTTTATAGAAATCAGTATTAACAAGGAACGTTCAGTTATCATCTTTCTAGAATAGTATCTCTCCATAAATGATGATTCTTTCACAACACAGAGGATGTATGTGGAGCTTCATATCTTGATTATTTGAGAAGTGCAGGCATCCATCACTCAGGTCTCCCACTTCCATTGAGTCTCTTCTAGCCCGCAGCCACCCTGCAGGACAGAGTAGAAATGCCTCTGTGAGTTCCTGGGACTGTAACTGTTTATGGGAGTAGAAAGTCCTGTTTTTCTCCCACAGAGCAGGTCAGCGATCTCAAACTGTGGACCATAAGCATCACCGCCAATGGATGTCCAGTAGGACAACAGAGCATCTTATTATTTTAAATTTTATCAGCTATAAAAACAAAACATTATGAGGTTATGAAGGTATCTTTCCCTTGACCTTCCCTTGACATCCAGGTATCTGAAGGAATGTAGAAGACTTAGGTTTATCTACCATCTGCCTGTGGATTCAGGTATGGGGTCTTAGTAATTAATGCTTCTTTAAAATCATCATTGATGGACAAATCAGGACTAAAGTGCTTGAAAAAAGATTACTCAAGTCAAAGGACTATCCTTTCCCACATACAATAAGTTATTTGAATGGAGTATCAAATGACAAGCTGAAACAAGAGGGTCAACCTTGGACTCTTTCTAAAGAAGAGAGTTTTAGTAAATGTTATCTAAAAGAAGAGGACTCATCACAATTCTGAAACATCTCAACAGAACTTTCAGCAATGTAGAAAGGATTGGTGATGGAGCAAGAAATAGAGCAGTTTCAGACAATCACCTATTAATTAACCATTAACATTTGGTAATCTAACACTCAGTTTTATGGGTTAACATAATATGGTTCAAAATAAGTCAAGACGTAGTCTCAGGTTCAAAGCACATATTAAGAAATTGAAAGTTTCACCCTTATATCTTCCCCACCCTTATATGTTGTAAAAAGTCCAATTGAACTTATTAGAAATCAACCTTTCATAACCAGTCTATGGTGTCCTCTTTCAGTAATTTGGAGAACAAAAGAAATATCAATATCTATACCCAAGAACTTCATGGTCAGAGGGATTGAGGGGAAGCTCCTGTGGAGGCTCCTCCATATCCTGCAGACTCGTCCTGGACCTATCAGCTTGGGTTGCCCCAAGAGTGGAAGAGTACAGGTCTCAGAAGTCCAGAGAAGGAATCCCTGTTCATTCTTCTGAATTTAAGCAAGCTCAAGTGTTCTGGCGTAGAGTTTTTTATTTTCCCTGTCTCCAGACATGAACCTAACTTTTGTCTTTGATCCTGCTGCAATCCTCCCAAAACTTCAGAATAATAATTTAAAAAAAGTTTATATTACAATGGATAGGGAGAAGAAATTATCTGTACTAATGGTAGTGTCAGTTAATTATATCCTCATGTACCTACAAACATCATTGATTTAACTCAGAAACAAAACTCATAACCATTTAGTTGATTCTAACTCATAGTGACTCTAGAAGGCGGGGTAGTTCTGCCCCTGTGGGGTTTCAAGACTATAACTCTTTATGGAAGTAGAAAGCCTCTCTTCAAACTGGTGATGCAGCCTAACAAGTAAGCCCTGTGCCACCAGGCCTCCTCATAATTGAGTTAATGAATAACATATGTGGAAGACTAAGTCAGGTAGAAGAACTGAGTCTGGAGGACGAGATTGAAGCAATAATGAGAGTTCACTTTATTTCCCAGCTTAAATTTAGCAGGTGTTTATATCATGGAGTTTAAATTTCAGTACATTCCAATTAACTTAGTGTGAAAGCAATATATTAACTAGTCAACGGATCCATCTATCACAATGAAATACTATCCCTTCAGGTTTTACTTCATTTCCTTTCTGGTGGTGTGTCTTATTATTGCTCACTACATTTTCCCTCTCTTCCTCTTCCACCCTGTTTTCACCCATCAGTTCCCATCTATTTTTTCTAGTTTTCCACAGGATAATTCAAAGTCATTTTTTCATTTGCAGTTGAGTGAAATATATAAAGAATGTAGTACTTATAACTTGGTACATCCATACAGAACAACCAAAAATGCCACATTCTTAAATTGTTGATAGAGTTTACAGTTAACCCACTGGCAAAACAAATTTTGTTACATTGTTATATTGTTATATTGTTTCATTCCTAAGGAACAGAGGCTCTCACTTGCTTTGGCTACACATGATACCTAATGTATAATAAGACTGAAGTACTACCATTGAATTTTAATCTTTTTGCCTCAACACATTTTTTGTTTATTCCCATGAATGTCTTGTTTTTATCTCTCTAATAATTTCATCACTGTGGTTGCTTAATCTATTCTGGACTTGAAACATGTCTTTCCCTGAGCTCCCATTCACTGTGAACTTTCAGGAGATGATAAGACTAGCAGCCTCTACCTTTTGTGCATGCCTGCAAAGAAAAGACAAGGCCTTTCAGCTGGAGGGAGCTATCCCTGAACGCTGAGCATGAGGGCATCATGAGCATAGTTCTCACACTTCACTGCATTTACATGTCACCTAGATGTCTTATTACTAGGTAGATTGTGATTCGGTAGGACTCGGGTCCCTGATGGCATAGTGGTTATGGATTGGGCTTCTTACTGCAGTCAGCAGTTTTAAACCAGCAGACACTCCGTTGGACAAAGAGGAGGCTTTTTATCCCTACAAAGGCTTACACATCAGGATCAAGGAAAGCAAAGATACAAGGTGGGTAGGGGAAAGGTGTGGGGAGAAAGGGGGGATTTATCACAATGCTTACTGTATCCCCGTTCCCCCAGAGGATGGACAACAGACGAGTCGGTGAAGGTAGACAGCGGACAATCGGACAACATAAGATAGGATGATAATAATAATTTATCTTTTATTAAGGGTTCATGATGGAGAGAGAGTTGGGGAGAAGAGAAAAAAATGAAGAGCTGATACCAAGGGCTCAAGTAGAAAGAAAGTATCTTTAAATGATGATGGCACCTTATGTACAAATGTGCTTGGCACAATAGATGTGTGTATGGATTGTGATGACAGCTGCAAGAGCCCACAGTAAAATGATGAGTTAAAGAATTGAACTAACCAGTCACAGTCTCAGAAACCCACAGGGGCAGTGCTACTCTGTCTGAAAGCATTACTAGCAGTGGACCTTGACTCCAAGAATCGCAGTAAGGTTGGTGTGAGGTCTAAGATAGAGCACTTACAAGATGTTCCCAGAGGCATGATGGGAGTTGCCAGAACTTGAAGCATTTGTGGAATAGTATTGTGATATTTGTTTGTGCATTTCGTGCCTGTGCCCACAAAGAATGAATGTCTTAAACTTAGCCTGACAAGAAATTCATGAGCCAGGCAACGCGCTCATTCTTCAAGCATTGTAAGACTCCTGCTAAGTTTGTCCTTGTGAGAAGCAGATCATGATCCTGAAAGCCCCACAGCTCAATTGTCCCCTGCTGACAAGATGAGTGCACACTTCTGGGCTCCAAAACTATAAGGCAAGACATCCTCGCTGTTTAAAGCCACCACGTCTCTGGCAGCTTCTTATGGCAGAAAGCAATTAGGAAGCTAATGCAGACACTCACCGTGATGTGCAGGAATTTCTTAAAATGTTCACGCACAGACTTTACCCTTCCTCTTTTTTCAGGTTTCTGTAGACTCTAACTCAATGGTACATTTTGATTTTATATCTGTGGATAAAACCCAGAGAATGAGACTGGAATTGGGTATTAAGAAAAGACAGTCACTTTTCCCTTAACTTGTTCCAGTACTTTTTGTGTTCTTTTCATTTTATTTTGAACACATGAATCAATTTTTTATAAAAATAATAAACTTTAGAATAACAGATAATAAATTTTGAAGTTTGTTGTAATTTTGTAAGTTTATTGACTTGCAAAATCCTTACTGCATTCTGGACACGAATTGCGCAGTTTTATATGTCAACTTTTTCCTATTTATTATTTTCTTTTTCAACTTTTGATGGCTTTTTAATATACAGAATTATTCATTTTAATATAGTCATATTTAGCAATTGTTAATATTTTCTTAGTAAAATTAGAATATCATAATTGGTTCACTAGCAAAAAAATTAAAAAACCAATTTTTCATTAATAAACAAAGAGGAAACCATTGAGTCATATAATTGCAGAGTATTGGGGAATAATATCTTGAGATACAGCTGGATTCAGAGACAGGCAATGAACAGGATCCATCTCTGCTTCAACCACTCAGTACTACCTTCAATTGACACTTTCATATTCCAGGTGGTGGTCACTAGCGACTTTAGGTTCACCTAAATGATCACAAAGTGAGCAACAGCACACCCACGTTCTATCCTGTTCATGCAGATGGGTGATTTGGGCAACTGTCAAGAGTAAGCCAATTCACCAGATAGATGAAAGGCAAATTAGAATATTTATTGAATATCGACATTCAAGGAGGCAGAGTGGACAAGGTCTGACAAAATCTGGTGCCCCAGGGAACAAGGTGAAAAGTGTTTTTATGGACAAGGAAAAGTGGAGATTGGAGGTGGTTCATGAAAAAAATCAGAGTTAATAAATCTCGTGGTAATCTCAGGGATGTCTTTTGGAGCAGTCAACAACTGTATATAGTCAGGATTGAGACAAGTTGTGTATTTCTCCAACTGTTCTCTTTGCTCCGAGGGCTTTGTTCACATTTCAGCTGCAGAGATGCTCAGTGAATTCTGTCCTTCCAAGACAGGTGGATTATTTTCTAATTTAACAAGAGAAACAGCAAATATCTTCCATTTATCATACATTCTAACAATTTCAAGAACTACAAAATTAAAACAAATGAGAAGTTAAGGAGGCAGTCTCAGTGTCTCACCGGAGCTCCATGTGGCATTGCTTCCAAGCTACCATGTCTGCGGTAGTCTATTATTGCAGAAACCAGCGAGGAAACTGACACAGATTCTCAACGTGATTTCCAACAAAAGGAGACCTTTTCAAGAAGCCCTAAGAAGTATGAACATATTTCCCATCACCTGTCATGTGCCTTCATGCCTAAGTGGAACTCATTCATACCTGTGGCCAAAGGAATGGGCTGTTTGTGGGTTTGATCCAATCTGAGTCCTACTTCCTTCTGAAAATGGAGTCAACCACATGAACTGGAAATGGGTTTCAGAGTAAATTTAATGAAGAACAGTTACCTTGGGGGATAGAGTGGCTAAAAACAAATTAACAAACGGGAAAACAATATTAATAAAAACCACTAGAATAAATACCCAAACTCACCACCTTTGAGTCAATTTCTACTCAAGCAACCCTGCAAGACCGCAGAACTAGTGGAAGACCTCATCCTCGTCCTTTCTTCAGAGTGGTTGGTGGCTTCAAACTAATGATCTTGTCATTAGTAATCCAAAGTGAAGCCCACAAGACCACCAGGACAACAATAATGTAATCTTGGTAGGTGGTTACTATTAAATTCAAATACTAGCCTGTCCTTTTACTAAATATGTAATAGATGCTTACTATTTTAAAGTTATAATTTCTTTATATCTAAAATGGATATAAAAATTACCTTAGTATGGGATCAAATAAAAATTAGGTGTAAGTGCTTCATACATGTAGTCACACAGTAGTTATTAACATTTAACTGTCCATTGAAAACAACATGTTGTCATTCATAAAGAATATTTGTCTTGGCACTTTTCTCTCTGATTCTGATGATAAAGGAGATTTATTTTATTTTATTTGGATGTTTTGTGGTTGTTTTTGCTAATTACATATCAGTTATGGGACAGAGGTCAGAAGAGTAGAGTTTAAGCATGCTCCAGTGAAATTCACCGTTAGATAATATGCTAGGTGGTGATATTGGGACACGCACAATCTCCTTCGCAACACATTTACTTGTTCTGTGCCAGCCAGTTAACTTCAAGTTCTTTTGTTTGCTAAAAAACAAAACAACAACAATGACAAAAATAAGTAATTTAATTAACCTGTTTGTGATTTTTCTCACCTTTAAAAATAGGAAATCCCTTCCATAAAAGAGTCAAAGCTATGGTAGGTGGTTAGCATGTAATGAAAATAGCAACATGAATACAAGTTCCATCCCCACCCAACATGTCGCCTACACTAGACAAGGTTTCTCAAGGCCTGTGCTTTCTTTCATCTTCTTCCTAGATCAACATTCACCAGGAAAGTCCCACACATCCTTTTAAGGAAACAAATGTCCACAGGATTTCTCTAGGAAGATGATAGTCTCAAGAAAATCACCGTCAAGGGGACAGTTAAGGGGCACAGCACTTCCCATTTACTATAATAACATTAAGCTGTGGCAAGAAGCCAATTTTTAAAAAATTTATTCTTCCTTAGCTTATTTGTGGCCAAATTTGAACTCATTTATTTTTAAAGAAGCCTCACTTACAACAGCAATAGTAAGTGGGCTCTTTAGGTGTTTGAGGTGTTTAAAAGACCTCAGGTTCATCACAAAATATGTTTCTATTGCTAATGTTCTATTAAAATATATTATGCTATTATTTCTTTTTGACATTAAAGGAACTTTCTATTTATTTAATCCATCCACTGGACTATCTTTTCAAAAATCATTTAATTAGCTCTTATTGAATACCCTGGATCTGACTACCACCAAGTTAAAAGTATAAGAATAACTAGAAAAGGTTCTACAAACATGAATCTTTACAGAAACAGAATAAAATTAGATATTCATATGAAGAAAATGGCTGACACAAACTAGTAGGGACTGGTTGAACTACTCAAACTCACAATGAATCTACCCTTCCCTGTTTTTGATTGTTCCATCCGAACAAGAAATTCACTTGGGAGAGGTTTGAAGATCCCTTAAGATTTCTAGAGTAAATGGCATAATGTGAGTCCTATAATATTTAGAAATGTGGCACACTTTTTTGTTTAGCACTCACTCCTTCACACTTTATGAATCAGTATGTAGTCTTTTGAGTTCATTAGATGAGAGTAAATAGAAATAATAACCATTAAATTCCAAACTTTATCTTCTTCAACTAGGAGACTGCATTTACAAAAGCACCTGCTTTAAAAATTATTAGTATTACTGTGAGTATTATTATTACTGTGTCTTACATCATTCACTGTATCCGTTTGCTTACAATTCTGCTATTCATTCCCCTCAAGTGGGGTTATGTACTATAATCATCATCGCAATCGGTTCCTCTCCTTTACCACCTCTTTTCCTGAACCCCAGTCAACCATTCCTGTCTTTCCTAATGCTGAAGAGTTGCTCTATCTTGGATTTCA
The DNA here is from genome assembly GCA_004026705.1 of Nesogale talazaci. Taxonomy (NCBI): domain Eukaryota; kingdom Metazoa; phylum Chordata; class Mammalia; order Afrosoricida; family Tenrecidae; genus Nesogale; species Nesogale talazaci. The sequence continues at coordinate 206,247 of PVJH01000364.1, forward strand.
TCCATTGAGTATTTTAATTATAAAAATAAACATAGACAGGTTTAACAAGATGAAAGAGGTAAAACTATGGCCATGCTAGTAAGAAGAGGAAATATTAAAGAACTAGAGGCTAGTTGTGTTTCATCAGTGCTATTCTGCATCCTGGATACATTATCCCTTCTGTGAAGCTTTTCTGTGAGACACTGTCCTATTATCTAACAGGTGACCTGCACCGAGGACCAGATACTCTGGCAAGGCCAAACCCAATTGTGCATGTGTCATCAATAGAAGAAAGAGATGCAGGTAGAACCATGCTGAGAGACATCTCTCTCCCCTCTTTGGTCCTTCCTCCACTTCACCCTTTATGACAGACAGGTAGAGAAAGGAAAAAGGATGGCAATGGGGGAACAGGGCACTAATCTGCCTAAGGGGAGGATATTTATGTCTCCATAGGGAAAGGAGAGAAATAGACCACATTCGGGTGCACCAAGCCTTGAAGGCAACGTTCCTATTATGAACAGCTCATTCACAAAGTGGACTGACGTAGAGACATGACATCCCCTCCCTAGATGACTGCATTTCAGAGGAAAGCATTGAAGAGACAGTTCTGGGAGCAGTTGGTCTGACCACCCATAGGGAGACAAGCCAAACAGGGGTGCAATAGACCAGCAATGGGAACAATGCCATGAAATCCCTGAGGAATCCTGATTGCAGACTGCTGGCTCAGGGGGTAGCGCTCGGCACCTCTTCTGAACTGGACTGGAGATATTTACAAAAGCAGCCTTCAACCACCTTTCAGAATAGCCATCAGGCAAATCGATCAGAGCAGCATCATGCTCGAGAGCACTATAATACAGCAGTCCCAGGGTCACTGTGATGTTGTAAAGAAGATGAGGTGGCACTGAAATAATAGATACCATATTTCAACTGCAGGTTCCTTTCTCACCCGTGCAGCAGGGACTTTAGTGAGCCACTATTTCTCTGTTAACTATATCATCATCATCATGATAATATTCTGAGAAAGTTGTTAAGATGATTTAGAATACAATAAGTGACTGTAATTCATGGACACCCCCTGTGTATCAGAGTAGAATTGTTTTTTCATAGGGTTTTCAGTGGCAGATTTTGGGGGAAATAGATCACTGGTGTTTCTATAAAACAAATTTGGGTAGACTCAAACTTCCAACACTTTGATTAACCTGTTAACTGTTAATTGTTTGTGCTATTCATAGGAAAAAGTACTAGCATATAGCAGAATTATAATAAATTGTGGCTATTGTAATGGAGATATTTGCTGTTGTTAGATATTCTGGAGTCAATTCAAACTCATAACAGCCCTGTGTACCACAGAAGGAAACAGCCCCATCCTGCACCATCCTCACAACTCTTGCTGAAGCTATGGTTGAGGCTATGGTAGTACCCATTAAAATTCCTTTATTATAGATTCTGTTTTGTCCCTTATCATTTCTATTAAGCTTGTTAATTCTATGCTGGAATTTTCAGTGCTTGTTTTCAGGTTTTACCTTGTGCTTAGTTTTTACATCTCAATACATCTGAAGATTTGACTACATTTGCTAATAGATTACTTTTAATTAATCTTTATCCCTTAATGCTACTCATTATATTTATTCAGAGTCCAGTGCTATCCACCCCTAACTCTAGTTGAGAAGTGAGTAACAAGGGGACATTAGCAAAAGCATTATGGATGAAGCAAAGTATGAACTATGCATTATAAGGCTAGGAATAATTGAAATTGAATAAGACTTTACCTTTGCTTTTTGATATTCCATATAAACCAACAATCTTCCATTTGCATTTGCTGTTATAATGCCTTCTCCCTTATGTCAACATTTTGATGCAGCATTCAACATTCCAAAATTGATGTAATTTTTAGGGACAAAATAAGTGATTTATTTTTATTGTCAACTTGGTGATCTTCTAGCAACCTAAATTTATCCTTATATTCAGATTTCTGGCAGAGTGGGATCATGTGTGATCATCTAATCCAGTTGTTTTCAAAATGGAATTTAGGGAGAATCAAAGTTCAATGGAGACACTTCAGGTCTAACCTAGGGGGATACAAAGCAGACTACAGATAATGTTTTGCTCCTATGAAAACATTCCACTTCATATTGATTCATACTAAATTCTGGATGAGATTTTTATGGGAGAATAAATGCAACTTTTTTAAAATGGTGAAGCATCGATATTTTCATATGTGAAATTGGAATTAACTCAAGTAGTATACCAGATATTATTATATTATTGTCATAAAGCATTGCTATCTGACTTAAAGTATTGTTACTAAGGTTCCAATTTATATATGCAAAAATTTTCTCTAAGGGCATTAAAGGGGGAGCTAGATCATAAATTAAAATAGAATTTAAAAAGCACTTCTGTTGTTCCTGCTATGAACTGTCAAGTCAGTTTGAATTCATAGCAGTCCCATGCACTAGCTAGTTCAGCACTGGTCTCACAATGGTCATTTTGTTTGGGCACATTGTTGAAGCCATTATGTCAGTCCAATTCATGAAGGAAAACAGAAAGAAAGTACCCAAGTAGACTTCAGAAGACTCTGACACTTGCTGTCAATTATACTTGTAGAGTAGTGAAGACAAATAGAAGAAATGATGAAGTGAAAGAGCTGAACAGAAAACTTCAAAGAATAGCTCAGGAAGGCAAGGTAAAGTAGGGTAATGAAAGGTGCAAAACCTAAAGGGAAGGAGATGCTCAGCATATCTTAAGCTAAAAGAACTCGAGGGAAAAAAAAATCCAAGTCTCTAGTTTCAATATTAAATTATTCTATGAGCAAAATATTAAATGGGCAGGAGGTACTAAAAGAAGATGAAAGGAACACACAGAGTCACTGCACCACAAAGAACTGTATGACATTCAACCATTTCAAGAGGCAGCATTTCATCAAAAGTTGGTGGTGCTGAAAAAGACAAATTTTTTACACACTCAAGGCATTTCCACAAATGTTCACATTGCCAATTGAAATGTTTCCACAAGCTAATGAAGTGCTGGAAGTACTCACCTATGCCAAGAAATTTGGAAGCAGGTACCTGGCCAAGTAAATGGAAGAGTTCTAGCTTTGTAAATGTTCCAAAGGTTGGAGCCCATATAGACTTTGGAAATTATTGAATGGTCATTAATATCACATGCATGTGCAATTTTGCTGAAAATGATTCAGCAATGCACACAACAGAAAATTGGCAGGGAGTTGAAAGCAATTCAGGACAAATTCAGAACAGAACTTGGAGCAAAGTATATTGTTATTGATGATGGATAAAACTTGGATAAGAGCAGGAAATACCATAAAGATGTTTATTCATATTTTACTGACTAGGCAAAGACCTTCGATTATGTGGATCATAACAAAAAACAGCACTGAGAAGAATGGAACTTCTAGAGCACTTAACTGTGATCTTGTGGAATCTTTACAAAGATCAAGATCTTGTGGGATCTTTACAAGGTCAAACAGAAAAAAAGGATGGGGTTTGGTTTAAAATCAAGAAAGTTAATCATTGTATTTTCTCATATTATTATTTCACCTATAAACTGAGCAAACAAACCTAGGAGCAGGACAGGACTGTATGAAGGATGTACCAACAAGATTGGGGGAAGGACTATTAACAACCTTTAAAATGAAGATGATATAACTTTGCTTGCTGAAAGTGAGAATTTGAAGCGTGTAAGGATGAAGATAAAAATTGAAGCCTTCAATATAAACAAAGCCCAAATCCTCATAAAGGAACCAAATGATCAACAGATAGAAAATTAAAGCTGTTAAGGATTTCATTTTTTTGGGTTCCACAATCGATGCTCATAAAAGTAGCAGTCAAGAGATCAAGCAATGCATGGCATTGGGTAAATCAATTGAAGAAGTGCTCTTTAAAGTGTTGACAAGCAAGGATATTACTTTGAGGACTGAGGTGTGCCTAACTCAAGCTGTGGTATTTTCAATGATCCCCAATGCATGTGAAGTTGGACACTGAATAAGGAAGACTAAATAACTGATGCTTTGAGGTTGTAGTGCTGGCATTGAATATTGAAAGTACCGTGGTGTGCCAAAAGAATAATTCTGTCTTGGAAGAAGTAGAGGCCACATGCTCCTCTGAAGCAAGGATAGCAAGATTTCACCTCACTTACTTTGGACATGTTTATCAGGAGAGTCAAGACCCTGAAAAAGGGCACCATGCTTGGTAAAGTAGAAGAGGAGTGAAAAAGAAGAAGACTTTCAAGGAGATGGATTGCTACTGTGGCTGAAACAATGGGCTTAAATATAATAACAACTGTGCGCAAGGCATGAGACTGGACTGTGTTTTCAGTGAGGCAAAGTCTTGCCAACCTGACTTCTAAGGAGGACTTTGGTTCTGCTTCATCCAAGACAGAATCGTTTGTTCTTCCATTGTTGCTATGTACTGTCTATGTTCTTTATCCAAACACCATAGTTCATAGATATCAATTTTACATACATGTGGGTCAATTGACTAAACCATGGCTTGGGTCGGGGCCACCTTAGTCCTCAAACAAAATATTTCGAAGAAGTCTTATGCAGCAGAGTTACCTAATATAATATATCATTAGCTATCTTAACTTGGACATCTATGAGCATTGATTGTTGATCTAAGCAAGATTAAATCCTTCATAGCTTCATTCTTTTTTGCTTTGCATGACATCTTCTGGTCCAGTTGTGAGGACTGTGATTCTCTTTACTTGAGCTGAAATTTATATTGAAGACTGCAATCCTTGATTGACAACAAATCCTTCAAGTCCTCCTTGTTGTCAGCAAATAACATTACATCATCTATATATTAGTTAATAAGTCTTCCTCCAATCTTTTCTTTTAATCAATTTATTTTTTAACTACTTTTATTGGGGCCTTTTACATCTCTTATCACAAACCATACATTCCTCCAATCTATCAAGCACATTTGCACATATACCACCATCATCATTTTCAAAGCATTCTCTTCCCACTTGAGCCCTTGATATCAGCATTCCATTTCATCCCTCTTCCCTCTCCCACCTGGTCGCCCTCATGAATGATAAGTTATAGATTAGTTTTCCATATCTTGCATCATCCTCCATCACCCTTCACCCACTTTTCCATTATTTATTCCCCTGAGAGGGGATTCTAGTTTGATCCTTGTGACCAGTTCCCCATTTTTCCTCCCACCCTCCCCTAATTCACTTGGAATCTCTACTCTCCTTGTTAGCCCTGAGGGGTTTACCTATCCTAGATTCCCTGTGTTGGAGGCTCTTATCTTTAGCAGTGTGCATGCTCTGGTCTAATCTTCTTTGGGGAAAGAAGCACTAAAGAGCTAGAGAAAAGTTGTGTGTTTCATTGGTGCTATATTGCACCCTGACTGGCTCATCTCTTACCTGTGATCCCTCTATGAGGGGATGTCCTATTAGCTACAGATGGACACTTAGTCTCCACTCCATGCCCCCCTCCACTCACATTGGATATGGTTTTATTTTGGGTCTTAGATGCCTGATACCTGATTCCATTGACACCTCACGATCACAAAGGCTGGTGTGTTTCTTCCATGTGGGTTTTGTTGCTTCTGAGCTAGTTGACCACTTGTTTATCTTTAGGATGTTAAGAACACAGCTGCTATTTCTTTTGATAGACTGGCACCACCATCTTTCTTCACCACATTTGCTTATGCACCCATTTTGTCTTCAGCAATCATGTCAGGAAGGTGAACATCACAGAATGCTGGATTGCTAGAACAAGGTGTCCTTGTGTTTAGGGAGAGCTTGAATTGAGACCCAATGGTCATCTGCAACCTTAATTCCTAACATATGGATATGAATATGTGGTTCCATTGCCCACTATTATCTGTATTTACATACGTACACGCCTAAATTTAGGTCTCTATAAATGGTTTTTGCCTCCTGTTTTTCCCTCCATTTCCTTTTTCACATCCCTCTTGTCCCACCATCATGTTCGATCTTGATTCATGTTTAGTAATTGCTCATTCCTACACTACCCCTCATTGAGCCCCACTAGGCATCCTACAATCATCCTTCCATTGTTATTTTTATGTTGTATTTTTATATTTAGTTCACTTGCTATTCCCTTGCCCCTGTATTGGTCTCCCCATTTCTTTTTTCTCATCTCGCTTTCCCCCATATCTTCCCGGGTATCTCCAAATTATTTATCCTCTCTATTTTATCTAGATAGACCTGCAGATACATTAATAAGTGCAAAAACCAGGAAAACCAGGAAAAGCCAAAGAAAACAACAAAGGAAATCAAAACTAACAAAACGATAACAACATCAAAACAAACACAAAATAACAATAGCAAAAAAAAAACCTCAGACAAAAATGGAAAAGCGTATAAATAGTTGCAGCTCTGTTTGTTGGCCTTTAGGAGTGTTTTCCAGTCAGGTCTGATGGGATGCCACACTCTGTCTCCCAAGTCTATTTTTGATATTCCCCAGGAGTTTGATCAGTCTGCTTCCCCCGCTGATCTGCTGCATGCCCTCAGTGCTTCACCCCAGTGTGATGGGGCCAGTCTGTGCACTGTTTCTGCACTGTGTCTCCAGTGCTGTGCCCAGTGGTGCCATGGTTCAGTGAGGGACACCATGTCCTCTGGTGAGGTCAATCCTCTGGTGCTCCCTGTGTTTTGTCTGCTCCCAGGATGAACATCTTCCTCAGGACTTGATGGGCCAGGGTGTCCTCTCCTCCCTCTCCATCCTTTTGTCTTTCTCCCCGTGTGCTCTAATCTGATATGCTCCTCTCCCCAAGCTGTGGCATTTCAATGCAGTCTATATCTATGAACAGACAGGTGGGGGTGGGTAGGGTGTCAGCGCACAGACCTCTCTATTGGTTCCCTGGCACATGCCAGTATATTGTATTCACGTCTTGGCATATCAAGTTTAAGAGTGGTCTCTCTCTCTCCTTTTTTTGTGGAGAAATAAATAATACCCTTCACTTAGGTGGTGGATTAGTGCCATGATCCACATACCCCCCCCCCGACACACACACACACACACACACACAATTCATGTATTTTTTTCCTTTTGTCTTCTTTCCCCCCTCTTATTAAATTGGTTCCAATATGTATCCCTGGATTAGTTTGGGCCCCTACCATAATTGCTGGACTTAATCCTAGGCATGTATGAATACAGTAACTTTCTCCCTATGACCCATTTTTTATGTTGTGCTTTTTTTTTTTTAAAGCTAACCTCAGTGGATTCATGTTGTACTTATGCTTTTGTGCTTGGCTTACTTCACTTAGCATGATTTCCTCCAGTTCTTCACAAGTGGCAATGGGCTTCATGTATTCATCACTGCATTTTAGGGACACATAGTACTCTACTGCATGTAGGTAACAAAGATTTTTGATGTATTGGTCTGTTGATGGAAATTTGGGCTGTTTCCAACTCTTTGCGATTGTGAAATGCTCTGCAGTGAACACTGGTGCATGGATGTCTGGCTATGGTTTGTTTCTTGCTTCTTCTGGATGTATGCCCAGTAAGGGCATTGCTGGGTAGAATGATAATGCCATTTCCATTGGGTAGAGATATTACATACATGATTATGATCTTCCAGTGCTGCATTTGTTGATATACTTCAACTTATAATCTGTCAATTCTAGAACATTGTTATTAGTTAGTGCCTTCAGTGAAACTCGACTATGTCTTTCAATACTGGCATTTCTTGGTCTTATGCTACCTCTTGAAATTGTTGAATATCAAACAATTATTTTTCTACTATGACCTGTTTCTCCCATCTTCCTTATATAATTCTGCATTGTTCAATATCTTGTCCATTGAGTCCTTCAATATCACAACTTGAGACTTGAATTTTCTCTTCATTTACTTCATAAATGCTGAGTGTTTCCTCTCTTTTGGTTTTCTAACACCCACTCTTTGCACATTTTATCATAAAACTTTACTTCACCTCCTTTTCCAGCCCTTAAAAATATTGTTTTGCTCTTTTGCTTAATTATTTCTTCCATTGACATTAGCTATTTTACACTTAAGAACCAGTTGCAGAGTCTCTTCTGATTTTTGCTTTAGTACTTTCCCCCCTGTCTTCTTATTAGTGGAGCCCTCGTGGTGTAAGAGACCATGCATTGGGAGTTAATCACCAGGTCAAAGCTACTGATCACTCCAAAAGAGAAAGATGAGGCTTTCTGCTCCTAAAGAGTTACAACTTGAATGATCAAGGGGCTAGGCTATTGTAATGGGTTGCACTGAGTCTGAATTAACCGGATGGTAATTTGATTGGTTTGGGGTTTGATCTTTCTAATGTCCTGTTTCTGTCGTCGAGTATGATGTGATGTTCTTGGTCTTCAATCATAAATGTTCAGTGCATCAAATATTCTGGACATGTTTTCTAGATTCTCGTGAGATATGCTCCAGGTCATACGTTGACTCTCATGGACTTGTTTAACTTTTCTTTAGCTTCAGCATGAACTTATATGTGGGCAGTTGCTCGGTGAAAGTTGCAGTATGATAAGGTTTGAGGACGTTACCAGGATAGATCTCCTTCCCTGACAAAGGAGGCAATCTAGAGAGCTGCTCTTCTTCCTCGTTTCTCCCGCTTTCAAAATCACAACATAAAGCCACCGTAAAACTTTCAAAGCACCCTGTTAGAAAAATGGCCTTTTTAATTACCTTTGGCAGCCAGTGATAGACGATTTGGTTAGGCAGTAATCTAAATTTTGAGGTCAGATTTTTCTGGACAGCTTGGAATGGAAGCACAGAGCATAATTCACCCTTCAGTTATTCTCTTTACTTGCTGCTGATATTTGAAGTGCAGAACTGAACGTTGGAGTCCTCCTATGTGTGAGGCAACATTAGGGATGAAAACCATGCACTAAATATGTCAATTCAGGCAATACTAATAGCGCAGGGCCCTGAGGACAGTGGTGTCATTATATCCATCCAAGACTACTCATCTAGGTTTATTTACATAAAAGAAAAATTATACTTTGTTTAACCTGTTATTTACTTTAAAACATTTGACCCAAATTAATGGGAACAACCAAGTAGAAAGACAAATTTACAATTGTGATAAATGCTAGGGGTGAGAGTAGAAAGAAATAACAGCATGGTAAACATCGGAAAGATTGACATTGTCAAGTATTTCATATCACTTGAATCCTCAATCAGTGCTCACTGAGCAGCAGTCAAGAAATTAAACATGTTGCGGGCAAATCTGCTACCCAAGATGAGTTTTGGAGAACAAGGATATCTTTTGGAGGCCTGAAGTACACCTGCCTCAAATCACAATATTTTCAGTTTTTGCCAATGCCTGTAAAAGTTGAACAAAGAATGAATCGATGCATTTGAACTATGGTGTTGGTGAAGAATATTGAAAGTACTTCCAAAAGAACAAATAAATCTGTTTGGGGGAAAGTATAACCTCTTAAAATCCAGGAGGGCAAACTTCATCTCATTTGTTTGGAACAAATTGGAAGAGACCCACTTTTGGAAAAGGACCTCATGCTTGCTAAAGTAAAAGGACAACAACAAAGAAGAAGACCCATCGCAAGATGGATTGGCACAGTGGCTTCAGCAATGCAGGACCAGGCTGTGTTTTGCTCCATTGTACATGGAGTCACTGTGAGTCAGAAACAGCTGGACAGAATCTAATGGCAGTGACATTTAGCAAGTACAAGGCTCCAGGAATCCCTGAATGGTGCAAATTGTGAACATATTCTGCTGCTAATCAAATGGTTAGATGTTCTAACCTACCTGGAGTGCTTCAGAAGGAAACCTGGTGATCTGCTTCATAAAAGTCAGTCATTAGAGACCCAATAAAACACAGTCCGACTCTTACCCACATGAGTTGGGATTTCCGTGAGTTGAAGTCCACTCAAAAAACAGTGGTTATGAGACTCAAAAGCAACTGAGGTACATTTTGGGTAAGGTTTTAGGGAAGAATTGAAGTCTCCTTCAGTATGAATTGGAATTTCAATATGAATTGAAAAAGTCAATGCAGGAAGGCGGCATCCAGGATCTGAAGCATCGCATGCAAAAGCTTGAAGATGAAGAATTGAAAGAGGTCTCCAGGGATCCCCAGTGATATCATAGTTATGTGATCAGCTGCTAGCATAGTTTGTTGATTTGTAACCACCAGTTATTCTGGAAGGAAAAGCTGTGACCATTTCCCCCATGAAAGGTGGACCATGTTAGAAACCTTACCAGGCAGCTGTATTCTGTCCCATAGAGTTGTTAAGAGTTGGAATCTGACTTGATGGCAATGGATTTGGTTGGGGGATCTAATTCATCTAGACATTTAAAGTATTTGAGTGAGGACAGCGGAGAATACATGGGAGGAGAATTCAAGCATTAAAAGTGATCATAACATAACCTGTACAATTTGAAATGGAGATCATTGAAGGACCCTGAGGAAAAGGTATATATAATCTTTGCCTCTCAGGCCATTCTAGATTGAAAGACTGGGGTGGGGAAATCAATTAGGAGACTGTCTCAATAATACCAACAAATAGATATCAAAATACAACCAAAAGAAATGAGAAGAGGTGAGAATGTTTAACAATGTGTTTGCTAATCAATTGAGATGGTGGGAGAGAGATGAATCCTTGAGGGAGAGAACAGAATCAGATGTTGCCCAGGTTGTGGGTGAGTGATTCTCTGCACGGAGAGAAGAAACCCAAGAAAAGGAGCAGACTTGCTGTTTTCAAGCATTGCTGAAAGGCAAGTTTAGGCTACAGATAAATGTTAGGATTAGCTTCCAGGCCTCAGTGGCTCACTCCCTTCATGGTGTAACTGCCTCTCTCCTTTAATGTTAGGCAGTCTGCCTATTGGCCTCCTTCCTTGGCATGGAATATAAACAAATGAATTCTAAAATCTAAATCTATTTCACATCTTTTTTAAAAAAATCATTTTATTGGGGGCTCATACAACTCTTAGCACAATCCGTATATACATCCACTGTAGGCAAAGCACATTTGTACCTTTGATGCCATTATCATTCTCAAAACATTTTCTTTCTACATAAGCCCTTGGTAATGCCTCCTCCTTTATCCGCTACTTTCATGCTCTCCCCTCCCTCATGAACCCTTGATAATTTATACATTATTTGGTCATATCAACTGCTGTCCCGTAGGTTCTTTCACTCATTTCCCTTTTGTCTGTACCCCAGGGAGGAAGTTATATGTAGAAGCTTATAATCCATTCCCCCTTTCTACCCCACCTTCTTTCTATTCTCCTGGTGTCACTACTCTCCCCAATGGTTCTGAAGGGATCATGTATCCTGGATTTCCCATGTTTCCACTTCCTATCTGTACCAGTGCACATACTCTAGTCTAACCAAATTTGTAAGGTAGAATTCAGATTTTAGAGGGAGGAAGCATTTTAAACTGAGGAAAGTTGTATATTTCATTGTTGCTACACTGTGCCCTGACTTATACTTAGCTATTTACACGTGCTTTCCTTTACTCGAGTACATACTAATGAAATTTAGATTATCTATGGTCAGTCATAAGACTCTCAAAGTGATTTCTAGTGGAGTCTTTCTTGCTGAGATAAAAAAAATAGTTATTTTGAATACAGAATGATTAACAAGGAAGATCACTAGTTAATAGTTGCTTTCACAGAGTGCCCAATAAGCAATAAGTCTGATGTGATGAAACCCCTGTGAAATTGTTCACTACAGTTTACCAAGTAATCACAGGTACGCTTGAGCTTTCCTTCATTGCTGGCTCTCCATTCCTGTCAGAACTCGCAAACTTACAAAAAGACTTTGATTCTATAAAATAGGTACTGTGGGGTGTGTGTGAGAGAAAGGGGTCATGCCTAGAAACAGAATCTTTAAACTAGTGGGAGAAATACAAAATAAAATCTTCATTAGAGATTACTAAACAAAAGGACAGAAGACTGTGCTCTTCTTGCTTATTGGGCAGTCAGGCACAAGTCCCCTACAACTCTGGAACTTAAGGAAAGGAAATAGCCAATCAATTAAGAGAGAAAAATATTTTTTAAGGGGGGGGGGGAGCATCACTGCCCTCTGGTAGTGGGAGTAGGAGGCCCAGTCTTGCTCCTGGAGAGCTGCTGCTGGATTTGAACCTCCAACTCAGTGGACCACAGTCCCGCACATAACCACTACTGGGGTTCAGCCCCTAAGAGAGAAGAATCTTAATGTATCTTTCCTTCTGATGAATTTCTTCAACAAATGTGTGTGAGGCATCTGTTGGAGACTTGTGGGAGGAGTCCTGGTGGTACAGTGGTCAAACATTTGATTGATAACTGAAATGCTGACAGTTTGAACATTGAAGCTTCTCAAAGGGAGAAAGATGTGGCAGTCTGCTTCCTTTAAGCTTACAGCCTTATAGTCCATGATGCTCACATGATCGCTGAAGACAAATGTATTCATAAGCAAATGTGGTGAAGAAAGCTGATGGTGACCGGCTATCAAAAGATATAGCATCTGGCGACTTAAAGGCTTGAAGGTAGATAAACGGCCATCTAACAGGAAAGTAACAAAACCCACATGAAAGAAGCACAACATGTGACCACAAGATGTCAAAGGAATCAGGTATCAGGCATCAAAGAAATAAAAATTATATTATTGTAAATGAGGGGGAGTACAGGTTGGGGACCCAAAGCCCATTTGTAGGTTAAGAGACTTCCCCTTACAGAGGGGTCACAGAGAGACCTTGTGCAGTGGGGTGCAGTGTAGCAATGATGAAACAAACAACTTTCCTCTGATTCTTCAATGCTTCCTCCTCCTCCCCATCATGATTCCAATTCTGCCTTACAAATCTGGCAGGACCAGAGGATGTACAGTGATACAGATAGGGATCATGTATCCTGGAAACAGGGATTCAAGGACAGATGATTCCTTCATGACCAGTGATGAGAATGGTGATACTAGGAGGGTGGAGGGAAGGCAGGGTAGAAAAGGGGAACTGATTAGAAGGATCTACATATATCCTTTTCCCTGGGATATTGACAATGGGAGAGTGGGTGAAGGGAGACATTGAGCAGTATAAGATATGACAAAATGATAATAATGTGTAAGTTATCAAGGGATTGTGAGGGAGGGGGAGCAGGGAGGGAGGGGAAAAATGAGAATCTGTTGCTAAGGTCTTAAATAGAAAGCAAATGTTTTGAGAATGGTGTGGGCAACGGATGTACAAATGTGCTTGACATACAATGGACATATGTATAGATTGTGATAGAGTTGTATGAGCCCCCAATAAAATGATTTTTTTAATTGGCCTCCCTGCCCTCTGGTGGTGGGAGTAGGAGGCCCAGCCTTGCTGCTGGATTTGAACCTCCAACCCAGTGGGCCGCAGTCCCGCGCACAACCACTACGCTACCAGGGTTCAGGCTAAAATGATTTTTTTTAAAGAAAGATTACAGCCTCGAGCATGTTGTGTGATAGTTCCACTTGGTCCCAATGGGTTAGTATGAATCCTAACTGTCTGGATAGCAATGCACTTAAAAAAATCCCCATGAAACTGCAATATAGTGACAAATAATCATGCAAGTAAATGTATACAGGCAAAATGTTGGATCTGCATTTTAATCTCGTATAAATTTGTTTCACTTTGAAATGATTAGACCAATCTGACTCACTGGTAATAATTCTTCGTCACAATTACCATCAATTACTTCCATCTTTAGAACCATTGAAAAGTCGTTGAGCCTTTCTTGCCCTAAAGTAATGATAAATAACGACTTATCTACTGTAGTTAATTATTTGATAGGACTCTACTAACTATAACCTTGATAACTTTTAAGAAATGACCAGGTTTATGGAGCAAATAAGTTTTATGGAATGGTAATGTGGGGACTTGGCCACTTTTGCTATGCTACTGTGTTTAAAATGAGTTTTCTTTAAAAATTCAGAGGAAGGAATTGTGTCAAAGCTTAAATTTGAAACACTTGCTTGGCAGACACTGTGGATGGTAGTGGAATCTCGAAATCCATTTCCAGATTCCCTTCATGAATTTGAATTGTCTCCATGGATGTGAATATCCTTAATATCAGAGTGCATTGTTACATGGATTTTAGCAGCTATAGTTTAGCTAAAATGTAATGCCTTATCACTTGATCTCCCTTCTGACTCATTTTAAATTTATTCCAGGCTTTCATGTGTTCTGTTTTCTATTCAACTGAGGGTTTCTCTGGGATTTGGTCATTATTGTTGAATCCTCTTTACTTTTATTGTCTTTGTTTTGAATGTTTTTTCTGTATAGACAATTCAGGACAGGTTAAATCTATACAGACTGTAGTAATAATTTCCTATGGGCATCAGAAGGGAGTTGGGGGAAGTGGAGTGTCAACAATAGGTGAAAGAAAGAAGAAATGCTCTAAATTGACTGTCATCATTGTACAACTCTTCTTAATATGATTGAACTATTGGATTGAGTGACATAATCATTTTAGGCAAATAAAACTATCATGATAGAATGATAAAATATTGTGAAAAATAAAAATAAGTAAAATAAATATTAAAGAAAATATGTCTCTTAGAAGTACAAATCAGGGTCTCACTGCCAGTAAGAAAGAAGACCCCAGAGGAAGCCATATCCTCAGATCCTATATGATGAACCTCTTGATCTGGTGATACCAGAGGAGGGGTGGGGACAGAAAATGAGCCAGAGTGGCAGTGGACATCCGGGCCCATGAAGCAGGACTTGAGTGCATTTGGGCTGAGCAGTATGGTGGAGGAGTGTGCTTTAGGGACACTATGGTGGGGGAGCATGCTTTATTGGCATTATAGTCATGGGTTTTAGGGGCACTGTGGGGGAGTAGTGTGCTTTAGGGGCACTATGGCAGAGTAGTGTGCTTTAGGGGCATGGTGGTCTGGTGTGCTTTACAGACATGGTGGAGTGCGATTTAGGAAACTATGGTGGAGGTGTGTGCTTTAGGGGTACTGTGGAGGTGTAGTATGGGGGAATTTATCAGCTACACACACAAAAAATGTGACATTGCCAGAAAAGGGCAAAGCCCAAGGTGCCACATGGCTGGGCCAGAGAGCAGTGTGCCAGACTGAGCATGACCACATAGAGTTTCTCCTGACTGGAAGAACTATGATCTGAGAATTTCTGATTATGAATTATAACCTGTTAACTTCCCAAATAAATGCCCAAGATCGCTGCCATTGAGTCAATGTGAGCTCATCGTGAGCCTACAGGACAGGGAAGAACTTCCCCTGTGAGGTGATGAAATGTTGACTCCTTACAGAGCAGCTGGTGGTTTGGAACTACTGTCCTTGCAGTCAGCAACCCAACTTGTAACCTCGATGCTACCGGGGCTCGTTCAACAAGCCCTGTGATCACTGATGCTGCCTCTGGATTCTTGCAGTGAATTTTCAAAGCCAATAGAGATGCAGAGGGTGTCTTGGGAAAGATGCTTGATGACAAAATTAGTAAAGAAGAGTTTCAACTTTACAACTCCAAGGTATGACTGACTGCTGCCTGACAGGAATAGGTCTTGGGCTAATGTTTCTCTTTTCTCCTTCTGAAGTCAGAAGAGGTCAGATGTAACCCTTATGCCAATCTTACACCTAAAAAAGTGACGTAAAGACAGACTTAGGAATGGTGATTTTGGAAGAATCTATAGTTACAAATTAGTCAAATGCTCTAAAACAAATGTCAAGTGTAACAAGAGATTTTGATGGAAGGACCAGCTTCAGCTTGGGAAGGAGCCATGCACCAGCCCAAGAACCACTGTTCAGTTTGACAAGCAGAAAAAATTCTTTACGAAGGGCTTTCAGAGTGAGTTGTAAAGCGACAGAACCCAGAAAATTACTGCCATGGATGATAGCCAAGGCTACAGCACAGGTCTGGGCCACTGGAAGAGCTCCTGCTATAATCAGAAAGAGAATACTGCTGCTGGTAACCCTAAAACCTTATATAAGGATCTTAACAGATCCACACTATAAACACTGATGCCTCATTGCCCGTTTGTCCCTCCAGTTAGCTCAGTTCTCAGTTAAAATCTTTTACAAGCATTTCCCACTGGAAGAACACAAATAACTTTTCAAGTTCCAGCAGCAAGAGAGCATAGAAAATATAATTTTGAGCTTTTTAGTCCAAAGGAGTTTGGGAGAGGAATGGAGAAAACCATACAAACAAAACAAATCCCACAGTATGAAAAGCTTCCGTGAAGCTTGACAGAGGGTGTTAGGCCATGGACAGAGTTGGAAGAAGAGAAACTTGGATACAGAGATCTCATCAGTATAGATCGTGAGGCAGGAATGACTTGACAGATGTACACATCCAAAGAAGGTCAAGGCACTGAAAGGCCAGTGAGGAAAGGGAATGGTGTTGAGTGGAAGCCACAGAAATAGAATCAGATCTAGTGATGCAGAATTGCATAGGTCCTCTCAGCTATTTTTTCTTAAGTAATATTGGAAGTCATTTAAGGATTTTGGGAAGAGGATTATTATAGTCAAATTAATATTTAAAAAAATAATTCTGTGAGAGAAGAGTACTTAGAAAAAAAGATGAGGAAACCCTTTGGAAGCTACTGTCATAGTCCTAGTGAGAGATGACAGAATCATCAGGAGGGAGAACCAATAGATAATAAGAGAAATACGTGAGGGAAGAAACAGAAAAGACACTAGGACTTGCTACAAATAAGAATTAAGTATTCCTATAGAACACAAATGCATTTCACCAAATGGTAATCCTTACATCAGCATTGTAAGAAAGGATAAAAGCATAAACATGGATCATCAATTACTTGGCTAGCCTCACAAGGTCTGTCACATGTCTATCAGGGGACACTGAATCTGTCTGCTCTGGTCTCTGTAATTCTTTTGCAGGGGGGGTGGGCTTAAGATTTTATTTTTTTTTTTAACTGACACAGTGAAACTGACTTATTTGGGAAGAGAGTGCATGAATCTTGTCATTTGTGTATATTCCTGTGTCCACCACTAAAATGATTCATTAAAAGGGGGGGGGTGAGGGGAAAAGAGGAGCTTATACCAAGACCTCAAGTAGAAAATATTTGGAAATGAATATGGTAATGTGTGTACAAATATGCTTGATACAAATGATGTGTTAAATGTTTTAAGACCTGTAAGAGCCCCCAATAAAATCACTGGGAAAAAAAAACAGAGCTAGAAACACAAAAGGAAGAACATGCTCAACAACTGAAAGAACTAAAGAAAATAATTCAAGCCTCAAGTTGCAATATTGAAAGATTAGGCAAAATAATGAAATATACAGGAAAGGCACATCAAAAGAAAGTGGGAGGAATACACGGTCACACTTGGATAGTGGTTTAGTACCAAATACCACTAGGATACGAGCAGGAACCAATGATATTGAAAAAAGAAGCTCGCACTGCACTGAAAGCATTAGTCAAAATCAAGACTCCAGGAATGGGTCGAATACCCATGCAACTGTTTCAACATGTAGTGGAAGGACTCGCTAACCATGACTGGAAATGAAGAAGATAGCTCATTGGTCAACTGACTGGAAGAAATCTATATCTGTACTCATTCCAAAGAGAGATGGTGTAATAGAATGGGCAAATAATAGAAAAATATTATTGATCTCACATGCCAGTAAAATTTTATATAAGATCAGTGCAAAATGGTTGCAACACTAAACCGTAGGGAGCGACCACAGTTTCAGGCAAGATTCATAGAGGACAGGGAGCAGAAGATACCATTGCTGATTTCAGATGGACCTTGGCTGAAAGTGAAGAATATCAGACATATGCTTACCTGTGCTTTGTTGACTTTTCAGAGGCATTCAAGTGTGAAAAATAACAAATTATGGCCAGCCTTCATGCTTCTCGTGTTTGAACATGGATCAAGAGGCCGTTGTCCAAACAAAACAAGGGAATGCGGCGTAGTTTAAAATCAAGAAAGGCGTGTCTTCCTCCAGGAAACGTGCTGTATCCTCTCCCCATACTTGTTCAATCTATTTGCTGAGAAAATAATCAGAGAAGCTGCATGCCTTAAACAGGAACGTGACATCAGGATCGGAGGAAGTTGTATTAGAAATCTGAAAAATGCAGATGACACAACCTAGGGTGCTCAAAGTAAGGAGGACTTGAGGCACTAGCTGATCAAGAACACTCATTGCAGCCATCAGTATGGACTACATCTCCACATGACTAAAACCACAAGCCTCACAACTGGCCCACTGGATCACAGCAAGACAAACAGAGAGCAGTTGGAAGTTGTCGAGGATTTTGTCTTACTTGAATCATGGGAGCAGCAGTCAAGGGGTCAAATGAAGCATTTCACAGGGTGAACCTACTGCACAAAACTTGCCTAATGGGTGGGAAAGCAAGGCTGTTCCTCTGAGGTCTAAGATGCTCCTGATCTACACATTGGTAATTTCAACTGCCTCATACCCCGCTGCGGCAGACCTCGGTCCCAAAGCATCCAGCTCCACTTCCTTGGGTCAGCAAGCACAGCTTCTCCATTTAACTGTTCAGAGGCACCCCATTCCACAAGGCAGTCTGTAAAAACACTCAACTCTACTTGGTCTTGGTAAAGTGACCAGATTTTAGGTGGGACATCATTGGACTGGCTTGTGGGGTCGGGTTCTTGATTTAAAATTTGGTCTCTATGGAGCAACAAAAATTTTCATAGAACGCAAAAATAGTGTTGTAATATATTTATTTTAATTGTAAAACACCGTGGGATCTTGTTAATTTGTTAAAAAACGGGATGTCTGGTCATTTTATCAATGACTCAACTATTAGGCAGAAGATTGGTGGGTCAAACCTACGCAGAGGTGCCTTAGAAAACAGGTCTGGCGATCAACTTCCATTGGTCACAGCTGTGGAAAGCCTGTGGAGCTGATCTTTGAACACATGGGGTGGCTGTGAGTTAAAATGACAGCGACTCATAGCAACAACAACACCATCCATATATTATGAAAGTAGATAGCCAAGCCTTTCTTTTGAAGTGTGTTCAGTAGGTTTAAACCACCAACTGTTCACTTAATAGCCCAGCACAGCCACGTGAGCCACCCAGGGGCCTTTAAAATGGTAAGCCCCCCTCCCCACCCTCACACACACTGACATCTCATATCAACCTACAGGACTGGGTAAAGTTGTAGTTGCACCCTTTAGTTTTTCCGGGCTACAAATCTTTAGGGGAGCAAAAAGCCTTATCTTTCTCCAGCTAAGCAGCTGATGATTTCAAACTGCTCCAGTGGGTAGACCTCCTCTGAATCCATGACCCCATCTTTGGAGATAGTTCTGCAATGTGAAAATAGAACTGTTTCAGCATAGAGCTCTGGCTAGAGATTTCCACTCAGATTCCAGGACTGGCATAAAAGAGGAATGGAACAAATAGAATAAGTCAGGGAAGGAGAAAACATTGAGAGGCATTGATTGAGAAGGAAAAGCGGCCGACGTTTGCAGAGCAGACAGACAGAAAGCTGCCAGAGTGCTGTACAATGTGCAACAGTGCTGTACAAAATATGTCCTTTGACATATTTTGATTGGTTTTAATATCAAATATTTTAGCTTGGCTTTAAGGGGTAGAAGACACTGTTCTGTCTTCTTTCTTCCTTTTGTTTGCCATTTACCTTTTCAAATTAATTTAAATATGTGCTATTATTGCAGGGATGTATCCAAGATGTAGTAATTCTATTAGATATTCCTGCCAGAAAAAAAGCTTAAGGCGATCTATTTCTCAGAAGAAGGCCTTCTCCATGTAATGAATACTAATGAATCATTTTCAAATGAAATATTATTTTATTATAGTCAAGTTTATACTTGCTGTGGAGGCCAGGATTCTGACTCTTAAATTAAAAGTCATGTTCACACCATTCCTTTTTCTTTTTCCTTTTCCTTTTTTTTTCAAGCAGGAAAGTTTCTACTTTTTAAAAATAAATATATTGGGGGTTCATACAACTTTTAGCAAAATCCATCCGTACATTCATTGTATGCAAAGCACATTTGTACCTTTGATGCCATGATCATATGATCATTCTCAAAACATTTTCTTTCCACTTAAGCCCCTGGTATTGGTTCCTCCTTTTTCTACCCCCTCCCCACTCCCACCTCCTTCATGAGCCCTTGATAATTTATAAACTATTATAATTTTGCCTTGTTGAATGCTGTATGATGTCTCCCTTCACCCACTTCCCTGTTGTCCCTATCCCAGAGAAGCGGTTATACATAGATTCTCATAATTGGTTCCCCCTTTCTATACCCTCCCTCCATCCTCCCAGTGTTGCCACTCTCCCTATTGATCCTAAAGGGATCATCTCTCCTGAATACTCCATGTTTCCAGTTCCTCTCTGTACCGGTGTACATCCTCTGGTCCAACTGGGTTTGTAAGGTAGAATTCAGATCATGATAGTGGGAGGGAGGAAGCATTTTAGAACTAGAGAAAAGATGCACATTTCATCATTGATATACTGTACCCTCATTGGCTCTTCTCCTCCCGAAGACCCTTCTGTAAGGGGGTGTCACTTCCCCTGAGAGGAACTTTGGGCCCCCCAATCAGCACTCCTGCTCATTTATAACGATATAAATTTTAATTCTTTGATGCCTGATACCTGACCTCTTTGAGGCCTCGTGATCACACAGGCTAGTGTGCTTCTCTTATGTGGACTTTGTTGCTTCTGAGCTAGATGTCCGCTTGTTTTCCCTTAATCCTTTAAGACTAGAGATGCCATATCTTTTGAAAGCTGGGCACCATCAGCTTTCTTCACCACAATGCTTATGCACACCTTTATCTTCAGTGATCATATCAGGAAGGTGAGCATGGAATGATATGATTTTTGTCCTTGATGCCTGATAACTGCTTCCATTGATACCTTGTGGTCACACAGGCTGATGTGCTTCTTCCATGTGGACGTTCGTGCCATTTCTTATTCAATGACTAGCTGTGGTTCAGGAAGTCAATTCACCATTTGTGGCAAAAGGTATAATAATGATGGTCTACTAGTCACAGATGAACACCCTGACGATCAAGCTTTGACTCGCTTATCATATAACTTAACTAATGTTGCATGATGTGATGATGTTCAAGCACTGAGGAGAATTTAAAGGTAGTGTCAGAGAAAATATTTCTTTAAGCATATTTCTGTCTAGGTCACTGGTCAGCAACCTAGTGACTCACAGGTCACCTAGTGATGCACTGGGAAACTTTTAGTGACCCAGTAAACAATCCTTAACTATGTTCATCGCAAGGTGTTCTTGCCAATGAATTAAAGTGGGTGCTTTCTATTTATGGCGATAGCCAGAGGTAGACAGCGATCGTTGCCCCGTGGTGCTTTTGATTTAGTGAAACAGTCATCTGCCGCTGGCTGTCGGTGGCAGTCTTCATCCAAACGAGTCAAACAAATGAAAAGCAATATGTGTAGTTTGACTCGAATGAGATAGATCTCGTTGGACTTGTCTGTGGATGAAAGTACTGACGTCAATAACGTTGCAAGGCTTGCAATAGTTGCTCATCATGGAGCTATTTATTCTCCAGTTTTTCATGAAGAGTTGTGTGTACTTTCACCAATGATAGCTACTACAAAAGGTACTGACATTTTAAAGACAGTTCAAGAATTCATTAAATTCAAAACTGGAAAGGTTTTTGATTTGAAGAAAAACATATTTTCTGCTACAACTGATAGGGTTCCAGCAATGTTAGGAAAACATGCTGGCTTTGTAAACCTATTGCAGAAGAAACTTGGAAGATGACTACTACCATTCCAATGTATAATCCATGAAGAAAACTTAAATGCAAAAGCCTCCTTGAAACAGTTAAATAAAGTGATAAGCATAGTGATTAAAATTATAAACACAATTGTAGCTCATTCTGCTTTCAATCACAGAAAATTTGAGACATTTTAGAAGAAATTGAATGTGAATATAGTGGTTTATTAATGCAACTGAAATTCGCTGATTAAGCAGAGGAAAGGTTCTAAATTGCTTGTGGACTGCATTGATGCATTTGAAATATTTATGAGTGAAATTGGTGAAAGGTTCCCTCAGCTCAAAGGTAAAAATTGGCTTCTTAAATTAAAAATCTTAGCAGATATTACTAATCATTTC
This sequence comes from Nesogale talazaci, assembly GCA_004026705.1. Taxonomy (NCBI): domain Eukaryota; kingdom Metazoa; phylum Chordata; class Mammalia; order Afrosoricida; family Tenrecidae; genus Nesogale; species Nesogale talazaci. The sequence continues at coordinate 228,205 of PVJH01000364.1, forward strand.
AATGATTTAAATTTGCACCTACAGGGCAAGGAACAGATAATTCTCAAACTTCATGAAGAATAGAAAAGTTTTTGTTGTGAGATACTTCTCTTCCAGGGTGACTTAGTGAAACAAACATTTAAATATTTTTCTTTAGTAAAAACTCAAAAAGAAATTAAAAATGCAGAAGTAAAAATGCTTAAAACTTACATGGGTGCCATTCAAACCAAATTTGAAACCCAATTTCAGAACTTTAAAGCCCATAGTCCTATATTCAGTTTTACAACAAAGCCTGATGAAATGGAGGGCAATGTGTTGGATCAACAATATTTCAATTTCCTTGAAATTTAAAATCTGGATATGGAGTTAATTGACTTCAACATCTCAGCAATATGGACAGACAAATTCAAGGCTTTAAGAAGATAACTTGAAGCCACTGATGAAAACCACTTAAGCATGATAGTTACATGTTGGGCATCACTTCCTTCTAAGTTTTTTTCTATAAAGAAAGTTGGTTTCACTTTGCTATAAGCTTTTGGGTCCAGCTACTCATGTTAACAGGTATTTTCCCAAATGAAATTCATTCTCAATTCATCACGATAAAGGTTAACTAATGAAAATTCAGAATCAGCGATGATGGCAACAAGTGTGCATATGTGGCCTGCATACAATTGCTGTATGTATGGATCATGAGGGGAGATGCATGAGGACCCAATAAAATGATTTGTTTAGAAAAAGGGGGAGAAGGGGAAAGAGGAGCTTATACCAAGGGCTCAATGAAAAATGTTGGAAATGAATGTGGCAACATGTGTGCAAATGTGCTTGATATAGATGATGTACAGAGTGTTATAATAGCTGTAAGAGCCCCCAATAAGATTATTTTTTAAAAAATAAAGAAACAAAAAATTAAAAAAAGAAAATTCAGAATCATATGTTCTTTTAAAAACAATGAATTAACACCCAAATATCTCAAACCATAGAGGGAAAATGAAACAGCATCAAGGAAGCCATTAAAATAATTAAATATTCTTAATTAAATAAGGGTTTATTTTATTTATATGGTGTTTACTTTTCTGATAATATTTTATGATTTCTTTCAAGTTACAAGTATAGATTTTGATGATAATAAATTTGTAATTCTATATTAAGGTATATTGGGTTATCTCATCTCTATAATGTTTTCATTTTCTGTATTCTAAGATAATACATAATCTAAAATAGAAGTGATGTGATCCACCAGCAAAAATTTTTGTGAAAAACATTTGAAAAATGACCCACTTGAAAAAAATGTTGCCCACTACTGGTCTAGGTAATGACAAATGCTGGAGACATCTTACAAAATTGGTGACTTTGGAGATGAACTTGCTGTATCATTCACAAAATTGCAAACATGATCTGAGACCACTATCAGTTTTTTAAAAAAATCTATAAACTGATATAGAGAAAACCAAAAACATGTTTTAATACTTATGAGAGATCGGGGGCATGACCAAAAATTTCTAACTAGGTAGAACTTAACTCAACTCACTGCCATTGAATCCATTTCAATTCGTAGCAAACCTGTAAGACAGGGAAGAACTGTCCCAGTGGTTTTTTGAGGTTGTAAATCTTTAGAGGAGCAGAAATTCATTAAATAAATGGCATCAGGGGCAGTGAAGGAAAGGCAATATACCACAAGGAGGATGTCAGCATAATATGATTAAGACAAAAGAGAGTCAACTCTGGGAAATACAAATAATCTTTTAGGAATAGACATTTAGGGAGATAGGGTTGACATGTTGGACTATTAATTTCAAGGTCAGCAGCCTAAAATTACCAGTTCCTTCTTGGGAGAGAGATGAGGCCTTCTGCTCTCTAAAGAGTCTCAGAACCTCAGTGCTACCCTGTCCTGTAGAGTCATTAAGAATCAGCAATGAGTGTGGTTTTTTGACATGTATGTTAAAGAAGGATAGGAGGGTATAAGAAAATACATGTGCCTGCAGATACAGGTTTGGTTGTGGATATTTCTACATGCAGCATTGTAGAGGCTGCTTGTTAATACAAACAATAAAGCTTACAAAGGGCACGAAGTCTGAAACTTCCCAGATGCAACCAGATGCCCACAGGCTAAGTTCCCACACTTGACATTGAAACACCACAGGTTTGGGAGACATCTGAATGAATTGGCACAACACGGTTTGAAAGACAATGTTTGGTGAATAGTATGCGGGTTTTTAAAGCCTGTAAGATACAACTACTGGTCTTTTCCTGTTAGATCAAAGGAGAGTGGGAAATGAAAAACAAAAAACAGGACTCATAGGAATTTAAAGGACTAAAGGATCACAGGAATCACAGCCTACACCTCCCCCCCCCAAAAAAAAAAAAACTAAGAATAAGAGGTGTCTGGATATCATCACTGATTGCTTCAAGCGGGCTCTAAACAGAGGGTCCTAGACAGACAGAGTAGGAGAAAGAAGTAAAATAAAAATCAAATTCACAAAAGAGATCAGACTTCTGGATTCTAACAGACGGGAAGACACCCTTCTGCATGGAACTGAGGCTGCCTTTCAACCAAAATAATGAACTGGCCCATTATTAACTGATAATACTGGCGTGTGTGTAACATGTAACTTAAAACAGTCAACTATACAAGATCAAAAGGACAACATTTGCACAAAAGCAAAGATGAAAGTACAAGAAAGGGAAGACAATTCTGACCAAAGAAAACGGGCCAACAGGGCGAAATGAGGAGAGCTCTGACACATTGTGGGAAAGGGAACCAGTGTCTGGGCATATGCTATGTACAAACTTTCAAACAGGAAACCAGTCTGATCTGCAAGCTTTCATCTAAAATGCAACAAAAATATTTCAAATGTTAGAAAGCAAAGGGTGGACAATACAATGGACTATCAAGAATCAATCTAGAACAAAGAAAAGAAAACTCAATGGGAACTGACACAGTGGGGAAACGTTCCATGAATTGCAGTCTATTGTTCTCTATTGTAAAAATTCTATTCTCCCACCTAGGTCCTGTAGATTCTTCAGTACTCATTTATTTGACTCACTTTGTTGTATAAATTTCAAAGAGTAATCACTAAGGGTGTGTGTGTGTGTGTGTGTGTGTGTGTGTGTGCGCGCACCCGTGCGTGCACAGACCTCATTAAAGACAAGTGAATGGGAAAATCGAAACATATCCTATAATACTTGCCATTGATGAAACTACAAAGAAGAGCTATTTATGATAACATCACTTCCTCATTTTCACTTGGCCCTGGATTCCTTTCAGCACAGCACATGCTGTGGTCCAGAGATACTTTCTCAGATATATTGTGTGCTGTTCATAACTTCTGCCAAAAGGTGGGAAAGTATTGTTCAATTCTACGCAGACCATAATTATGTACTCTGCACACATGCTTAACTAGATGAGTAATTATAAATGATGCTTTGCTACAAAATAGCAAATCTGGATAGGATAAGTGAACATTCCCTTGGTGCTTTTTAATTTTCTATGCACCAAACAAATAGCCAAAAGGCACATACATGCACAGCCGAAGTGCTTTTTTCAGGCCCTGGTTTGTGTTTTGTTTTGTTTTTATCTTTTTCTCAGGCAGCTTGAACAAATCACTGCTTTTTAATAGTGGCAAAAGTGGCTTCCAACATTAAGATGCCTGAACTCATACAAAGTCCCCCCTGAATCTCTCTTTATTCTTTGCTACTCTCTATTGTTCTGAGTTGCAGTCTCAGGCCTCATGTGTGCAGGCCCCAGGTGTATGTTAAAGGAGATAACCCCAGGAATAAAAAAAAGGGAATCTTTTCTTTTTGATGTGTATGTATGAAAACACTTTATACTGCTGAGAAGGGTCTGTCTATGGCCTCTTCTTTGAACTTGATCCTGTCAATTGAATAAGACACGTTAAGGGAAAGAATTTATTTGAATATATATATATATACTCAAAAAATTCTATTTATGTGTGTATGTGTATATATATATTTGTTGTTAGGTACTGTTGGATCAGTTCCTACTCACAGGGAACCCACTGTCTGAGCCTTTACCACATATGTGGGGAAACTTTCCATGTTTCATTTCTGTCTTGTCTTGTGCCATCATCAAATGGTTCTTATTTTTAATCCCATCGATGCAGCCACTGGGTCAATCCATCTTTTCTTCCTCTTTTCCAACTCCCTGAGACTTTACCAAATGCGATGTCTTTCTCCGGGGACTGATCTCTTTTGACAGTATGTCTAAAGTACTGGAGAGAGAGTCTTGACATCCTTGCCTCTAAGTAGCCTTCGGGCTCTATGTCCCTTGGTTCTTTTGGCAGTCTGGGGTACTTCCGATATTCTCCACCAGCAGTGTAATGCAAATGCATCCATTCTTCTTCAGCCTCCCTTATTCAAAGTCAAACTTTCACACACATATGAGAGAACTGAAAATACCGAGGATTAGGTCAGATGTGTCTTAATCTTCAAAGAAGCAACCTTGCCTTTCATCACTTCAAAGAGGTCTCATGCAGCAGATCTGCCTGATGCAACCTTGTGTTCTCTGTATATCACATGTTGCTAATAAGCTTTTTTCCAACCCTGATGTCATATACTTTTTCATATAACTCAGCTTCATGATTATTTGCTCAGCAGAGAGACTGGATAAGTATGAGTGAATACAACCCCGATGAACACCTTTCAGGATTGTAGCGTGTGCTGCATTCTGGGTAGAGTGGTTCCCTATTGCACTCTAACAGGAAAACCGGTAGGTAGATAGGCAAGGGAATAAATAAAATGTATGATCATTAGCTGCTAACATTTAAATTAAGGCATTACAAATCCAATGTAATAGATCTTACACATACATACACACAAAGAACTTTGACAGTGTTGGTGGCATGGCAAGCTATGAGTTAGGCTGTTAACCTCAATGTCAGCAGTTCAAAACCGTCATCTCCTCCTCGAGAGAAAGATGAGGCTTCCTCCTCCATCACTATTTTCCGTCTCAGAAACACACAGGGATAGCTGTACCCTATCCCACAGGGTTGTTAGGAATTAGAATTGGTTCATTGGCACATGTTGTGTTCGCTTGGGTTTTATTTCTTTCGCTGGTGACACTGTAGCTTAGGCTAACCACAAGTTTGCCAATTCAGCCCTACCAACCACTCTGTGGAATGAAGATGAGACTGTCTACTCCCATAAAGATCACAGCCTAAGAAACCCTAAGTAAGGTTGTTATGGGTTGGAATTGACTTGAGGGCAATGAGTCTGGTTGTGGTTTTTGATATATAAACCATACCCTTGACCTTTTTGACATTTGTATTAGAATAACTATTCACTTTCAATTTAATTTCCATTTTGACTGGTTGATAGACTTATTCCTCTCTTCCACATGAAAACCATTTATGTTTCAACCTACAGCATTCAGCTCCGGCAGCTGCACAACTGAGAAAAGAGGAGATGAAAAATAGCTAAGCAAGATTTTCTCATCATACTTAGTTTTGGTGGTTGCTATTTTAGCTGATCTGATTTGCACGACCGAAACAGTCTAAAACGTGTCTCCGAGTAAACACAGAGAGAGCAAAAGGTAGGCCAAAGAAGTGCAGAGCACAAGTGTAAAGAAATCCTGCAGATGGAAGGAACTTGTAGAAGCTAAGAAAAAAGTTAAAAAGACAAAGGTTGTAAGAAACCAAGAAGACATGGTGGAAGTTGAAGGAAGAAAAAAGGTATCATGCTGATGTTATCAAGGAAAAAAATGATGATATTCAAGGAAGTCAACAGAAAAGAGAGTAATTCTAGGAAAAAATATTTGTGGTCCAGAAAGAGTCAGTCGGACAGGAGATGGGAAGCATGTATTCTACTCCCATCATTGGTGAACTGCTAGGAAACTTCCTGTAGGATATTGTACCTCTTTGATTTACAGTTCCACCTCTGTAGGCTCATTTCTGCCTCACAGGTATAAAAGAACTTTAATTTCCCAATTTATTAATGTTTTTATAGCTCATCTTCATTATTATTCCACCACTGAAAATGATTAACTTACTAATTTAGACTAGTTGAAAACAAGAAAGTACTAATTATTACTGCCCATTTTTTCAAGGTAAAATTAATGAATAGAATTTCTTCTTTCTCCCCTACACCTATTTTCAAGAAACTATTCATAATCTAGGATCCCCAATGGAGCATTAGTTTAAACATTGGGTTGCTAACTGCAAGGTCAGCAATTCGAAACCACTAGCTCCTCTTTAGGAGGCAGATGAGGCTTTCTACTCCTAGAAAAAAAGTATAAGCTCAGAAACTGGCTGGGGCAGCTCTCGCTTGTCTTATGGGGTCACTATGAGGGGAGGTAAAATATGAGTTTGAATATGAAGCCTGCTATCACACGAAGGATACTGATTGCCTTAACCTACTTCGGACTTGTTGGAGATACCAGTTGCTGGAGAAGGACATCATGCTTGGTAAAGTAGAAGGACAGAGAACAAAGGAAGGAGGCCCTCAAGGGATAGATTGACACCGTGGTTGTAAAAATGGACTAAAGCAAAATACAAGGGCTTGGAGGGGGGAAAAAAGAACATAGGATGATAAATCAAACACTGATGATACACATACAGGATAGCCTGTAGTTCTTTTAATAGTTCTTTGTTCCCCTTTCTTTAATAGTTCTTTGCTCTCCTTCCTATGATAGTCTTTGTTTTACCTCATTAATCTTGTTAGGCCTGTGTATGTTCATTTGTCTAATTAAGAGTGTTGGATGCATGAAACCCAAGAGAGATAACCCAGGAAGGAAGAGGGGAAAGGGGAGTCGATAGCAATAATGACCCTGTAATCCTCTCAAGGGGAACCAGTGACAGAAATATGGGTGAAGAATGGTATATCTCATGGTGTGAGATATGGCAAAGAATAATAAATAATATATAATAAAAAGGATTCCTGGAGGGAGAGGGGAAGAGAGAGGGGAGAAAGGGAAGCTGATATCAAAGAGTTCAAGGAGAAAGAAAATGTTTTGAAACTGCTGGTGGTAGCAACTGCAAAATCACGCTTGATCTAACTAAATTATGGATTTTTATAATATGCATAAGAGCTCCCTATAAAATGATCAATAATTTAGAAAGAACAGTTCTGCAGCACGGTGTATCAATCTAGGTTAGGGTCGCCATGGATCGGAACTGAGTCAATGGCATCTAATCACAACAACTAAAATGAAAGAAGCCTTGGAGGTATGGTCGTGTAAGCATTGGGTGATCAGCAATTCAGCAACGTTCAAGCCCTCGGCCACTCTATGTCAGAAAGATGCGGCAGCAGGCTTCCATGAAGCCTTACCGCGGCAGAAACCCTATGGAGCCCTTCTTCTCTGTCCCAAAAGGTTGCTGTGAGTGGGAATAGACTTCATGGTGGTGAGTGTTTTGGTTTGTCCTCCCAAAACATGAGGCTTCATCCTCTGATTTCACAAGAGGGAAGAAGACTCAGACACCCAAGATTGCTCTGAGGCTGACAGCATTCATGCTTCCACCCTTGCTTGGCAATTCTTGGCAAATATCCCGCCCACATCACTCTACTTCTCTGCTGGGTTCAATAATTCATTAAAAGAGTCACGCAGAACTCACAGTGTCTGTTAATGTCATGAGTGACCTGAAGAGCTTACATTCAGTATCAGAAATGCTCGGGACAAAGTTCTTGCATTGAGAACAGACGCACCTGCAGGCACGCCTCTCTCAGATCCTCAGCTTTGCACCACACCATCCCTTGGCCTCTGCCCTGCTGAGGCAAATTTTCAGAGCTCTTTTGATGATGCTGACAAGTGCCCAAAGGGCACACAACATCTCCACAAGCTTCAACCTGAAGATGCTCGGCCTCGCGCCATGTATCAATTAATTCAGCATAGTTCAGGGTACGAAAGCCCCTCACTTCTCAATTAAGATTACAGCATGAAGACACTCCTCTTTCCAAGTTCTGTGGGGCTGGAGCGACCCCTCGCTCTTTTGTGTTTTGCAGCTCCTCCATCTCTTCTTGATGTCACAGCTTTCTGCTCCTGTATCGGGGGGGGGGGGGGTTGTTAAATGAACACATTCCACTCCTAGCATCTCCTCCTTCACTTTAGTAATACATCCCTTTCCCCAGGCTGAAATGGCTCGTTTTACAAGCAGGCGTTGATCTAGCCTCATATGATTGTCTCCATGTTTAATAATCACTCACATTTCGATCAGCATCTCCCCCCACCTTCACATACCCAGCCCCTTGAGAAAAGAAAGTGCTTGTTGAGTGTTACATAGGCTATCCCCAGAAAAGACAAATCAAGTCATTCACTGCACTGCATGGACAAACATAAAAGCAAGAATAAAAAAATTAGAGTCTCTCTGTTAGCTGAGAATTAACTGAGAATCAGTTACAGACTGAGGGTGATGGTTACATAAAGACAAAAAGACATTATCCCAAGAGTCTTTATGTTGTAAACACTTAGTGTTTCTCCCATTTTAAATATTTCATTTGGTTTCTGTTTTGATGGTTACTCATAACTAGAATGAAATAATCCATGAAAAGTGCTTCCTGGAGTGCCTGCTACTCAGTAAGTGTTCAATAAATATTAGCTTATTCTTATGAGCATGAAAGTGTATTTGGACGGCACGATTTTTTTTTTGTTTAAAAAGACAATTTAGTAAAGGAACAATCATGCATTAGCAGTAAATGGGAAATCTTTCAAACTAACAGAGAAATAAAAATGATTAATCTTCTGAATATCCAAAGAAAAGGAAGAAGGCATGGACATATAAATTATGATTAGACACATTTTCTCCCATTCTTTATTCTAGACCTAGCTCTATTAGTAACTAGTATGAACACACACACACACACACACACACACACACGAACTTCATATCCACAGCAGAAAGAAAACATCTCTTTGAGTTTTTTTTTTTCATTTACAAACTAGCATTCTGAAGATCCTGTTCTAAGTGGCACTGAAGATTGTGCCATTTTTGAAGGAAAAATGGATGGAATTGCTCTTAGGGACTTATAATTTGAGAAATAAGTTATGAATTTTGATGACATTAAAAGGGAAGATATGGCAACCACTAAGGCAGGAGAATAAGATTCAAAGTTACTAAGTAGATTAAAAAAAAGCTAAAGTAGCAAACTGCTGCTCTGTTTTAAAATGATTCAGAAAAGTTTTGAACTTCAGAGAAGAAAGATCTCAACACTATCTTACTGAGGGCCTTAATTCAGAGAAATATTATTAAGCCTCCAAATATCTAAAATGTCAAGACATCAGAGCTCCAGGAAGCTTTATCCAATTTTAATGCTTCTCAGTATTGAAAGTCACCATGGCCCTGAGAAACCCCCAGCCCCCTGCGCAAATTTTAGCCAAACATATCGGTACTCACTTATGGCCTTCAAGTTAATGCTGACTCATCGAGAGCCTAGAAAAGAAGTGAGCACAGCCTGTATGAGTTTCTGAGCCTGTGTAGAGGAGCAGAAAATTCTGCTTTTCTCCTGTGTAACAGTTGGTGGTTTTAAACTGTTGACCTTGCATATCACAACTGAACAAGTAGCCACGATGCCACCAGGGCTCCCTCGTGCATGTCTAGAAGGGCAAGAGTAATACAATATGCATACCTTAGTATAATGCACACCTTAGCATATTACTAAGGTAATATACTAAGGTAATACCTTAGTATAATCAATCATTTGATATAAAAGACAACCTTTCATTATATGTATACATACATATATATATATATACATATGGACATGCTTGTGTTTAGGCCTTTATAAATGTCCCTTGTCTTTGGGTTCTTTCCTCTATTTCCTTTTTCTTCCCTCTTGTCACACCATCATGTTCAGCTCCATTTGGGTTTAGTAAGATCTGATTGTTACATTGCCCTTTACTGATGCCCAATTGACACCCTTCAACCTTCCTTCCATTCATTTTAGTTCACTTGTTGTTCCCTACTCCCTGCCCCACTTCCTTTCTTCCACCTCCCCTTCTCCCATATCCTCTCTGCTCCCAAACCATTGGTCCCATTTTTTTTCATCTACAGATTATTTATCCTGTCTGTTATCTAGATAGACAGGCAGATACATTAACAAGTGCAAAAAACAGGAAAAGTCAAATAAAATAGCAAAGGAAGTCAAAACCAGAAAAACAATAACAACAACAGCAGAAAGCAAGAAATAACAAAAAAGAAAGCCACAGTTAAAAATGAAAAGCCTATACATAGTTCAAAGTGTGTTCATTGGCCTTTATGGGTGTTTTCCAGTCGAGTTTGATGGGGTGTCACAGTCTGCCTCCAAAGTCTATTTTTGACATTCCTTCATCACTCTGCAGAGGGCAATAGAACTATGTACTCATATCTATCTGTTAAGAATTAAGGTTGCAGATGGCCATTGGACCTCAGCTCAACTAATCCCTTAACACAAGAACACTTTGTTCTAACAATATAGAATGCTATGATGCTCAACTTCCCAACACGATCACTGAAGACAAACTGATGCCTAAGCAAATGTGGTAAAGAAAGATGATGGTGCCCAGCTATCAAAAGATATAGCCTCTGGGGTCTTAAATGCTTGAAGTTAAACATGCGGACATCTAGCTGAGAAGCAGCAAAGCTCACATGGAATATGCACACCAACTTGTGAGATCATGAGGCATCAATGGTATCAGGTGTCAGGTATCTAAGAGCTAAAATAAAACCATACCCAAGGTGAATGGGGAAGGGGGGGCAGGTAGTGGAGGCCCAATGCCCATGTGGAGACAATTGGCTATCTCCTCACAGAGGGGTCACAGGAAACAGAAGTGCCATTCAGGGTGAAGTACAGCACCGCTGAAGCACAGGACTGTCCTCCAACTCCTTGATGCCTCCTTCACCCCACTATCATGACTGCAATTCTGCCTGACAAATTGGATTACAGCAGTGCTTGCACACTGCCATAGATAAGTGCCCACAGCACAGGGAATCCAATAGAGGTAGAGCCCTCGGGGTCAACAAGAAGAGTAGAGATACCAGGGGGATTAGGGGAGGGGAGGGGGACAAATGGGAATCAATCACAAGCATCAATTAGAACCCCCTCCCAGGGGACGAACAATGGAAAAGTAGGTAAGGGGCAATGGAGGACAATGTAAGATAAGGAAAAATAAGCTATAACTAATCAAGTGTTCATAAAAGAGGATGAACAGAGGGGGGAGCTGGAAGAAATGGAGAGCTGTTTCATGGGATCAAGGGGGTAGAGAATGCTTTGAAAATGATTATGGCGGCATATGCGTAAATATGCTTGACAATTGGAGGAATGTATGGATTGTGATAAGAGATGTAAGAGCCCCCAACAAAAGCATTTAAAGAAATGAAAAAAATATTCTAAAACGGATTGTGGTGATGATTCTACAACTCTTCTTGATGTAATCAAGCTATTGAACTATATAATATGTGGATTATATGTATGTAATTCAACTGTTGAATTTTTTTTTGGGGGGGGGCACCACTGTCCTCTGGTAGTGGGAGTGGGAGGCCCAGCCTTTCCTCCTGTGGTGCTGCTGCTAGAATTGAACCTCCATCTCAGTGGGCCACTGTCCCGCACACAACCGCTACGCCACCGGGGCTCAACCTGAAATTTTTTTAAAAATTAGAAACTGTGGGCAAAAATATCTAAAAAGCATGATACGCCAAAAAAAGCTGGGGGCAACCAATTAAAAAGTGCAGAAGAGTAGGAAAGAAGGTATGGAAACAGAAAACACAGGAAGGAAGTAGATAAATGGCCGTATCTTAAAAGATTGCAACAGATGAGATGAAACCATGTGTGCATGAATTGTTAAATGTAAAACCTCATAATATTCTCTGCAAATCTTCACTTAATGCACAAAAACAAAGCTTGTTTCTGTTGTTTTTTAAGCAAATAGACTTAAAAAATCAGTGGGCTGGGCGTGGCATTTCATCAGATGTGATTGGAAAACAGAAGGGTCAGCAGAGAGAACTTAAACTATTTATAGGTCTTTTTTTTTCATTTTCATTTTTCTCATGTCTGTCCATATAAGAGAGGCAGGATAACCAATCCCAAGCAAAAAATGATAGGGCCGATGGCTCGAGGGGAAGATAGGATAGAAGTTGGATGAAAGGGAGGGACAATAAACCCAGGGAAAAGTCAACAAGGAAAGCTCTAAAATCGATGGCAAGGAGGGTATAGAATGTCTGGTAGGGATTAGTCAAGTATAGTGTACCAAGAGAAAGTACTGAGAGTTGAATGAAGGGCGAACATTATGTGGGACAGGAGGAAAGTAAAAAGAGACAGAGGAAAGAACTAGGGGTCAAAATATATCTATAGAGGTACAAGTGTAGGCATGCACACATGTAAATATATTAATAAGAATATGTACATATATTTAAATTTTAAGTATTAAGGTAACAGATGGGGATTGGATCTCTACTCCAGCTCTCCCTCAACACAAAAACACTTTGTTCTAATAAGCTGGCATTCCTTCCCAATGCCACACCTTCCCAAAATTACTGCTAAAGTCAAAATGCGTAAGCAAAAGTGGTAAAGAAAGTGGATGGTTCCCAACTATTTAAAGATATAGTATCTGGGGTCTGAAATGCTTGAAGTTAAACAAGTAGCCATCTAGAAGAAAAACAAACCATCCACATGGAGGAAGCACACCAGCCTATGTGATCATGAGGTGTTAATGGGATCAGGTATCAGGTCCTAAACAAACAAATATATTGATGTCAATTATGAGGGCCGGAGATGAGACCCAATTCCCATCTGTAGGCAATTGAACATTCCCTTACAGCAGGTTCACATAGAAGGAATCAGCCAGGTTGCAGCATAGCCTGATGGAAGACGCAACACTCCTCTAGTTCTTTAATTCTTTATACCCTAAGAACTGGAAGTGTGATAGCGGTCTAACTACTTTCCTAGCTTCCAGGTTTCAAGGAAATGGTGACTTACTTGCCTATTTTCAGCCAGGAGCAGTAAGATATTACAGGTGGGGGTAATGAAATACCTGGAAAGAGGCAAGTCAGCTGTTCATGATCCCTAGGAGATATTCAAGTGTTCTGAAGAAAATTATTTCCTCTGCTTAGAACAAGTCAACATAGCTTGAGTTTCTTTCTAACTGTCCCTTTTAACCTGTCCTTCAACACAATATAAAAAATTTATCAAAAATAGAAAAGGGTATATTACAGAGGAATTCAGAATAGATGGTAACAGGAGATTGTAAATAAATTTACTTGAGTGAAAAGTTGAAGAGGAATCTCTCTGTGATAGGCAGGTTTATTGTGGCAACATGGCCAATAAGAGCAGAGTTGGTTGAAAGCAAGACTCTGTTCAGATCCCTCTTGAACATAGGCTATATTCCGAAGAGAAACCTACATAAACTTTATACTCCAAAGTAACCAAGGATTCAAATAAGTTGGTTTGCAGCTATAAACTAAATGACATTTTAATTTTTAAGATATTTTGGACATTATAATATTTACCCCACCCTCTCAATAAATGTGATCACAAAAATGCAGTTATTTTAGCAAACAATTTTGGATTCTTTTTCTTTAAAAAAATGCTCCTTTTCCTATATTAGTTTTTTTTTTTTTTAAGTTGTATGTCAGTACAGATAGGAACCAGAAACAGAGGGAATCCAGGACAGATGATCCCTTCAGGACCAGTGGTGAGAGTGGGATACTGAGAGGGTGGAAGGATTATAAGGATCTACATATAATCTCCTCCTTGGGGACAACAGGGAAGTGGGTGAAGGGAGACATCGGACAGGGTAAGGTATGACAAAATAATAAGAATTTAGCTGAGCCCCGGTAGCGTAGTGGTTGCGTGCAGGACTGCACCCGATTGGCTTGGTGGTTCAAACCTAGCAGCAGCAAGGCTGGGTCTCCCACTCCCACCAGAGGGCAATGATGCTTAAAAAAATAAGTTATTAAGGGTACATGAGGGAGAGGGGAGCAGGAGGGAGGGGGAAATGCGGAGCTGATACCAGGAGCTCAATTAGAAAGCAAATGTTTTGAGAACGATGAGGGCAACAAATGTACAAATGCGCTTGACCCAGTGGGTGAATATATGGATTATGATGAGTTGTATGAGTCCCCAATAAAATGACTTTTCAAAAAGTTGTACAAGCCCCCTATAAAAAAAAGAATAGGAATTAATAAGATCGCAGGTTGATTGGAGGGCAAAGAGATAATGAATCAGCCAGCTCCATCCCTCTCTCTTGCTCTCAGGTGATCAAACCAGAGTGCAACTGCTTTAGCTAGTTTTCTGCCTCAACTTGTGAGCTATACTACCTGTGGGACACCCAATCCATGGATCATGTTGCTAGAGCTTGAGGTTCCTTTGAGACCTGCTTTGCCAAGCTGTTGGTATATACATCATTTGCACTTGAGGCTGTTGAATTCTGTCATCTTGCATTGCTAGAGTTCAATGTCCCATCCCAGCCTGTATCACCAAGCTCCTGTGCTGCTGATCGCTGGTGACCTCCCTGCTGTTAGTAGCCTGTGACAGGACTTCCTGCATTGTGCTGGAGAAGACTCAGCTGTATGCTTCCTTGACCTTGGACTCAACAGCCATTGTGAGTTGAAGGACTGCCAGTATATAGTGTTCCACAGAAATGAGTTGAACTGACCCCTCTGCATTATTGTGTGGACTGATTATCTGTTATATTCCTTTGTGCTGTATATATCTCTCTCTCTAGACTCTCTCTCTCTCTTTCTCTCTCTATTACACACACACACACACACACACACACACACACACACACACATATATATATATATATATATATATATATATATATATATACATACACACACATTGCAGAGAGCTTAGTTTGAGTTTACAAATAAATTCTAAATTTCTGGTATCCCCACCCCTATCCCTCAGTTAGTCAAAAGTATCTCTTTTGTCTTATTGATATCCTTTCTACATATTTCAGCTTCTTGTGTAATGAACTCATTTTTTGATAATGTTGCTGTTGTTTCTGTTTTGCTCTGTCTAGTAGACTTCAAAGGAAATCTTCCACCTAATTTAATTTTCATCGAGGTGATTTTAAAGGGGGGAAATAACCTGTTACTTTGGTCAGATGACATTGAGTTGGTTGTGATGTATAGCAACCCTATATGACAGAACCAAACATCACCCAGCCATGAACCATCCTCACAATCGTCCTTATGCTTCAACCTATTATTGCTATAGTTGCTAGGTCAATCCATCTTGTAGGGGGTCTTTTTTCCTCCTTTTTATTTTGACCAAGCCTACTGATATTTTCCGAGAACTGGTCTCTCCTGAGAACATGCACAAAGGATTCAAACAAAAGTCTGGCCATCATGAACCCTGGCCTTATTTCTTCCAGAATAAGAATGGTGGCATCTGTGATCTTTTGTCAGGCTGGTAAACCACAGATTAGGGAATAGTAAGTATCTTTCAAAACACGTTACATGAGCAATGTTAGAAATAAATCAAGGAAAAATAATACCTAAATTGTGGCATGTAGAATATTTTCATATGGTATACTCACCTTTTAGTTTGCAGGTCAGCTCAGGTAAATAGGACTTGTCAAGGAACTTGTTGATGAAGCACAATGATGATTATTTGTATACAATCCCCAAAGTTATAGAGATAGCTTTGGGGAATACAAAAATCAACTGCATGTAGTTGTTTAAAACTCAGCATATAGATATATTCAATTGATTCCTCTGTCAGAGACTAGATGACAATAAGAAAGAAAGGTATTCAATAATTCTTAAATTATACTTTGAAAGTATCATTATTGAGCAACACCTAGATGCAAAGCTCTTAAATGAACAAAAACCTTAAAAATATATTGACATTAAGATTGATAAACAATCTGTTTTTGAATTTTACTTTATAGAGAAATGCAAATATATTCAGAGCAAATACATTAATTTTACTTGGTATGTCTCCAGAGTAATCCCACTACACTTAAAATGCATTTATAAATATACTGGGTACAATATAAGTAAGGAATGACTTACAGTTTCTTAAGAGGCTCAAAACCTTAAATGAAATAACACCTGTCTTCTCATCAAAAATATAACTATACCATTTATAAAACACTGCTAGTGATACATGATGAATATCTGTCCCTATGGAATTGATTGTACAAAGGTAATCCTGAAGAGTATAAAACTAGTATATAGTGTCCTCAAATATAAAGTTATTGGAGAAAGTAATTTTGATGCCTTTGACACAGAACAATTTGATTTGGATTTTGAAAGTCAGGGAGCCTAGTCTGAAAATAATGGGCAGTTATATAGGTAGATAGTGTTACTGCCATACTGAAGAAAGAGATATTTTAGCAGCACTTCTTACTTGAAATCCATTGATTGCACTGGAAGGAAGATCTGTAAGAATGACTGATATAGCCATGAATCACTCACCTTTTTGTTTTACTCTAGTTGTCTGGCATAAAAACAGGTTAAAAAAACTTAAATATGCAACGTTTGAAAATAAGAGCCATTGAAACATCCAGAGCCTTTGAGTTTGTCTATAATAATGGTACCCATATCAAGCTACTGTGTTGCTTGATCAAAGAGCGGAAACCTCAGACTTGTGCCCTATTATTAAATAGTCTCTGAAAACACTAACATTTAGTTTGGCATGCAAGCTAATGATAAGTATTTGTCAGCTCAATTTTAGTCTTAAAAATACTTGTAAGATGTGGCTGGTTTGATGCACATGTTTGGCTGTGAAAGTTCAGGAACAATCAGAACATTGTAGCTCTGTGAATACTATTGGCTTTTAATGATTTCATTGGAAACTGAGAGAAAACATCTTTTTATTACTAACTAATTTGTTTCTTTTTCATAAATGTCTACGTGATGGTAAACTGGGGAAAAGATTTTAAAAATTAAGGGAAATTTTTGCAAAACTTTTTTTCTTCATCCATCAGATATTTATTAATTGGCAAATAGTCATTGGGTGCTTATTGTAAGTAAGGTGCTACCTCCAAAGGGTTTGAAGACCCAATGGGGAGAGTGTTATGCTCACACTCAAATCTTATCCTGTAAGAGACAGTGATGAGAAAGATGTAAATAAAACATTGTATATGGGAAGGTTGCTTATAGATGGACAAGATGGGATTGAGGTTATGTGATTTATGAGACTTTTAGGTTCAAAGAGCAGAAAATGCATTCAGGATTTAAGTGAGGATATGTGGGCAGGGTTAGAATGATGATTCTCATTTCAAATCACATGATTGCAAAATGATGGGACTATGTGTTCTAAGAGTTGGAGGGAAGAGGAATAGGGTATATACCACAGAAATACAAGGGATCTTCAAAATGTTCATAGAGAAGTCACTTAAAGATGTGAGGGCAATCTGGCAGCAACATCTGGCATCCCATTGATAGCCAGTGTTGATTCAGCTGATCTGGCTGGCTAGGCGGGTGTCCCCTTCCTCACTCACTGCTCCTTGTGCATCCCTCCTGAAGGTACGCACTCAGGTGAGGAGGACGACCTTCCCCATTGAAGTAGGACTGTCCTTCGGTCAAGGGTCTACGAGGAGCTGCACTCCCCTACTAGAACCTGTAAACAAGTCTCCAGAAAAGTCACTTAAGAGATAATGGATTTTTCCCAGGAATTTTTTGTTGTCACCTCATATGAGAAGAGATTAGTTCATAAACTGATGACCTTTATATAGTATTTTATTATGTGAAGCTGTAAAAATATTGCAGCCACAAATATTAGACAAGGGATAATCACTATTAGCTAATAAAGAGGAGAAATGAAAGTAGAGAGACTAATTTGGATGTGGTTGCAGTAATAAAGAAGGGGTCCTGAATTAGGTCCTGAGGATGAAGGGATGTTTTTGAGATTTAGCAACTGTGAAATTAAAGCCACGTGTCCTCTAATTTAAATATTAATATTGATGATTTTTATGGTGCTACAAACCAAATTAGATGTTAAACAAAAGATTATTTCAGAGGATTAAAAATGTATTCATTGAGTTGGGAGGCTACCCAACCTCCAAGGCCAGGCTCATGGACCAGGCATTTGGATATTAGTGCAGAAGAGACATCTGCAAGAGAGGATAGCACAGCTTTGGGAGTTGTGCACACACGATCCAAGAAATCTAGAGATTGTTCACAGATTGTATGGAGTGCATGAAGAGGGAGTCAAGAAGAAAGATAAGATAAGCAAAACGTCAGATGATTCAAAGATCAGAACTTTGGAAAAATATAGATGTACATTCAATTTTATGGATAACATTTATTTCTTCACTTTCATCTAGAAGATTCTGTAGAGTGGGAGCACTTATATTTTAAATATTCCTAGTCTATGCAGAGAAATGTGATAGATTTCTAATATATGAGCTTAATGCCCAAACCTACAATTAACAGATTCCTTCTTGATATTTATTTTTCAGTCTGGCTGGAAAAAATTACAAGAGCCAAAGGCGATTCATTAAATAGCCTATTCAGCTAGGGGTATAATTCACTCAGATGCTTCCGTTACATCCAAACACAGATTGCATCTTGATTTTCAGGTGTGTTCCTTGAACCTCTATGCAATTTCTCAATTGAAATTTTTAAAAAAAATCAATTTATTGGGGGCTTCTAAAACTCTTATCACAATCCATGCTTGCATCCATTGTGGCAAGCACATTTGTATTTTTGTTGCCATCATCATTCTCCAAGCATTTGCTTTATATTTAAACCGTTGGCATTGGCTCCTACCTTGCTGTTCTGTTGCACACTCTTAGTGTCTTGCCTTGGTCGTGATGAGGTTAGATCAGGTACAGTTCCCACACTGTGTCTCCAGTGTTGTCCTCCATGGGGCTATGGGTCAGTGATGGACATTGGGTCTCATAGTGGGGTCAGCCATGTGATCCTCTCTATGCATTGACTGCTCTGAGGACGGATATCATCCTTAAGGTTTGGTGGGCCAGGATGTGCTCCACTATCGCCCCCTTCATTTATTTCCCTGTGCTCTGATCAAGCATGTCCCTCTACTTGAGCTATAGCTTCAGTGCTGTCCTCTGAAGTAAATTCTTTGGGGAGGGGGGTGCAGGGCAGCTATCCAAGGATTGAGACTGGCCCCTCAGACTTCTCTACTGGTTTCCTGCTTCATGCCAATATGTTGCATTCACATCTTGGAGCACCAAGTTGAAGTTTGGTCCCTTTTTTCCTGTGGAGATATAAACAATATCCTCTCCTTGGGTGGGTTAGTGCTCTGTTCCCCCACTATTCATTTCTTTCACCCCCTTCTTTTTAGTTGGCTACCATATATACCCCTGGATTTGGTCTGCCCCTTGCCATACTACTTGGACCTTGTCCCACGAATATTTGTATACAGCAGATTTTTCCCTGTAGATTTTTGCATATTTTTAGGCTTACTTCAATGGATTCATATTGTACTTGTCCTTTTGGGCTTGGTTTATTTCGCTCAACATAATTTCCTCCAATTCTTCTCATTCTTTTATCATGAGATTCATGTGTTCATCATTGCCTTTCAGTGATGCTATTTCATTGTATGTATGTACCACAATTTTTTTACCCATTTGCCTGTTGATGGAAATTTGGGTTGTTTTCAACTCCTTGCAATTGTGAACTGTGCTGTGATGAGCATTGGAGAATAGATGTCTGGCTGTGGTTTGTTTCTTGCCTCTTCGGGGTGTCTTAGGGTAGTTCAATTTCAAATCCTTTTTGGATATCACCAAATTGATTTCCATAGTGGCTGTACATACCTACAGGCCCACCTGCAGTGAATAAGAGTACCTATCTCACCAGAGCCCCTCTAACACATGTTGCTTTCTGATTTTTTGAGTTAGACTATCCTTGAGAGTGGTATCTCATTGTTTTAATTTGCACTCTCTTATGGCTAATGATCATGAACATTTTTTCTTATGTTTATTGACCATTTGGATTTCTGCCCTTGTGAAACTTTTGTTCAGGTCCTTTGCCCACCTCCTCCCTGGACAATTAGTTTTGTTTTTGTTTTGTTTTGTTTTTGGAAGCTTGCAGAGGATTGTAGATTCTAGCCTGTAGATTAAGATCTTTGTCTGATGTGTCATTGTACACATGTGTCTGATGTACACAGGTGATTTATCTTCAGTATATTCCACATGTATCAGAGTTATACTAGCTTCATGGAAGGAGTTTGGGAGTTTGCCATCTTCTGTGTTCCGGAAGAGTTTGTGTAGGTCTGGTGTCAATTCTTGTCTGAATGGTTGGTAGCATTCTCCTGTGAAGCCATTGGGTCCAATGGATTTTTTTGGTTTTGGTAAGCCCTTGGTAACCTTGTCTATTTCTTTTATTGCTTTAAGTCTGTTGAGAATCTTGATGTCCATTCAGGATAGTTGAGGGAGGGATTGTTTTTCCCGAGAATTTGTCCATATCTTCCAAGTTGCTGAATTAATTGGAGTACAGTCCTTTGAAATACTGTGTAATTATCCTTTTAATTTCATTGGGGGCTGTTGTAATGTCTCCTCTTTCATCCCTCATCCTTGCTATTGAAATTTGTTCCCTCCTTTCTTGGTTGGGTTTACCAGAAGTGTGTCGATGCTGTTGATCCTTTCAAAGAGCCAACTTTTATTAGCATTAATTTTCCCATAGTTTTCTTATTTTCCCTCTCCTGAATATCAGCCCTGATTTTTATTATTTCTTTTCTTTTGCTATTAGTAGGGTTTTCCTGTTTGCTCTGCTCTAGCTATTGTAAATTTTGTGCCAGCAAATCAGTCATAGGTCTCTCTTCCTTTTTTATGGGTGCATGCATTGCTATGAAACTTCCTTTGGTAATTGTTTTTTGCTGTTTCCCATAAGTTTGGGTACCTCATTTTCTCCTTGTCGGTTTCTAGAAATTTCCTAATTTCATCTCTGATCTGTACCAGTACACATTCCTTTTGCAATAGAGAGCCATTTATCCTTGAATTGTTTGCTCTTGTTTTCTTCATCTTCTTTTTGTTGATTTTCAACCTTATGACACAGTGGACAGAGTATGACACTGTATGACATCAATGTGCTTATGCCCCAGCATATGGTCTATCTTTGAATATGCGCCATGTGGTCTTAAAAATAATGTGATTTTTTTTGTATTTGTATTAAAAGCTCTGTATATATCTATCAGGTCAAGTTGTCTAATTGCAGTGTTTAGATCTCTAGCCTCCTTCTTGAGTTTCTTTCTCTGTGATCTACCTTTCTTAGAGAGCAGTGTATTGAAGTCACCTACTATAATTGTTGAGGCTGTGATTTCTTTTTTCATCTTTTGTAGCATTTGGTTGACATATTCAGCAGGTCTCTCATTTGGGGGATATATGTTTAAAATGCTTAGCGGTTCTTTGTCTACCACTCCCTTGAGGATGTTATAGTGTCTCTCCTTATCTCTTTTTATGGTATGCATTTTGAAGTCAATTTTACCTGAGATTAAAATTGAAACACCTACTTTTTTTGAATTCCTGCTTGCTTGATATGCTTTTCTCCAGCTTTTGATTTTCAGCCTATTTTTGCCTATAGTCTTGAGATGTGCCTCCTGTAGACAGCAGACTGATGGGTTGTGCTTTCTAAGCCAGTGTGCTAGCCTCAGTATTTTAATGCCTGAATTCAGTTCTTTGATATTCAAGGTTTTTATATGCATCTGTGGTCTCCATGATGTCATCTTATATCTTTTGTGCTGGGTGTTTTCCTACCTTCTTTTCTTATCAGTGTGTGGTGTGTGCACACATGCACGTGTGTGTTTATGTGTTTGTGTGTGTATCATTGTTGCCTTCTTTTCATCCGTAAGCTAATGCTCTTTGGGGACTGTTTTCTCCTTGTCATCTTCTGGGTGAGGTCATCCTGTGTGGTAGTCTCTTATTTATGCTGGATGAGCTGTTCTTCTGCCCATATTGGGTCGGCAAGGATATTTTGTAGTGATGGGCTTCTTCTAGCACATTCTTTGGGTTTTTCCCTGTCTTAGAAGGCTCTTACTTTTCCTTCTACCTTGATAGATAGCTTGGCTGGGTAGATTATTCTTGGGTTTGCATTATTTTCCCTCAAGTCTCGCAATATGTTACTCCACACTATTCTTTTTCAAAGTGTCTGCTGATAGGTCTAGATGATCCCAATATATTTGGGAACTTTTATATGTGATTGTTTGTTTTTCCCAGCTGCTCTCAGGATTTTTTCCTTTTCCACCAAGTGAATAGGTGGACTATTATAATGACTTCTTGGAATTCAGTCTAATTGGCGTTCTTTAAGCCTCCTGAATGGCTGCCTGGTTTTCATACATTAAGCTGGGAAAGTTTTCCTCTAAGAATTCTCTGACTATTGTTGCAGATGACTTCTTTGTTGTACCTTCTTCCAGTAATATAATTATTCTAATGTTGTTCCTTTTCATAGCATCCACTAGAGCTCTTAGATGTTCAACAGGATGTGAGGGAAATCTGGCTGCAACATCTGTCACCCCATTGATAGCCAGAGTTGATGCCACTGATCTGGCTGACTAGGCGGGTGTCCTTACTTCACTCTTTCATGTGCATCCCTCCCAAAGCTGCATGCTTGGTTGAAGAGGTCAACCTTCCCCAATAGAAGGAGGACTATCCTTCGGTCAAGAGTATATAAGTAGCTGCACTACAACCTCCTACTAGAACCTCCAAATAAGTCTCAAGGTTTTCTTCAGTTTCTCTAATGATCTTATTAGATATTTGTTCACGTTTGTTTAAGACTGCTTGGCTGTCCGCTAGGTA
Organism: Nesogale talazaci; assembly: GCA_004026705.1. Taxonomy (NCBI): domain Eukaryota; kingdom Metazoa; phylum Chordata; class Mammalia; order Afrosoricida; family Tenrecidae; genus Nesogale; species Nesogale talazaci. The sequence goes on from PVJH01000364.1 coordinate 250,817, forward strand.
TGTGGTGTGGTTCTCTGATTCCTCCAGTCAATTGGTGAAGTCCGGGAGTCTGCTACTGGTTTTTTCTTATCTCATTCTTTAGCTCTTGTATTTCCCTTTGATGTATGGACTATCTCCTCTATCATTCATCCTTTTCCTGTCTTGTTTCCCTCATATCCTGTATGACTCCAAGCAGCATTCTGAAATTTACTTTCTGCGGCATATCAATGTCTGCTTCTTCTATGCACGTTGTTAAGTACAGAGCATCTTCTGCTGCTGCACTTTGCTTCTCCTGTTTTTTCATTAGGTCATTGGGGCAGATTGTGGTGTGCTTTGTGTTGTTTTGGAGGAGTCAGGTGCCATTTTCCAGGGATATGAAGAGTACTGGCTTTCTCTGTGTGACTCAAGGGAATGTTTCTTTAAATTACCCCCAGCTAATTTCACTATGGAATTGGCCTACCACTTTATCCTCTTGTGGCTTCACTCTTTCTCTGCTCAACCAGTATTCTGATATTTGGATGGTAAGTTGGATGGTCCTCTTAGGGGATGCTGGTTGGGTCGTTGTGGATTCGCGAAGATGGTGCTTTACTGGGCGATCTCACAAGAAGCTGTGATGGTGTGGTATACAGCAGCTTGGGGCACTGCAGGGGCATGCTGGGGTGCCCGCTGCAATGGGAGTGCTACAGAAGGCTGGTGGGTTGCCTGATTTGGTGTAGAGCATCTTGAATGGTGGGAAGACTTGTCCTGCTCAGGTAGATCGTTGTGGAGGTTGGGCAGAGATTCCCACAGCAGCGAGGAACATTGACAAGATTGGCCATGCTGCCTTAAGTCATGTAAGGCATTATGGTAGGCTGGAGGAAGTTCTCTAAGTCACATGGGACCACAGAGGACCGAGAGGAGCTCCTGCACCCACACAAACAGGATTTGTGTGACCGGAAGAAGGTGACCGGAATTTCTCCAGCCAAGTGTTACAGCACTGTAGAGCGTGAGCAGGCAGAATTTTTATGGGCAGAAGTTGGGCAGGATATCCCTTGGTGGAGGGTGGGTGCACTTTCGCCAGCCTCCGGTTACACTGCAGAGGGTGGAGCTCTCCCACCTGGGTGGAGGACAGGTGTAAATTCCCTAGGTTAAGGGGAGTGGTCTGAAGGTCGGCAGTGGTATGTGAGAGAAAAGGAAAGAGAGAAAGAAAAAGCAAAAGACAACTAAGCATGCTTAGACTTTGTGGGGATAGAAAAGAGAGAGGGAAACAAAAGTCACAATACAGCTGAGCCCTTATCCCTGACCACAGAGCTGGAGGGGTTTAATCCCTGCCCCAAGGCAGTGGCAAGCTGTGACTGTGTTGAAATGTTGAGACAAAGCCCCTACATGGGCTCCCAATGATCCTGGCTCTGGCTGAGACAGTGGGCAGGCTAAGGTCAAGCCCAGCTGGCCTCCACTGTGGTAAGTCCACAGCCCCAGCTCTTCAAAATCTAATGGATCTATGTCTACATATCTTTATGATGCTCCTAAGAGCTGGAAGAGTGGAGTTGTCCTCTTATTAACTCTCCGGTACTCATTTGTGTGGAATCCCTCTGTGTTACTTTCGCCATCTTCCCAGAAGTCACTCTATTGAGTATTTTTGTAAGTTGTTCTAAAATCCCCTTGAGGGAGAGTGTCAGACAGGATTTATAGTTATGATAGTGATCAATTGAGAACATTTTTTTGTGGAAAATTTACAGCATTATGTCTTAAAATAAAGAATATTTCAAAACCCACAGGATTTTGGACCTTTTTTATGCAAACTTACCCACAAACCAATGTTTCTCTTCGTAAGGCTTTGATGCTGTTTAAAGGGAACGAGTAAATAATTTTATAGAGCAACTTCTCTGTTTTAGCAGTTTAAATATATTTTTTTGTTGTGGAAGTTGAAAATAAGGTATTTCGCAAATAGTTGCCTGTTCATCAATGCCCCAAAACTAGATAAAACCTCATGTCAATTCTGACAGAGCCAATCCCAACTCAGAGTGACTCTATTGAAGAATGCAGATTTGCTTCTCTGGGTTTCTAGGACAGTAAATCTTTCAGGGAACAGAAAACCTCAACCCTCTCCTGTGTAGCAACTGGTGGGTTTGAATTGTTAATATTGTGATAAGCAGCCCGTGCTTAACCCACTATATCACCAGGGATCCTTCCAGTAAATGCTACTTCTAAATACATTTTGAAAAGGAATTGGAGGAAGTTGGCCTATTAGTACTTCAAAAATTGTGGTCTTGCCTGACTGTATCAATGGATCAACATCGCTGCTGAGTATGAGATGGAAGAAATAATTAATAATCACCATCGTTAGAAAACAACATTTTCATAATGTTAGCTCATTTATACATTTATTCATGAAAGTATTCCTATGCAAGCAATATAATTCCATTTGAAAAGTAGCTCATTTGACCTTTGTGTTGAAAGGCCTTCAAAAAAAAGAAAGAAAAACAAAACTACAGGTACTTATTTCAATGCTTTAAAGGAAGTTAAATGAAGTATACATTTCCTCAATGAAAGAGTGAAAGGGAAAATGATGTGCTTGAGTGTGTTTTGTTCTGAGTTTCTGAGATGTGTTATTAAACAAGGCTCTAAAAATGATATTTTGGGGAGAATATAAGTTTGAGTAACCAAGAAAGATGTTTGGTATAGAGGCACTATTTATTTATTTTTATGAAGTTTGGTGGTAATCTAGAACTTTTCATGCTTGAAATGATCAAAGTTAAAAGCATTTTATTTATAGAGTGGAGCTAAAATGGACTTTTGAGAATTCATTGCCTTCTCTGTCTCGTGCCTTACCAGTAAGACTGCAAACTTAGCCCATCAGTGGCTAGAGGAAAATGGAAAAGATTGCAGTGCTGTGTTGACTATGTTTACTGATTTATATGTCCTCAGTTTAGCCTTAAATACAAAAGCTCCCCTCCCCCACTGCAAAATACAAAGACTTGTGAGCATTGGGAAGTTTCTTTAGCTAAGGAGGATGTTTGTCTGAAAATTGCACATCATCTTAAAGAGAATTTACATGCTCTTGAGAAATGAGTTAACCTGAAGAGCTGTTCTTCTATCTCTGTTAATCACACCAAAATAATCAATTTTAGGTAAAATAGCTTAATTATATTATACCTAATATAATTTGATTGGGTGTGGAAAACTAAGGCATTCAGCCTTAACATTTCACAGAACTGACTAAATAGTTAGGAAATGATTCTCCTGCCATAAAAAAAGCAAGAGACTGGAAAGAATGCTTCTTCTAAGGGGGATTTGATTTTATAATTTTGAATTACCTAAGCCCTTATTCACACGCACGCATGTTGTTTTGTAAAACTCAAAGGAACCCTTTGAGCCTTTTGTCTTAAGAATAGGAAGTTCTTTTCTGCCAAATATAAGTGAGTATAGGTGCCAAGAGTTTCAAGTTTTGCTTAAAATTACATTAAAACTCATATTTGAGGAAACTTGGCACAAACCTAGTAACATGTTATCATCGGAAAACAAAAGTTGCTTATGAAGGATGGATTTCTTGAGACCTACCAAAAACAATACCCTCCCCCCAAACAAAAGCCAAACAAATAAATTGAATGCAGTTTAGGGATAGGCCTTTGGGACTTACATCATGAATCTTGGAAGAAACCTTGTCCAAATGGGGGAAAAATTTTTTTAAGACATCACATTTTGTCCTGATGCTGCAATAATAACCACAATAGTTTATTTCTTGAGTGCTAGTCAGTGGCATGTACTTTGATAGGGACTTTTACATCTTAATGTAATTTATTCATGCCAACACTCATAAATGCCAGCATTAAATTCATCCCAACCAATGATAAAACTAGAGGAGAAAGTTGTTAGTTATCTTCCTAACTCATACAAAATCATTTAATTTGTGGTTTCCACATCATTTAATTTTGCAGTATGGCGTGGCATTTATGGATGCAGTAAGCACATGCAATCTGTAAGAAAGGTGCACCTTTCGCCTGTGCAAAGAGAAAAGTACTCACTTAGGTTTTACTAGCCAGATATTTACCTTGATGTTCTTAAACGAGTCCAGCCAGTTTTTTTTTTTTTTGTCAAGCGCTTTTGTGTGGTTATGTCTTGGGCTGCTAACCATAGGTCAACAGGTCAAAAACATCTAAAGTTCTGTGAAAGAAAGATTGGACTTTTCTTCTCCTGTAAAGATTTACTGGCTCAGAAATCGATGGGGGCCGTTAGTTTACTGTCGTAGGCAGTCACCACGCATCTGAATCAACTCAATAATTGTGGATTCTGGGAATATACTTAAATATGTACCCCTACATACTGCACAGGATCAGAAAGAAATAGTAAAGTCTATACAATATGCACTGATAACTCAGACAAAGAAAACCAAGGAGCACATCATTATTTTGGATCCTTTTTACAAGTTTGATATCCTATTTATTCTTTTCCATATAAGAACTTACACCATCACTAACCTTTATATTGCTTACCTATAAAATAATTTTTTTATTCTGGGTGTTTTTCCCATTAAAGATCTAGATTTAGTCAATATTTAAGATAGTGCAATAATTGCTTTATGTTGATTGATTTTTCATTTTCCACCTAGCTCTAAGAGTGACCTTTATTTCTTATAGTTATCATATTTGAAATTCTGTTATTTCAACAAGAGATCACAGATTAGCTAACTCTAGATTTGGCTTATATAAATGTAATATAATAGTTTATGATGCAATTTCTCATTCAATGCTTTGCCAAAATATAATTCTATTGCTTTTCTCTAAACTTTCTGACTTCTACTTCTTGCTTTCTTGGTCTTTCTGGCACTGTCTTGAGTCTTACTGTGTGACTATGTTTGAGTAAGCTGACTCAAACTCAAAATATAATTCTACTGCTTTTCTCTAGCCTTTCTGACTTCTACTTCTTGCTTTCTTGGTCTTTCTGGCACTGTCTTGAGTCTTACTGTGTGACTAGGTTTGAGTAAGGACTGCTATTGGCTATTTTGAAAATTGCTATTGGCTATCAGAAAATCATAGGGTCACTCTGTTGGGATTGAATAATAGTTGTTCTTTTTAAACCACTTTATTGGGAGTTAATACAGATAGCATAATATTCCATAGTTCAATTGCATCAAGCAGTATTATATAAGGGATATAATCACCACCTTCAGTTTCTGAACATTCTTTTCCTTCTGAATTCTTGATCTCATCTTCTTTTACTGCCAGATATCCTTGAATTCTGCTAGATCGAATCCTATTACAACTGGCACTCTACTTAGACTGATAATTTTGAAGATGAACACAGCACCATTCCTCTTGATTTCGTCACTCCCAGCATTAAAATCATATGATTTTCTTATTCAAAATGGTTAATATCAGATCATTTCAACTCATTTATACCTAGAATGTCAATCTTTATGTGGTCCCTTTCATTTTGGACAACTTGTAATTTCCCTAGATTCATATTTCATACAAGTTCTAGTCATTAATGAATGTTTTCACCTGTTTCTTCTAATATTGAGTCATGCCCCACCAGCACATGAAGGTCCTGAAGCTTTGCTCTCACTGACTTGACTACATCCAATCGTTATGGTCGATTCTAATTTGAGAAAGTGGCTCTTTTCCACAGTCACATTTTGAGTTCCTTCTTACTGACAGCCTTGTCTTCTGATAATGTTCTGCTTCTTTTCATGAGGCTTTCGATTATTTGACAATGCTTTGATGCTTTCCATAGATTTTCAGTGGCTCATTCCCCAGAAGTGAATGACCCATTCCTTCTTCATAGTCTGTTCTTAGTCTGGAACCTGCTTCAACTTGTTCACCTTGAGTGGCCCTGATGGTGTTTGAAATACCTGCTCCATAGATTCTAGCATCACAGCCACACACAAGTCACCACAGCGTGGTAGTTGCAGGCAAGTGGTAGTGGTAATGTAGAGAGGCAGTAAAGAAGTACAAGAGTGTTGGCAAGAAAGATTGACACAGTGGCTGCTACAATGGACTCAAACCTGAAAACAATTGCATTGGGTAGTATTTCGTTTTGTTGTACCTATGATTGCTGTGAGTGGGACCTCATTTGATAGGATCTAATAACAAAAATACCTCAACTGTCCTTCCTAGTCTCTCTGTCACCTTTCAGATTGCCATCAGATTCCATCTCTCAAAATCACACATCTTTCAGAGTGCTCCATCTGCACTACCCAAAGGAAACGGTTCAAATTCAAGAGCAGAACCTACAAAACTTCCTGCAATCTGGCCCAATCAGCAACTATACTCTCCACACATGTTTCACTCCAGACCCTTCACATTCCCCGGATAATCTCTGCCTTCTCCCACTTTAATATTTTGATCATGCTGTTTATTAAAATTGGAGTACGCTCCTTGTTCTGTCTACTTTGCCTGAAAATCTCCTTCTCATTTATTAAGATCCATGTGAGATCTTACCTACTCACAAGGTCTTCTCCTTTGTGGCAGTTGCACAATCTCCATAATCTCCTGTCAACTTGCGAAGGGGTGGAGTCTAGCCTGTCAATCAGCTCATAGGCAATGAAGCCAAAGTCTGGGTGGGCCTGCCCTTCTCCTGATAATCCTGGGAACTCCTGTCTTTCTCCCTGGAGGTGGGACATACTCTCACTGCTTTGTCTTCTTGTGAGTCATTCCTGTTGACAAGCCACATGAAGACACTCTGATGGAACCAAAGTTCTGGAGCTTTAGGAAGCAAGTGGAGATCCACACCAGCACTGAGATGTTTCTACCACCACTGGTCCATAAGACTTTATGTCTACTGGTCTGTGATCTTCCTGAATTCAGCATCATTGCGTGTGTTACGGGAGTCTGAGAAGGAAATGATAGAATTGTATTGGACATAGGGACTAATATCAGACTTATAAATTTGACCTGGACTGGGCTGGGATGTTTTATTAATGGATAATTGCTATTTAATATAGAGTTCTCTCAATCTAAGACAGAACCTATTCACTTGGAGGAGTAGGTTTGATGAAGGGTAAGACATTCATAAATTAATGACAACCTCAGACAGCCATAGTCCTTGCTCATATATATATATATATATATATATATATATATATATGCAAGAAATTAAAGCAGCCTAGTAGTCAAAGACAGATAATTTCTTTAGTTATGTTTGTCAAGCTAAGACAGAACCTATTCGCTTAGAGCGGTAGGTTTGATGACGGTTAAAACATTCATAAGTTACTGATAACCTAAGACAGATACAGTATTTGCTCATATATAAATATACATATACACATATATATCTATCCCTATAAATATACCTACGCCTATACTTTTACTCATACATATCCATATACATATAAATATATATAAAAAAACAAGAAATTAAAGCAGCATGATATTGAAAGGTGGGCATTCATTATGTTTGTCAACCTAAGACAGAACCTAGTCATTTGAAATAGTAGGTTTAATGAAGGTAAGCCATTCATAACTTCATGACACCCAAGACACACACAGTCTTTGCTCATATATATATGTATGTATATATTTTTATATATGTATAACCCAGAAAATAAAGCAGGCTGGTAATCAAAAAAATATATAGAGTTCTCTCTCACACATATATAAATGTCTATGGATTTGTTTCGTCAACCCTAACATGTCCTTCTTCCCCATGCAGTGAGCTGTTTCCTGCATTGTATTTCCATTTCAATTAAGATTTACCTTGGCCTTTAGAACACTGATTATTTTACGTCATAATAATTTATTTCTGCTTTTATTTTTTTCCAGACCAATGTAACTGGAGAACTGCATTGCTTTGTTCCCCTTGCTGCTCTGTTGCGCTCCCTTTGTGCTTCATTCTGGTGGGAGGTGGGCTCAGAACAGGCACAATACCCGCACTGCCTCCAGTGCTGTCTCCCCTAGCACTGTGGGTCAGTGAGGGGGAATCATGTCTCATGGTGGGGGCCCGTCCCACCATCCTCTCTGTACATTGGCTGCTCTGAGCTGGAATGTCATCCTCAAGGCGTGGTGGGCCAGGATATGGCTTTCTCTCTCTCTCTCTCTCTCTCTTCCTCTTAGTTTGCTCCCATGTCATCTGGGTATATCTACCAACCTCCCCAGGCTGTATCTTCAGTAGATCACAATTTCTCTTTGTTTGCCCATTTGTTGTTGTTGCCATATTTACTAACAGGGATGTTGAAATTATTGAATTTAAATATGTTGAGCATCTAGTTATATCAGGGATCATATTAGGGATTAGTCATGTACCTTTTTCCTTAGAGCATTACTAAGATTAACTGTAGTATACCAAGCTATTGAGCATTTAGTTTGGAATTTTAATTTCTTTACATCCCCCTAGAGTAATTTTTAGGGTCAGCTGAAGCAAACTTTCAAAGTATTAAGTACTTCTTTAAAACCAGTAGCAAATTTTGATATATTCTGAATTATCAGCTGCGGGGGACTCCACTGTTGTTTATTGTCTTCCATTATCAATGTCTGCAGAGCTCTGCTGGAGCCTGAGGCAAAAGGAAAAAATAGGTTTATCAAAACACTCTTATTTGAGACAAGGAAAAAATAGTAAAAGTTCTACAATTAAAATGCATGGCTGTTGATAAATATCCAAATTCCAAGGGGGCTCCTAGAACACTGTCAACCTTGGTAGACTCATCAGGCAGAGGTTGTGCTGGCTGCAAACTGCAGCCTGGCTGGAAACAAAAGATTGTTCTAATCACTCACTCATGAATGCACAGTTGTAAAAGCAAATCAATAGCAAGAGCCTATCTTCACATAAAAATTTGATATATTGTCTCTCATGGACTTTTGCATTCATTTTTCTTTTTTATATACTTATTTGTATTACTGAGTGTTTTCATATCTCCTTAAATGTTCTCCTAAGACAGGTGATGCCAACATTCTACTTGTCCATTTTAATTTATCTAAGGTTGACTGACTATGTTTTAAAGTTTCTTTAGCATCCAGCCTGTTCAGTGATTAAAATGTCAGAAATGAAAGAAAATGGAATTTAAAATATGAAGGACATAAATGAACACAGCAAATCTCCAAATGCATCTAATTCTTGAGAGTTAACTATATTTTGTAACTTTTGACCAATTGAAGTATTGTGAATTGTTTAATCTTATTTTAATCAGTTTTAAGATCTTGTTATTAATGGTGTTATAACTCTTTCATAGTTTCTGAAGTACTTTTAAAATTAGTAGTTGATTTCATTCATTGCTGCATATACTAGATTCCTATTATAAATTCAAAGGAAATAAAATTTTAAGAAGAAAAGAATTGCACTATTAAAATTGGAAAAGTAATTTTTTTTATGTTTGTCATTGCACATTCAGAGCTCATGAGGAATACAGAGAACATAGTGAAATCCACTTTTCAGTTGTTCCGTGGAAAGCACACCACCCCTTAGACGCCTAACGGAACTCATTTTACTCAACTAAGTGACTGGAAAGGGCCCTGTTGTCACATGGTTAAAGTCTTTGGTTGCTCACTGAAGGTTAATGGTTCAAAGCCACCCAGCCCCACCATGGGAGAAAGATGCAGCAGTGTGTTTCAGTAAATATTGAAATCCTTACAGGCCTGTTCTACACTGCCCCATCTTATCACTCTATACTGGGATTTACTGATGCCATGATCCAACTGGCTGAGAGCTTGTGAACATTGGTATTTCAGTAGATGTCTTAATGGAGAGGGATGTAAAAAATAAATGTTAAATGCTAATTGTTTACATGCATAGCAGACTCACTCACGAATAAAACCAGAAAACCAAACCCATTGCCATCCAGTGGATTCCAATCCACACCAAACCCTGTGCAAAGTGTCCAAGACCACGAATTCTTACAGGAGCAGATAGTTCATCTTTCGCTTGTGGAAAATCTGGTAGGTTTGCACCATCAGCTTTTAAGTTAGCAGTCAAATGCTTAAACCACTGTGCCTCCGGGAGTCACATTATAGTTTTTGTTAGAATATTTAGAGTAGATCATAGATTCCCAACCTTATTTGGCCTACCACCCCTCTTTCTGTTAAAAAAAAATAGTGCCCCCGGCAATGAAACAGTTTGTACTATAGCCCCTAATCCAGGATAAAGTGTAGGCATCTGTTTTGCTGCCTCTCTAGCTCACTCCAGGGCACTCAGAGGACAGTATTGTCCACTTTGTGAAATGCTGGTCTACAGTTCAAAGCTTCTTAAACTGTGGGGGTCAAGACAAACTTGGCAATAAGAAGGTTTTGGAATGTTCAACAACTAAAAATTAATTAAATATCAAGATGCATAAAAAACCTGATGTTTTTCTGGCAGGTCTTTCCCATGTTGCAAACTTCTGAGCCAAAATGGGGTTCTGAGTGGAAAAAGTCTAAGGAGACCTGGCAACCAGATGACTCAATTCATTGCTCTGCGTCCTTTAGAGAGCAGAGAGTGTCTTTGGAATCGCAGCTGGTGTGAACAAAGGAACCCAGCAAACCCCTCGCACCCTTTCCTCTCCCACAGCTAAGGAAAATAGTGATCTCCGCGATCCATAAATGGATTTGATATATTAGCCATTCATCTAAGAATTCTGAGATTTTTTATTATAACAAAAATGTTCAAAACCTTTTTTTAAATGTTCTGAACTTTTTAAAAATCAAAAGTCTCTGTTTATTGAACTGCTAGAGTAACCTTGGTATGCGAAGCACCTAGGCCTCTATTTACTACATCTTGCTACTCCTCATTATGAGACAAATTATTACCTTTCTTTTGCCCTAGGCAAATAAAATCTGTTAACTCTGTCTTTCATTACAGTGTAAACATTGGTCTTCTACATTTCTCTTTCCCGTTCATTTTCCCCATCTTCTTTCCAAAGACAGTTGACCATTTTTGTCCTTCCCATACAGAATGAACCAGGGCAATATATATGTTTTCGTTTCCTAATAACTAAACTCATCACTGGCTCTAGAATCTGGCCTTCTTTGAATGTCACCTCTTCCCAAGACAAACCCAATGACCCTCTAGGTAAATAAAATTGCGTTCCTGATCTTTCTTCATCTTCTCTCTGTGGGTAATCAGGAACATACCAGGTCACTAGTAATAAAGACTGTGTGCACTCAATCACTAATTTCCAGAACACCAGCCATTCTGTCATCAAATTAATTATGATTCATGGGAATCCTGTAAAGTAGCCTAGAACTTTCCCTTTGGGTTGCCAAGACTGGAAAAGCCTCATCTCTTTTCCTCCAAGCCTCTGATGATTTCCAACTACTGGCCTTTCAGTGAGCAGGACAGCATGTATGTCAGTCCACCACTCTCTCACAGTCAGCAAGTCAGTAACCCCTGTGGGTGGATGAGATTGTAACTCTTCATGCGAAAGGAACACCCAGTCGAGCTGCTGGTGCTTTCAGACCGCTAAACATGTGGGTCACAGCCCAACACATAACCAGTATACAGGTAGGGCTCCTTCACTAGTACCCTAAAGGTCAAAGATCCACACCTACCCAGTGGCACTGCAGAAGAAGGGCCTGGAAATGACACAAAGAAAGCCCCATCAAACAGTTCAACTCTGTAGCATATGGGATTGTCATGAATTGAAGCAGATGAGACTTAACAGCAGCAAGCTTTTGTTTGTTTGTTTTGTTTTGTTTCTCTTAATATCTCCCTCAGATCAATATTATTGAGATTCAAACCAAAATAGTGTATCTTCACTCAGAAACTCAGACTCACTGCTGTCAAGTCAAAGCTGATTCGTTGATGATTATGACTATTATATTTTGCCCCAGGCATCTGGCTTCTTATAAAGTTGACTCTGTCCTTTATTACAGTGTAAATATTGGTCTTTACATTTCTCTTTCCCACTGTGTGTGTGTCTGAGACTGTAACTGCTTATAGAAACTCAAAGCCTCGTCTTTTTCCTGAGGAGCTACTAGAGATTTCGAACTGCCTACCATGGAGATTGCAGCCCACCACTTTTCACGACACCAGCTGTACTAGCAATGAAGTAGTTTAGCTCAACCTTGTAGTGCCAGTTCAACAGACGCCCGTTTTTCTTGGGAAGAGGTTGTCTAGGCAGGGAGAGTTGAGGCACTTGCTTGAACCAAAATGTAGCATATTGAAAAGTTATAAAAATTAAGACACCTAAGTAATTTTTTTAGTAAGATGGTTTCCTTCCATCCTTCCTCCCTTTTTCCTTTTGTCTTTGTTGCAGATTTTATTAGTTTGAGTAGAAATACGACCAAAAACTAGATCTGCTTTATCTTTTTTACAACTTTCTTAAGGGGATATTAAAACTGTTCTTTCTTTTGGTCATTTCCCAAGTTCTCTAGAATCATATTTAATGAAGTACAGAGTTACTCCTGTTTACCCATAGGAAAGCATGAGGTGGCATCTGAACGTCTTAAACACTGAGTCTATTGTTAGATTCCTGTCCTAATGCTGCTCCGACTCCTGATGAGGAGCAAAATTGCAGAAAAGGAAAACAGAGACCCTACAACGTGACTACTCCCGAAAACCTAGGGAATACAAATTATGACGTCACTAACTTCTTGCAGAGACTCTCTTTCCAACCCCAGTCACAAAAGCAGCTGAAGAGTTTTACTTTTATTCCAACTTCTAGACAGTTATTTTTTTTAAAAAAACAAAAGTTAATGTCCTTTTCCTTCATGTATTCCCACAGAGCCTCGCCTTCATTCTGTTCACCACAGCACTTCCATTCCCTGCCTCAGGGCAAAGCACCTTTTGACTTTCCTGAGAGCTAAGGGTCTGGCCCAGAAATCTTGGGATGGTACAACAGGGATGGGCCATAATATAGGGCCACGGATTTAATATTCATAAGCTCAGATTTACTTTCCGTGGTGTCCAAGAAGAGGAAGAAAAATATACAAGCATTTCAGCAAAACCATTCTGGCAAGCTTTGATCATTAATTGATTTGGAAAGATGGCTGGCAGAGATGGGGAGAAAAGACCACAGACAGGTGGCCTGGGATTATAGAGCTACTGTTATTCTCTCGAGGACACAATCTAAGCTTTCTCTGTGTTATGTTTTCATGGAGTGGTAACCGCTTCTCCAGTTTCAAACAGACTGTGGACAGCATATTTTCGCCAATCTCAAAGCTTAGTATGGCCCAGGGTGAAAATTGGCTGCTCAGAATTGTACACTGGAACAATTGATGAAACTTGCAAATTACCTCACTTCTTATAAATAGCCTTGAATCCCTTGGATCTTTTGCTCACTTCTTAACTCCCTGTTCTTTTTTTCTATCTGTAACTCAGAAATGACCATAATATTTAATTATCAAAAGTCCATTCCAATGTAGGGGACATGTTACTTCAACCTGAACTAGTATAAGTTTGGGGAGAAAGCATGGCCTCTTCTTGGCATATCAAAATGAAAAATATTCTATGGTATTTTTCTTACTTGCCTTCTCGTTACCCAAAATGTTAATGGTGAAGACATTTCTACTAGGTGTGAATAACTTTTCTTTATTCTTTCTCTCTCTCATCTGTCTGTCTCTGAATTTTTAAAATTCAATCTACAAAAGTCTGGCAGGGTTTCCGAAAGTTCATGAAAATTTCTGTTATATTTTAATTTTATATTTTCACAGTTTTCTGCAAGATTCCTTGTATGAACTGCCTTGGGAATACATCTAAAATATTTTAATCAAATGAAGTATAGGCTAACTTTCCCTAGGGGCAGGGTTTTTCAGAGTTTGGTGGAGGACATGCATTGTGTGGGCATTCGAAACAAAGGCAGGGCACTTGGCACAGACCAGAGGAGAGAACCAGTGGTCAGAGAGTGATCACAAAGTTCGTTGTCCCAAGAAGCATCAGCTAGTGTAAGGTACTGCCTGCAGTGATAGCTCCAGAACCCCCCTACCTTCAGAGAGAGTTATAGGACTCAAGAACAACTCCACAGTGATTTCTTTGAGGTGGAGATTAGGCACAGCTCCATTCTCTAGCCCTTTAATTAAGTCTTTTTCATTTTGTTTGTTTGTTTTTGGGGGGGGGGGGACATCACTGCCCTATGGTGGAAGTGGGAGGCCCAGCCTTGTTGCTGCTGGATTTAAACCACCAAGCCAATGGACCGCAGTCCTGCACTTAACCACTATGCCACCGGGGTTCAGTCCCTTTTATTAAGTCTTACACCAACCATCTTCCCTCAGGTACTCTCTGCTTCTCTGTTCTTTCCAGTAATTTGTTGCAGTAGTCACAGAAAATTCACAAACCATACAAAAATCTAAGTGATTTATTATGAAAGTAAAAGTATATAACTTGGGATAAGGATCAATAGACGACACTCAGGGTCACAAAATCTGGAAGACCCTTAAAGTGCAGAATACATCCCTGTCTCTTCAATGCAGCACAGTTTTCTAAGCTCCTTTAAGCATTGCAAATAAGTCAGCTCTTCCCTCTGCCTTGCGTGCCTCCTTTCAGCCACAAGGGTCTCCTCTCAGCTGCCGAAGGGCAGGCCTATCTTTCACCCTGAGGCAAAGATCCTCTTTCAGCCCATTTTTAGCCAAACGGTCTTTGTTTCCAACCTTCCTATCATATGCCTCTCTCCTGCCAACTGGCCCAGTCGATAGCCTGGGCAGCAACTCTGCTCAGCTCCCAGCATTCTGAATCCCAGCAGCAGGTTTCTGCTGTCCAGCAATTCTGCCACAAACCTCCTGCAAGGCCTCTCCCTATCTTCAGTGTTATGAGCCTTGACTTGTTTTCCTTCTGCTCATCTCTCTTCTTGCCCCCCCCCCCCAAAAGAAAACCTTTGTGTTGCTCCTTAAATGACCAAACTCTCTAGCTGTGGTTTGGCCTTTCTAGTGAGACCACAAGTTGAGCCAGCCATGCACTCTGAATGTCCAACGTAACTGTATTTGCACAGTCTGTAGTCATTTTATTAGATTTCATCTAGTGTATTGACCAATCCCTGCCACTTGTGTACAAATCACAGGGCAAGCTGCAGCCATGGGCCAGACAATAAACATGGACAAAGGTAATTAGCCCTTTAGTAGAAAAGTGGGACCAAGGAAAGTCTGCACGACTTTGGAGGACAATCTCTCAAGCTGGTCAGTGTATCTTGGAGTCAACTTGATGGCACTGAGAGGGGGTAAGGGGTTGGTTTGGTTGTTTATCCAAAGAACACTGGGAAGGGGGACAAATGGAACTCATTTCGCCACATCCTGTGTTCCAACAAAAAAGCATATTTGAAAGTACTTAGAACTTAGGAAATTTTGTATTTACTGTAAATTTTACAGCACACATAATACAGAATCAAACCTATCCTTTATAATAATGATAATATCTAAAGCAATGTTTGCCTACATATTCTCTCTGAGTGATTGCTGATTTATTTCTCTGTCAAGTTCCTTGGCTTTCAAATATTTTCTGTTCCTAAGCTACAATAAGAAATATATTTCCCTTTTTAAATTAATAATTTTATTGGGGGGCTCATACAACTCTTATCATAATCCATACATAACATTCATTTTTTTATCAAACATGTGTATGTCTATTGCCCTCCTCATTCTCAAAACAATTGGTTTCTATTATAGCCCTTGGCATCGGCTCCTCATTTTTCCTCTCCCTTCTTGCTCCCCCCTCCCTCACCTTTATTATAAAGACCTAGATCTACACCTATCCTATTCTACAACCACTATTTCATTCTGTTCTGGGGCATTCCTTTCCATTCAAAGAGAGCTATTGATTTGGAGCTAATAATCAAATCCATGATAAATGACTGAATCGACTCTCAACCATGCATCGCCATGGCACTGATGCCGACTCACAGGAAGCAGGATCGTACTGCTCCTTGGAGTTTCTGAAAAGGTATTTACAGGAGTAGAAAGTCCTGACTTTCTTAGAGCCACTGGTGGGTTTAACGTGCTGACCTTCCAGTTAGCAGACCAACACATAATCAGGGCTCCTCAAACTACTGAAGAGTGTCCCATAAACCAAACAATACTGGTTTAGTCCAGGAAATGTAGAAATCCCCTCACATGAAAGCAAACGGTCATAAATACCTTTTTGCTTCAGCACAAGCTTAATAACAAACATACTCAGGTAAATATAAATAAGAAAGGTAGAATAATTTCCTAGAAATAGAATTATAAGGCATTATCTAGGGACTTTTTTTGGAGGCCATAAAGAGAGACCCTAAAATGCCTCTCGTCCTAGGTCCCTAAGGCCTCTGAGGTCTATGAATCTGTGGATGGTATTGGAGAAGGAATGGCTTGGGGATACAATATAACTCTTCATCCTGAAAATTTTCATCTGTTTATTTCATTCTACATGATAAAACTTCTAAAAGTATCTTTCTGTTTTATTTTAATTTTACTATGTTTCCTATCTTTGTTACTAGAAACATCCTGAGGCTAATATGATTGACATTAGGTCACATGTTCATCTCTGACAAATCACTGTAGCAAAGAGACAGAAAAGTCAATCCATTTGAGTGGCATCGATAGAAAATAAGTTTTTTTTTTTAAGGAAAATTAGAATATACTACAAGAGGGAAACAACCCTGGTAGCACAGTCAGTTAAGCATTGTGTTGCTGACCACAAAACTACCACTTCAGTCCTACCAAGCCCTCGTGGGAGAGAGATGAAGCTGCCTGCTCCCCAAAAGATCTCAGAAACACTTAGGAAGAGTTCTGCTCTGTCACTGTGAGTCAGCATTGATTCAATGGCAGTGGGTTAGTGAGGTCAGGAAAAGAGGCAAAAGTAGCAGATATCTATTTCATCTCCCGAAGTCTTAGTTTAAAATCACTTTAGTTTTATCTTGGTTTAAGATAAAAGCCTTATCTAACATAGCTGATAGTGCATAAGGTTAGGATTAGAACAAAAAAGAGAATGCACGTAAGAACCATATATAAAAAACAGGTATGCAAAGACATAGGAAATGGATAATTATAATTCAAATAAGTCAAATGTAACAATAGGTAGATTGGGGTTTAAAATTATACTATGTTCCTTTTATTATTTTTCCCATTTTTGTAAGTTTGGAATTGTTCCTATAAAGAAATTTGACAAATAGAGTTGGTTCTTGTGTTAGGCTGAGTTTCTCTAGAGAAACAAAATCAGTGACATCTAGGTGTGCATAGAAACAAAGAAATCAAGAAAATGACTCACAGTTGTAGCAATGGATAAGTCTAGCTGAAGTTCATGTGTGGCTCAGATGTTAAGCTGGAGGCCTTTCCTGACTCATCTATTCTCATGAACTGACAAACTAGAAACCAGGAAGATGAGTCAGAAACCAGCAAGGCCACAGTTTAGTGGCGAGAGGGGCAGAAAAAGCCAAGGTCAGTTGTCAATATGCCAGACATCTGACGGTTCCCAATTCAACAAGCAGTGTGGTAGGCCATTGACTCAAGTCCAAAGATCTGGAGATCAATAGGATAAATGCAAGATCTAGACCAGAAAGAAGAAAGAACTTTCCCCACAAGGTCTGTTTGAATAGGAGTAGACGAGACTGACAAGGAAATAGTACTTTCAAGAGTATTGGAAATGTGACCTGTGAGAAGACTATTCTCTCTAAATGTCTGAAAAGGACTTTGCTGCCCCCAGTAAATCCCATAACGAAGTTGACTATACTGTTAGGTCACATCATAAGGGACTTTATTCTGCCTCAACTGGACAACCACTGAGAATTCTGGCTCAGGCAAGTTTTCATGCCTGTTTAGCATTTAAACCAAACCAAACAAAGTTATAAGAATTACAAGGCACATGACACACAAGGCACATGAATTACACAATATAAAATTGTCCATAATTCAAATAGAAATGAAGATTTCTATGCATAGATTTAGTTTCCTATGAATTCCAAAGAACTCATCACCTCATCGGATGTGGTTTTTACTACATAATGGGTACAATTCTGGAATTCTGTTTCATATTGAGGAATTAATGACTGTCTCCTCAGAACTAAGTCTAAGCAGTATGCACAAACCTTGAGGTCCTCAGATACACTAATCCATATTCAGAAGAACACTTTCCCTTAGTTAAAATTTGGACAAGTATAGAAGCCCTAAAACATGTGACTGCTTAACAATGAGATCTGAGTGACTTGTAAAAAGACTCAGGAGACAATATTTGTATGCTGAACGCTCACCATCCTAACTTTGGCACCAATGCACTATGGTATTTAGTACACTGAGTAGGAAAGAGAAATATGGGAATGGTTTTGAGAAAAATGGACAGATCACAGAAAGGGTATATATATGTGTGTATGTATATATGTATCATATAAGTATGTATAAATATGTATGCATATATGTGTATACATGTATGTATAGAAGTATATATACATCATACTTAAATGTAACCTATTTTCTATTTTCCCCTGAACCAATTTGATTGCAAGTTAAAGTTTCTGAAAGAAAAATAAGTACCAAAATGACTAAATATCATAAAATTTAGACCATAAAATGATATTAGCAATGGATTACCCTAGTTCCTATTTTATAAGTGGAGAAATTGAAGTTTAGAGATGCTAAATAGTGTGGCTATCACAGTGCCCAAAAGAATGAGTGGTCCAAAGGAAGAAGTTCACTTGCCTGAATTACCAGGAAAGAGAAAATGTTATCACTTTGGAAAAAATACACACAAAATCTGGCACAGAATCAAAACAAATGAGCCTTCAGTAGCTGCAGAGTTCAAGAGTTACATAATAATTGTGTGACTTATTGATTCTTGATTTAGTCTGCTTTGTTCAGCAGTATTAACAATGGTTGACACCCCACAGATTCCCTTTCACCAAAGATCAAGGTAATTGAGGAGACCAAGCAGCAGAGGGATTTCATGCTTTGGGAGAAAGCCTGTTTAATCCCGAACACGCTCTGTAAAAGTTGAATGTGCCATGTACAGTGCATGCTCTTTCTTTCTTTTCTTAATCTCACATCCTCTTCCCCATGGGTGAGTTTGCTCCCACTGTAGTTGGCTTGTCTGTAGGATCATCAGTCCAGGGGCCTCTGGTTGAGGGGTATTTCTATAGTTTAAAAAAATGAGTAAGTAATGATTGCTGTTGAACACCTTTTTTTCCTTTGCTCTCCGTATAGTGTAACCAGCTAATATAATTTCAACTCATTCATTTTCCATTTAGCCTCAGCCCTTAGATGACTCATATTTAGCAGGGGAGATGCTCTAGCTTTCAGATCTAGTAAATTGTCAAGGACTTAATGAAATTTTAGAAGCCTTTTAATGAATACGTTTAAATGATTACTTTGACAAAAGTAAGTATTGGTAATCATTAAAGGACATGGTTTGGATAGGTATCAGCAAACTCTTCCTAGAGGGAACATTATTGAAAAACTGATCTTTTAGGCTTCTATACAGCCATGTACTGAGGAGGGTCAAAGTAAATATAAATTCTATAAAGAAGTATTTCAAGGAAACTCAGATTAATACAATCTAATTACTTTATAAAACCTACTAAGACTTCTTATATTGTACTCCATATGCCAACAAAGAATTAAACACATCTAATAAATTCTACTCAAGTTGTGAATTTTTATCTCTCTTTTACTTTGTCCTCAAGTATCTTTACAATCCCCTGAGAGCAATAGAGTTGAATTCTTTCTCATCCAGGTCTTAGGAATAACAAACAGCTATGCTTTCTTTGAGTGCCAGAGTCAGTAACAGGAAAAGTTAGCCCAAATTCTCAGGAGGAAATGCTAATTTGACCCCTCTCTACAAAATGTTGACTCCTGACAGCTCAGTGTTTTCAGAATCTGACATCAAGGGTGTTATCAGGGTAAAGGAGGTCTGTTTGAGTTACAAATAGGGCTTGAGTTCTTTGAAGAGCGCTAACATGGGCTCTGGGAACTGGAAATGTTTACTGAGCCTATGTAGGATTTGGAGAACTATGACAAATACTATTCGCTGTAACCTTCATAGTCTTTTCTTTGGGGCCTAAAATAACACCCACTCCCCTCTTCTTTTACTACCAAAATAGAAGCCCTGGGAAAACTGAATATTTATGGAAAATATATCAAGAAAGACTTTAGGATAGAATATTGCCAATAATTTGTCATGTAAAGATAATGCAAAAGATGAAAATTGTATCCCCACCTCTATCACCAATTAACTTTCAGCATTCTATTAACTTTTTTCCAACAATTAGCTTTCTTCCAATCCTATTTAGACTTCTGGTTTTACAATCACTGAGAACCAAAGAAGATGCTTAAAGGAAAGTTTAAATAGCCAGAGATTCAATTTATGTCAATAAAGACAATCTTAATGTTTTGTGATTTGGGACAAGTGATGTGATTTTTAAAAAAATCTCACTGCCACTTAATTGAGTCTGATGCATGCACTTACCCTATACATTTCCAAGGTTGTAAATCTTTATGGAGCAGACAACTTCATCTCCCATAGAACAACTAGTGGGTTTGAATTGCCTTCTGGTTAGCAGTCTATAACACACTAAGATGGTGATGCATACTTCTAATATAAAATAATTCAACAAGAACTAGAGGATATAAAATTGAGTCCCTATTTAGCTAACGGCTGTATAATGTTGGAAACATCCCATGATAACCACTGAGTGTTCGTTTCTTGACCTGTTTTTTTAAGTAATTTTTATAGGGTTTTTGTGAGGATTAAGTTGAAAAATATACATGGAAGCAGTTTGTCCACTGTTAGGCACTAGACTATAATAATGATGATGATGACAAACCAAACCCAGTTAATGTCTTCAGGAATAGGAGGGTGCTTAAAAATTTCATTACATGATACTCTTATTTTTTAATTCAATTTTTCAAAGAACTTTTTGAAGCCCCATCATAAATAATTTAATCTTCACCAAAGTCTCCAGGTCAGTTGGTCAAAACCACCAAGCTTCTTTGGGAGTGGGAGATGAAGCCACTTCAGCAAAGAGTTATATTCTTGGCAACTCACTGGGACAGTTCTACTATGATGTACAGGGTCATTATGATTTGGAATCAACTCTGTGGTAGTGAGTTTAAGTTTTGCCATCTTTACTGAAAATCTCTGCTGTTGTGCCTTTCCCTATCATAACTGAAGCTTTCATGAACTAATCTCTTAATCATGTCTTCCATATAAAGGCTTTATACCCAAGCACAGGAAGGAGAAAGTTGGGTTAGAGATTTGGAGTGCTATTGTAAGGTAGCTTAGCTTAGGGACTGGGGCTTTTGTTACACATGCTCAGAGGTTCTGGCTCCAGGCTAGGAGAGGGGCGGTACACCTCGGTGGGCACTTCACCTGGATTAGCCCACCCAGGCCAGGTGAATTCAATTCAGCCAACTGGGTTCCACCAGGGTCATCAATCATGTCTTCCTGCCTAAGAATTGAAAAGATAGGAGCCTGGAGATGATGCTGGGACTTTCCTAAGCAGTTTCTAGACAGGCTGTATAGGGTTGAGGGATCCTGTGGGTACCTGTATAAACCTGAAATTTCCTCTAACTTTCATAAAACTCACTTGGATCACAAACCAAGGCTTCAGTGTGAATCCTTTTTTTGTACTTAGCCAACAACCCAGGTATACCTTTCCTCAGAAGGATCTAACACTATGTTCTCACATCACAATTGGGGGATTGCCAGAGAAATTGCTCTCTGAACATCATAGTCTCTCTTCCTGAAAGAAATTCCTGGTGAAGTTATACAAGCAGTGGCTTTTCACCTTCTCAGCACTCTTCTGACTCCATCTCAGTGGCATCACTAGAGTTGGTGTCAGCCAGAGTGGACCTCTTCCAAATCAGATCAGACTGAATCCTTAGTAATTTTTATTATTCATTGTGCTCCTATATTAATATATAATATTGTGGCAGTCATGTACTCTGGTGCCAATTTGATTGAGTGTAGGGGTGGAGTCTACCCTGTCAATCTGGAGATAACCAATGAAACCTCTGTGTGGGCATGGCTTTCTCTGAGAATTCTGGGAAATCTTGCGGTAATTCCCCCATGGAGAGGAGAGATCATCAACTCAGTCTCTTGGAAACACTCTACTGTCAAGACAGAAGGCTGATTCCCTGTGAGCCATCCCTCAGGAGAAGTCGCATGGGCCTACCCTGATGGAACCAAACTTCTGAAGCTGGAAAAGTAGCATGGAGACTCCTGCCAGTGCCATTTTAGCACTGGCTCCTGCCACCACTGGATATATAAGACTCTGCTCCCATTGGCCTGTGATTGTCCTGGTGTTGTTGCATGTGCTTTGTGAGTCTGAAGAGGTCTTATGGATTGATATCAGACATATCAGCTAATATTGGACTTATGGACTTGGACTAGACTAGGTTGGGTTGCTTTCTCAATGTTTCATTCCTCTTGTATATAAACCTCTCCCTTATATGTATATGCATGTTTATGAATTTGCTTCTCTAGTCTACCCAGACTTACACAAGTATAGTTGTAAGTCCCTAGCTGTAATAGTTCTTAGATTATACTACTATTATCAACAAAATCGAGCTCTGGTGGTAGTCATTTACACTTTGAGCTGCTGACCACAAGGTCAGGGATTCAAATCCACTAACTTCTCCAAGGGAGAAAGATAAGGTTTTTTGCTCCTGTAAAGATTTATAGTTTTGGGAAACCTACAGAGGGCAGTTCTACTGTGTCCAATAGGGTCACTATGAGTCTGAAAAGATTTTGTTAGCAAATTATTTTGTAAACTTTTCCTCCATTAAATTATAGCATTATTAGTTAACAACTGTGATAGTTAAGGTCTGTTTTGCCAACCTGGCCAATGAACACATAGGAGCTTAAATGAAGGGCAGTTTAGTTGAAGGTTAGAGAGAGAAGTGGCTCGGCAACCCTCACCATCTTGTCTCTTGCTCTCTGATGCTTGAACCAGTTTGTAGCTGCCTTAGCTAGTTCTCTGCCTCAGCTGGCAAGGCTCACTTCCCACGAGACATCCTAAGACGCTGCATGGACCTACCGTGATAATGCCCTGAGTGCTGGAGAAGTCCCGTGGATACCCCTGCCATCACTGAGATGCTTACACTGCCACTGGATTCAAAGCCTTTCTACCCACTGGCCTGTGATTATCCTGCATTCGGCATCATTGAGTGTGTCTTGTGTTTGAGAACTTTGTAGATTGGTGTCAGACATCTAGACTAATGTCAGACTTAAGAGCTTGGACTGGACTGGGTTGGGATGCTTTCTGAATGTACAATTGTCCTATATATAAAACTCCTTTTTGAAAAGATCATTTTACTGAGGGCTCTTACAACTATTTAACCATCCATGCATCAGTTGTGTCAAGCATACTTATACATATGTTGCCATCATTATTTTCTAAATATTTACTTTCTATTTGAATCCATGGTATCAACTCCTTTTTTCCCTTCCCACTGCCATCCCACCCCGATGATCCCTCAATAAATTATAAATTACATTTATTTCCATTTCTTATACCAACCCCTCTCTTCTTCCCCCCATGGTTCCTGTTGCTCATCCCCCCGGGGATGGTGGTGTGAGGTGATGTGTCGATCATTGTGGTCCATTCCCCCTCCCCCCATCATCTCCTCTCCCATGTGAGTTTCTGTGGATTTGCTTCTCTAGTTTACCTAGACTAGCTCAACAACATTACTAGTAACGTAGAGGAATTTTTTTAAGTTGTATCTCCTTGTTTTCCTTTATTACTTCATATCAAAAAATACTGGCACAGGTTCACAAAAATTAATTATCACAATTAAAGCATCAGAACATTTGAAAAACTTCAATGAAACCTGTGCTTGCAGTGTGTGCAGATGAGGTCACATGATATTGTAATTGTGTAATAATGACAGCTCTGGTCAGAGTACATTAGCAGATTCAAAAAATAAATTAAAGTAATGTAAGCTTGTAGATATACTAATATAGGCAATGATGGGATTCCTAACTTAATAGCCAACCCACTGTCTCAATAACTGTTATAAGAATAAATAAACTATACACCAAAGGGTATTTTTTTATTTCATAGAGTTGATACTTGAATAAGGACAATAAAAGAGGTACACAAAACTAGATTATGTTATGAGTTTTAAAATGTTAATGAGAAATATTAAATAATACAGGCAAAAAGGGATTAGACTGTCACTAAAGATATTCTCTTGACTGCTATCTTCATTGTAATATTCTTTGCTTTTATCTGAACATCATTGACTGTGTGATTTATCCTTAACCATCGTTTAACTGTAGGACTAGCATCCTATTCCTTTAGAAGTAAAACAATTAGAAAATTTTAATTGTGTTTAATAGGCTAATTTCCTCTCACTATCTCGTGGGAATTTGGGGCATAACACAAAGCTGAAATGAATGACAGTATGTCTGTTATCCACTTGTTGTTTGGCACTTATTCTCTTTATGTTTATTTACTGAATGAACAAACATAAAGGAATAAAAGTGTACCATTGCATCAATCATTTAATGAGTTTTAGGAAATTAATAAATAAATATTACAAGCTGTGCCAGTTACATAATCACCTATCAACTTGTGAGGGGATGGAGTCTAGCCTGTCAATCAGGTTGCAGCACTTTGGGAGCTCAAAGGAGACAAAAAGCTCACTGGAGGCCAAACCCAAACTAATTCCATCTTCCTGCCTGTAAAACATATGGACCTATGTTAGAGCCCTGGAGCTGGAGGAGCCATGTGGAACCCCCCTTGCCATTGCTGAGATGCTTCATCTTCCATTGGATCCACAAGACTTTCCAGCCACTGGCCTGTGATCTTCCTGTACTCAGTGTTACTGCTTATATGTCTGAGTCTGAAGAGGAATTTATAGACTGGTATCAGGCATATGAGCTAATATTGTACTTATGGACTTGATCTTGATTTTCTCAATATACAATTACTCTTTGGTATTAAGCTCTTTAAAAAAAAAAAGCTCTTTCATAAGAAAGACATATGAGTGTTTATGGATTTGTTTCTTTAGTCAACCCAAACTAACACACAAGCATAATTTCATCTAATTTTTTTTATCCTATGGATGGAATAACATTACTTTGAGCTCTTAGAAAGCACTATTAGGGCTAAGCCCTGGTGGCATAGTGGTTGTGTGGGGGACTACAACCCACAGGGCTGATGGTTCAAATCCAGCAGCAGCTCTCCAGGAGCAAGGCAGGGCTTCCTACTCCCACAAGGGCAGTGATGCCCCCCCCCCCATTGTTTTTTTTTTAAAGAAAGCACTACTGCCCAGATGAATGTTTTTTAAATGTGTAAGAAATGGAAATTTGTGATTTTCACATTGATAGGTGGCACAGTCACCCACCTTAGAGAGAACTCTGATTACAAGGGCCAGTTTGCCTAATGGGTGCACACCGTCTGAATCCCACTATTGAATATATGTTAAAATGGACTCAAAAAATATTTTTGGTTGTATAAGGTGACCAGATATCCCACTTTTTAACAATTTGTCCCACATCCCACGACATTTTAAAATTAAATAAATATATTACAGTACTATTTTTTACATTCTCTGAACATTTTTTTGCTCCATATAGACCAAATTTTTAATCAAGAAATCCACCTCTCCCCTACCCCCCAGTCAACGGTGTCCTGCTTAAAATCTGGTCACTTTATAACTAACTTCAATTCAGCTTATCAAATTGATGTGGACTCATAGAGATGCCAAAGGACAGGGAAGAACTGCCCTTGGGGGTGGATGAGACTGTAATTATGGGAGTAGAAAGTGTTTTTTCCTTTGAATAGTGCTGGTGGTTTCCAAGTATGCACTTCTGGATAACAGCCCAGCCCGTAAGCACTATACTACCAAGGCTCTTACCATAATTAACTACAGAGAAATTTTTATTTTAAAATACTACATTTCTATAAAACTGCACCATATAATTTACAGGCAGTCCTTTTAGGACATCTCCCTTCCCAACAGTGTTTTCTGCACCACCCTAGTGATGCCACTTCTCCACCCTTTCTGATTTGTTCCAGTGTCCAAAGGCAGCATCATGGAGTCTCTTCTCCGGTAGAAAAAGGTTGCTGCACTTAGCATAAATAAAGCTAGATTTACCTGCCAAGAAAATCCCCCAACAGACTTGGAAACCAGAAATCTCCCAACTGGCCCAGATGCTGCCCATTATTGTTCTCAAACCTTCTGGTGTAGCTTTGATGGTCTCTTCCTTACATTTGTCTCCCTTCGTCTTCCTTTGTTTACCTTTGATTTCCCTGACATCTGCTGCTTGTTTTTAAAAATAAGCAACCTGTAGGGCCATGATTTTAGCCAGGGCCAAAAGTATTAGGAAAAAGAAGAAAGAAATTTACAAAAATGTTTTATATGCATAATAAAGCACTGTTTTCAATTTTTCACTTGCTGAACATAACAAACAAAAAAATTGTTAAACTTTGAAGAGTCGCTCAACCAGTCTGACGGTATGTCAACAAGCACGAAACAAAAGTTCAGAGACAGGCTACAGAGAATTCTCTGAAATGAGAAAGATTATTGAAAACAGGCAGTCCTTTCTTCAGAATATTTTAGGATGTCCTGAAGGAATTAAGATCAGTTAAAAAGTCCCACTGGTCTTCATCACATTTCCTTCTTTTTTTAAAAAAAGTTCTCTTATTGAGGGCTTTTACCTGTCTGATCACAATCCATACATACATCCGTTGTGTCAAGCACATTTGTACATATGTTGCATCATCATTTTAAAAGTATTTTCTTTCTATGTGGGCCCTTAATATGAGCTTCACATTTTTCCCCTTCCTCTGTCTCCCTCCCTTTGTTGATAATTTATAAATTACTATAGATTAAGTGGGAGTGAGCATTAAAAGAACCAGAGGAAAGCTGTATGTTTCATCAGTGCTATGTTGCACAGTGACTGGCTTGTCTTCTCCCCATGACCCTTCTGTAAGGGGACATGCAATTGCTAACAGATTGACTTTGGGCCTCCACTCTGCCCCCACATTCACATTGTGATTTTTTTCTCTGGATCTTTGATGCCTGATTCCTGATCCCATTGAGAACGCATGATCACACAGGCTGGTTTGCTTCTTGCACGTGACCATTCTTGTTTTTCAGTTAGATGGCTGCTTGTTTATCTTCAAGCCTTTAAGACCCCAGACACTTCATCTATTGATAGTGGGGCACTATCGGCTTTCTTCACCACATTTGCTTATTTCAAGTTCATTTTATAAAACTTTTCAGTTATCAATAATAATACATTTTCTTTGAGATTATAAGTAGGTATACTCAGTTTAAAAAAAAAGTCAAAAAAAAGAAAAAGAAAAAGTCTATAGATGAATGCAGAGGTTACCCACTGTCAAGAGTTCATTGCTCAAGTAAATTTGTTACTTATATATATTTTATAAAAATGTTTATATATTCATATATATTCCATCTATTTTATTTTTCAGAGTGAAGTATGTTCATTTTATTAATTGTTATATCATAAGCATTTTGTACCTACTGAAGAAATATTTATTAAATGTGATTAATTTATTTATAAATTAAATACTATAAATTCATGAAAATAATTTTGAAATGCGTCTAAATGTAAATTTTATATATTTCTTCATTTCCTTTTGCTACTACAACAAAATGCCATTAGTTGGTGTGTTTGAGGAACATAATTTATTTTCTCCCAGTTCAAGAGGTTACCAAACAGCTAGCCTACAGTCATTGAGTCATCTTGACGCATGGGGACTCTAAAAAAGGTTTTTGAGTCTACAAATGGTTTTGAAAGCCTTCCTCCTTGGGAGATACTGGTGAGTTTGAATTGCCAACCTTGCAGCTAGCCGCCCAACAGAAATTTCACAAGGAACTCACTCTACTATGACTCCGTGCCGTCGAGTAGAGTGACTCATGATGACGCTATCAGAATGATGGATAATTTTATGGTGAACTATCAAGAAGTTAACTATCAGAGTAGAAAGCCCCTTCTTTCTCTCATGGAGCGACTGGTGGTTTCAAGCTGCAGGTCTTGCTGGATCACAGCTCAACGTGTAACCCTTTCAGCACCAGGGCCACTCTTAGCCTCTAGAAGCTAGAGTTACAAATTTAGGGCACCAATTTTGGGGGGAAAGCTTTCTTTGTCAGCTTTTCTCTGAATTTCTTTGTCCTTGAAGGGATTTCCTGTGGCTTCTATTTCACTCCTGCCACTGCACATTGGTGCTTACTGGTCTGCTTCATCTGCTCCTTTTCACTAGGCAGAAATGGTGAGGGTTAGGGAACGCCACACACTGTTAAGTCAGAATGAACACAACAAACAATTCCGATTTCCAGTCACATGGTATTCCTGGGTTCAAAAGTTAGGGTGCCAACACCTACAGGGTACAATTCAAACCATAGCAACATATAGTATGGGTACGTATATTTCTACATATTAATATCTATGTGAACGCTACTTGCGAGGTAGATTTTTGTTCTTTTAAAGAGTTGATGTGATGGATATTTCCTTGTCTCTGTCTATATTTCATTAGACTATATTTCTCAATTGAAGATTCACATAATTTTAGTTGAGTTCTTAATACATAGAACTGGAGCAAAATTTGATTACTAGATTGGTTCCATACCACTCCTCACTGATGTTGTCAAAAAAAATGAAAATTTCTTTTATTAAAAGATAATGTTATTGATATTTTATGTGAAAATTCCATTACCTGCAGGATTTCACTTAATCCTGGTGCCAGGATAGGTAGGCACCATTATTAACCTAATTTAGCAGAAGCACATGTCGAGGCCCCAAGAATTGAAATAACTTGCCCAAGGTCACAATGCTAGAGCTTGAGTCAGGATTTGAATTAATGTATTTGACTCTTGGATCTGCATTCTTAAATATCACCTGTAAGTAATAAGATAGCAAGTACTCCGGACATAAGACATAAAAGAAAATACCAAGCCATCTCCTCATAGAATGTGAAGTTACTCTTCCTTATCTGCTTCCTTTCATTAGAAATAACAATCTAATATGATCTAATTTAAATACCACAATCAATTCCAATAGGAAAAAGGTAAAGCAATTAAAAGAGCATATTGATCAGAAAGACTGAACTAGGAAAGTAAGAGAGAAGCTGACATTCATGAGAAGAAAAGTTCAGGTCAATACCCCAGAGATGTGAGGAAGAGGATACTCTTATTCAGGGCATTCATGCATTGCATTCATGTAAGGTATTAAGAAGTCATAGTATTCTAATGAACTGTAAAAAATCCCAGAGCTAGATAACCAAATAAGACTGTTCATCAATTCTCTACCTGGAAAAATACTGAAGAAGAAGGAGACTCAAGTTTCAATACTGAGTGATTCTATGGACAAAAAGCCTGAATGATATAGGGATTATCAACCAACTTCACCATATATATATATATATACACACACATATATGCATATATATACACACACACAGAATATTTCACCAACTTCACAATACATATTTCTTTTCAGTGCACATGAAATATCCTCTGGATATCTCATAATATAGATTATATTATAGATTATATACAGTATATTATATTATATCAATCATAATTTAGATTATATGTTAAGCCAGAAAACAACCTCAATGAAGTTTTGTTTTTGTTTTTTGTTTGCTTGTTTGTTTTTTGGGGCATCACTGCCCTCTGGTGGTCATGGGAGCTATCCAGCACTGCTTCTGAGAGCCACCGCTGGATTTGAACCACCAAGCCCCCGGGGCCACAATCCCGCACTCAACCACTTACGCCACCAGGGCTCAGCCCCTGAAGTTTAAGACACCAAAATGCTAAAAAGTATCTTCTTAGATCACAGTACTATAAAATTAGAAATCAGCATTAGAAAGGAGGGAGTGTCAAATAGAAAGAAATTAAGTAACACCTTGCTTAAAAATTGTTGGGAAATGGGAAGGAAAAGTAAATTAAGAAACTTCTAAAAAGAGATGGGAATGAAAATTAAACATACCAAAATTTTAGGGGTAAAGTGAGAATAGTATTCAGAGGTCAATTTATAGCAATAGATTTAGACATCAAAAAAGAAGAAATAACCAAAATCAACACTTAATCTCTTAGCAATTTGAAAAAGAGGAGTAAAGTAAGCCTACAAAAACCAAAGAAAAGAAATATTGAAGATTGAAGTGGAAATAAATGAAACACATAACAGAAAATCAATAGAAAATATTAAAATCAAAAGATTTAAAATTAAAATAGACAAACCACTAGCAACCCTATTACAAAAGAAAAGAAAGAGAAGATGCAAATGACATGTTCAAGAAATGAGGTGGGCAATAAGCCAATAGAAATGAACTTAAACGAGACAATGAAATTAAAGGAGAACAACTGAAATTACCACAACAATTAAAAAACCCAGGAGAAATGAACACATATCTAGACATACACTACCTATATAAGCTCATAGGACTGAATTGGAATGCCTGAGCAGCTGCACAACAAAAGAAGGAATTAATAGGGGCATTAGACACATTCAAGATAAAAAAAATCAGAGTCCAAAAAGTTCCCTGGGTAAATTCTATCAGACATTTAGTCAAGAACTGAAACAAATTTTACTCAAACTATTTCAAAGTAGAGAAAAAGTTGAGAAACTCCTGAATCTCTTTTATGAAGTAAGCATATCCCTGATATCAGAATCAGGTAGAGACATCATTAAAAAAGAAAATTATAGACCAATATTCCTCATGATTATAAATGAATATAAATGAAAATTCTCAACCAATTCCTAGTAAGTAGAATTCATTAATATTTTTATTTTAATTACATGACAACTAGGTGATATTCATGCTAGGTATGCAAAGATGGTTCAATATCAGAAGTCAATGTAATTCATCACATAAATAGAACAAAGGAAATGAATCACATGATCCAATCAGTTGATGCTGGGAAGACATTTGATAAAGTGTCTATTTTCTAATAAGAAGCATTTAAGGAAATAGGAATAGAAGGGTTATTTCTCAACACAATAGACATCATTGAACAAAATCAATGATCAGCATTCTCCTCAATAAAGGGAAATGGAAATGAAAGCATTATCCTTGTAAATGCAGATGAGAGGCCCGTTATCATCATTCCTATTCGATATTGTTCAACAAAGGGAATCAAAGTTCATCTAAGTTAGCAAAACAGCAGCAGCACTTTATTTGAAGATTATTGATCTCATACACAGAGAGCCCCCAAATTTTACCAAGACAATTGCTAGAACTAATGAAAAGATGTAGGAAAGTGGCAGGGTACAAAATCAAAATACAAAAATCGGTCGGAGTACTTTCCTGCCAGCCCATGATTAACAATTGAATATCCCGATAATAAGGAGGGCTGCAAAACAAAGAAAGCTCTGAAAAGTGTAGTAGAGCTTAAATTCTGAGCACCCTATCTGCACAAGGCTATGGGTTGCTGTAACAATCCAAAATCCATTTGCACAATCCCCACATACATTTAGCCTCCCTTGAATTCTTTTTGGTCATAAACCAAGGATGTAGATAAACTTACCTTCAGGCAGAGTGCCTTGAAAAATAGATTGTCGCCACCCCCTCTCCAGCCAGCCAAGTAAGGGATATCTCCTAGGAGCTTGCCAGTGTGTGTCCTTGTTAGAGGTCACTGTACTAGGGACAAACAAGAGTTTCATTGGTCATATTGTCGTTAGATACCATAGGTCAGGGGTCTTCAAACTATGGCCCTCGGGCCACATGTGGCCCGCCAAGAACATTTATTCGGTCTGCCGGTGGGGTTTGCTGCTGCTGCCGTCCTGCTTAGCAGCCAACTCATCCCGGGCCCGCAGTGAATTTGTTCATAGCTTGTTTGGTTTCCTTTTTAACTATAGCCCGGCCCTCCCCCAGTCTGAGGAACAGTGAACCAGCCCCCTATTTAAAAAGTTTGAGGACCCCTGCCCTTGGTGATTCCAACCCCAAGCGACCTAAGTACAACAGAATGTAACATTGCCCTACCCTGCACCATTCTCATAGTTGTTTCCACTAAAGTGACCAGATTTTAAGCGGGACACCATTGACCAGGGGTGAGGGGTGGGAGGGATGTGTCCTTGATTAAAAATTTGGTTTATACGGAGCAACAAAAATATTCAGAGAGCGTAAAAATAGTATTGTAGTATATTTATTTTAATTTTAAAACATGACGGGATATTGTTAAATTGTGAAAAAGCTGGGTGTCTGGTCATCTTATTCTATTCCTGAACACATTGTGGTAGCTGCCAAGACATGCCCTGTCAGTCTCACATTGACTACCTTATTCAGAAGGCAGTCCTTATATTCTGTTTAACAGAATATATGGGTCCCCAATCATGAACCTGCTACTGTTCCTATAATCAATGGGATAGTATCGTTTGTGTGTTGTGGGTTGATAATGAGTCTTCTTCTGATCCTAACACCCTCTTCTTTTCCACATCCTCTACTTTCTGATATTATTTGTTCTGCATACATTTTTCTGGTTTCCTATTGTGGAATACCTGGTGAAATGATGCTGCATGGTTGTATACCTTTCCTGCAAGTCAATGAACGACAATTGAATGTCCTGAGAAGGAGAGCAGCAAAAGAATGGATGCATTCTAATTATGCTGTTAGCAAAGAATACTGAGTATATTGCTAACTGCTATGAAGATGAACAGAGTTGTCTTAGAAGAAGTAGAATAAGAATCCTCTGTAAAAGGGAGGATAGTTGACTTCATCTCACATTCTTTGGACATGTTATCAGGAGGGACCAGTCTCATGCTTGGTAAAACAGAGGATCAGAGAAAACAGGAAGATTCCCAAGAAGATGGATTGGCACAGTGGATACAAAAATGAGCTCAAATATAACAGTGTTTGTGAGGACAGAGCAATATGGGGTAGTCTTGTTCTGTTGTACATATTTCACTTTGAGTCAAACTTATTAACAACTACAGTGTTTATAGTGTTTGATTTAGAGGAAAACTGTATATAAGGGTCAAAGGAATGGAGAATTTTGCTTGGATGGAATTAAATAACGTTCACCCATAAGAAAACTCATACATTGTCCAATAAACACCCAAGGAAAGGGCATATATCTTTTCTTGTACCTCAGCACTAAATATTTTGCCTGAAAGATAGGGTGGTTTCAATACACAGTTGTTGCAAGAGATTATTCAAGGTCACTTTTATTTGTTTGGCAAATGGAAGCCATGAGTGTAGCTATGAATAGTAAATGATCAAAAGATGGGGTGTCTAGGAAGATACTTGACCAGTGAGAACAATAAGTGAAAGTTGAAATAATGAGCATATTGGAAGAAATTAGGATCTAAATCAAAGGAATGTTTTTTATATTGTAGAGATGTTAAAGAATATGCTGGAATTTGGTAAATTATTATCTGAGAACAAGGATAATGGAATTTTTTTATTTTGCCTCTGAGTATAAGATTTTTATAAAGAAAATGTTTTAGTCTAGTGTATGAATTTAAATATTTTCATAGAAATTATACTATTGGGTACAATTTTTTTTTTTTTGCATCACTGCCCTGGTGGGAGTAGGAAGCCCAGCCTTGCTCCTGGAAAGCTGCTGCTGAATTTGAACCATCAGTCCTGTGGGCCACAGTTCCACACACAACCACTATGCCACCAGGGTTCAGTCCGTGTACTAAATTAAGAAGGTGACTTTAGTATATGTTCAATAAAATATACAGGAAATTACTGGCAATATAGAATAAGTTGTACAATACAACTTATTTGCACTCTTCTTATCTACATAAATACAAGGAAGGAGTCCAAGGAAAGGTAAATAGGACCCTGAGAATATTTAATCCAGGACAGGTACCCAAGATTTTAAAGTAAAGTTACATTTTAGGATAGATGACCAGTAGGGCTTCAACATAATATTTTAGATTCTCTGTAACTTTTATACATTGAAAATGGGGGCTTTCTCTCTTCACATCGTATATCTTCTTCAATCGCAAGCTATGGCTTTGCTTATAAGTTGTAGTATGATACCATGCATTATTAATTTTTAAGTGATGCTGAAGAAAATAGCAATTTTGATAATGATCTTTATTTTTTTTCAAATGCATCTGCAAATCTCCCCATCAATTCAAGGTTAACTGCGAAATGTTTGAGCACACCATGATATATGATCGCCTTTCTAAGTTTAAGTAAGCCTTAGGAAATTTTGCTTTATTTATCAGAGCAGTATGCAATGGTGATGAAAGCAGTGTTTTTGAGACCTTGATTCTAGTCTCAGCCCTGTCACCTATGAGCTGTAGGACTGGAGGAATGTCATAGTTCTCATAAGAAAATATGCTATATTAGAGAACTATTCTGAGTTCTCAACAGAACATCGGGACACTAACATCACTTTTCGGATTGTTTTAAGACGTAAATTAGGAGATATTTGTAAAATGTTAAATATAGTATAGGAGACTCAATGGATCACAAATAAACAATAGCTATAACTGACCCTAATTCAACTCTTGAGAGTTTGCAGAATGGATCATAACTCTGACAAGAATAGGATTTCCCATGAGGTCCCCCATCACTTCCTGAATCTTCATAAGCCAGAAATTCTCTGGGAACTGTTGAGACATTTACTTCCAGATCTAATGAATCCCAGGGCTTGCAAAAATGCAGAAGTAAAATCCATTAACTAGCATCTGTGAAAATCATTATATGTGAATGGGTGAACTTTTTGAATCAGTTCTCATTGGATCAGAACCATATTGCAATTCTCAGCATGTGGTTTCCACATTCATTTTGCACTTTTGCTTTGAGCTTTGGTTAGATCTTCCTCTTCCGTTAAAAGCAATAAGTTCCCATGGCCTCATGAATAAACTTCTTTTCTTGTGCTATATATACAGCTGTAAAGATTTTATTATATGATTGTACAATTCTTCCTGAGGTAATTGAACTATTGAATTGTATGCTGTGTGGGTTATGGACCAATAAGACTGTAAAAAAGAAGAGTTTATTATAAAGAGACAAACACAACCTTAATCAGAAACACACATAAACTATTATTTGGCTTTACAATTGGAATGAAATGTGCTACTCAATAGTGAAGTCCTGTTTTTTCATGTTTTATTGGAAAATGAAGACACCCCTTGTTCTTGAATTCTGTTCCTTCAACCGTAAAATTAGTAAATGAAAGTAAAATTCAAATACATAGCACACTTTTCAAGCAAGGCCCAAATATAAATTAACAAGTACGTGTGACCATGGGGGAGAATTTATAGGACTCTTTCACCAATGCAGGTTAACTCACAATGCCTCTATATACAGTTTCCACGATTCTGTAAATCCTCACTGCAGCAGGCAGTCTTCTTGTTCACCCTCAGAGAGACGAGTAGATTTTAACCGCCAGTCTGTGGTTGGCAGTTCAACCTTTAACCTATGGTGCCACCATCACTCCTTATTTTTCCCAACAGCGACATTAAAACCCCAAACCCTAAATTTGCAAGCAAATAAAGGTTTAAAGTGTAAGGTGATTGAATACAGTTGAAAGTGAAATCCACAGCTTGACTACTGAACTCACATTTTTTTTTGCCAACTCAACCTGTGTCTTTCAAGATCTGAAGTTTCATGAATGAGTTATCTTTAAAGACAAACATCTTTTAGATTACTGTGTTTATTCTACATGTATGAATGCACACAGAAGGTCATTATTATTCACACACATACACAAAAATCACACAAGAATCATATTAATTTTCCAATTCTCTGGTAGTCGTTCAGTGGCTGAGTAAGATACATTTATAATGTCAATGGATCACATAAATAAAAAATGGGTGGCACGGGGGACAAATATGTTTACAAGGTTTAAGGCTGCAGACTTTTTAGTTCAAGCTAATTACATAGAGAAGAGGATAAACTCCAGTGTAGGGCATTGTCTCTGCTGTGGCTGTGGTCTTTCTTCAGGCCTCACTGTTCATTCCTTTTTACAGTGAACAGTCCATGCCTCTGCTCATGCTCCATCAAGTCTTGGGACACATGGGGCCACTGCCTGACAGAGTGAAAATGCCATCTGGGATTTTTGAGGCTGTCATCTTTATGAGAGCAGGTGGCCGGGGGGTGGGGTGGGGGGGGTAGTGGTTCTCTTGTAGAACCACCCCAACCATAAATGAGGATCTGGGTTGAGTGCTATGTTTTCCATAGAAAGTTTACAATATCAGCGCTACCCATAATTTGTTAATTGAGCAGGAAGTATAGCAAACAAGCAATGCATACGTGTAAGGCAGGTGGTTGTGAGACAAATTAAGAACTCTGTCTTGGGACCCTTAACTGTGTCCATCCCTAGGGCATATTCATTGCATGTTTAATGATTACTGGGTCTCTCATGAATATCATTATCTGGGGAGTTCAAATGCAGTCTCTATTTAAGAAGGAAAATTCTCCAGTGGGGGAGCAGTCTGTTTGGAAGCCTCGCTAATGGTGATCTATGGTGGAATCAGTACATGTTGCATTACGCAACTCTCCAAAGAGATATTAGATGTTACTGTTCTTTCTCATCACAGGGGCGATGGGGCTAGTGAAAGAGAAGGAAAGGTTAAGAATAGGATGAATGATTTATTCGAGAGAACTAGAATATCTGCTAGGGACACAGCCGCTGGTGG
The DNA here is from genome assembly GCA_004026705.1 of Nesogale talazaci. Classification (NCBI taxonomy): domain Eukaryota; kingdom Metazoa; phylum Chordata; class Mammalia; order Afrosoricida; family Tenrecidae; genus Nesogale; species Nesogale talazaci. The sequence goes on from PVJH01000364.1 coordinate 287,144, forward strand.
CCTCCTAGCCCTGAGCTCTAAGCATGTCACGTAGTGACTTGACACTTGCTTTCTGTGGCCCCAACATTTGGTAAATGTGGACTTTCAGCTAGTTACTCAATCTGTCTGGTCCTCCACTGCCTCCCCACTGAAGTAGGAAAAATAATAGAATCTGTTTCATTGCTTATGATAAGGATTCAATGGACAAATAGGATTAGATCAGTGCCCGACATGGATCAACAAATATGAGGGGGCTTCAAGAAGATCATAGAAAATGGACAAAGAAATATCTCCACGAATTCTTTGGAGACTTCTCATATGCGTTCATTCTTACTATTTTTATTGTTATTCTTATTATGATGCTTTTTCTCTTGAGGGTTTTGATTGGCAAATCCAGTGGTGGAGTTGAGAAAGGTTCTTGGGAGGGAGCAGAATGAAGGATCTGCTTATAGAAAGAATGGTATGTGTTACTGGGAAGATGGTAAATGGGATTACTGGGAGGGGGGCGGGGGAGTTTCCCAAAAGCAAGCCAGGAAACCTGAATGAGAAACTCCAAAACAAGGCCAGATTGATTGAGGATGCAGACAAGAGAGGAGTGCCAAGATCGTGAGAACATCAAAGTATTGTGTCTTCATTCCTTCAAGTTGACAATACAAATCCTAAAGTTCATTATCATAATACGATGACAATGATAATTCTTCTAGTGAGAAAGGCATTGTCATCTTTTCTCTTGATACATCGGGTGGGGTTGCTGTCAGTTCCCATGGAAGCTGAGAGTTAAGGGGCAGAAGGCTCTCCTGTGGGCCCCAATAGTGTCTCCAGAGCACTGAGGGATAGTTGTACCAGGGAAAGATGTTCCTTTTAGGGACCCAGGATCAAGAGTTCTCCAGCTTCAGTCCAACTTGCAGGATAAAGCCTAGCCCATATTACATAGGAAGATGGCACTCGTGATGATCTCAAAGTGATTTATTATTTAGATTCTATTTCACTTGCTTTGGATGAATTCATCCATCTGTCCTGTTCATAGTTCAACTGTATTTTTCCTCCAATTAAAGTGGATAGCAATGCCTTTGAAAAAAATTTAATGATTACTTATTGATGACAGTATTTCAGATCTTCAAGGCTGAGCTACATGGCTCTTTCAAATGCATGTTGGGAGGAAAATTAACATCTAATAGCTCACATTTATAAATTTCAAATATAAATGTCCTTGATAACAGCTCGAACACATAATTTTCTATTACCATAACTGTCAATTTTATTGGAAACTCAATTGCATTTTCATTTTTGTCACAAATAAAATGTACTGTTGCCCTATAACTCTAAGCTTAGGTTATTGTTTTGATTTAATATCTTTTTGTCCTTTTAATAATTGTGAATGCTCCTAGTCCTCACTAAATGGACAGAAGGGGACACATTAACTTTCAAAGCTTAAGCTCCATACCTTTCTTTTAATGTGTTTTCTTTATCTACACCTTGGCATTCTTTCCACATCTGAAACATCTCATTTTAATCTGCCTGTGCAGGCAGCTTTCAATTTCCTGCAGACTCTGGGATGTAATCAGTCACAAGGGATGATACCTCCTACCTTTTTATTTTCCTCTAGACAGTGCAATGTTGCCAACCCATCTTTTAAGCACATTGCAAAGTTCGCTTTGGAAGAAAGTGATATCATTTGTAGCTATTCCTTGAGATGTTTGTCTACACCTCGGTGATATTACTCCTGGTTTCTTCATATCTTCACAGTGGTGTGTGCCTTCCCCCAAAACATAGTTAAGTAATAAAATTGAACTTTCCCCAAGTATTCCTTAAGAACCCATTTTTGTTTTGAAAATATTCTCCCTTAGATTTGGTCTGCAGTTCAAATGTCTAAACTTGTCAGTCTCCTCTCAAGGAATGTACAGAAAGGGTCCTTTTTATCTTTTATTGTGTAAATGTAGTCAGAGTATTTGGTAGTGTGGCCGAGGTATTTACAGGTTCACAGAGAGACTCTGGATAGCTTATATGCTGTGGTAGAGTGGCCCTGTAGAAACCCCAGAAATACACAAGGATGGAGGAATTCACAGTTCATCTATCAACAGGGTTTTTTGGATACTACCCAAGAATGAGGGATTGAAGTGGTCTTGAGGTGAGAGAAGATCAGATCTCAAACTATCACTCACAAGGACGTTTAGAGAAAAACACAAGTTCTTTGTAAGGGGTTTAATTCCAGGAGTTTGGTCCTCCCACCCTCCCCCCACTATTTTTCTGACTGAAAGTATTTGTGATATCTAACATGGATTTCTCTAGCAACTCTTGACAATATAGGATTTGTCTATGTTTTGTATTAGTTCTATTCAATGCTGCTCATTCTTAACAAAGTTATAAATTTTAACTAAATGTTTTGCACAGAAAATGAGCAGAAAACACAAGTGAAAATAAAAGGAACAAACTCATTTTAGTGATAAGAAACTGTGGCAGTCATGTACTTATGTTAATTTTATCATTGAAATGTAGGGGTGGAGTCTAGCCTGTTAATCTGGAAATAGTCATTAAGTAGCCAATGAGGTCTCTATGTGGGCATGGCTTTCTCCTGAGACTTCTGGGAAATCTCGTGATATTTCCCTCGTGAAGATGAGAAGCTATCTTCCCCAGTTGTTGGGAATTCGTTTCAGAGACGATTAATCACCGACAATACAAGATGGCAGTGTCTGAGAAGGAGCCGGCAGAGGGACCACACGGCTTTGCCCTGATTGAGCCAGACCTCTGAAGCTGGGGCGGCCACATGGAGACCTCTGCCAGCGATGAGTTGCTTCTGCTGTTGATGGACCCTGAGCCCTGGAAGCGAGGAGCCATGTGGAGACCCCTGCCAGGATTCTGCACCCACTGACCTATGACTTCGTAAGTTGGAAGGAGACTTTATAGACTGATTTCGGGCATATGGGCTAATATCGGACTTATGACTTTGTACTGGACTAGTGTCAGTACACTAGTGTCACATTCCTTTTGTATATAAACCCTTTCCTTACATCAACATGTGTGTCTAAGAAATTTGTTCCTCTAGCCTACCTGGACTGACACAGAAACATTCAAATATATTAGGTTCTCAATGACACCAGTATAATGTTGTGGTTTTTTTTTTTAACTCAGTGCATCCCTAAGCCTTGATGAAGGTCAGCTCTATCAAATTCAACTTCAAATTTGGATATGATAACTTCTTTGTGTTTGTTTTTTTGTGTGTGTGTGGCATCACTGCCCTGGTGGGAGCAGGAAGCCCAGCCTTGCTCCTTGAGAGCTGCTGCTGGATTTGAACTGTCAACCCTGCAGGCTGCAGTCCCACATACAACCACTAGGCCACCAGGGCTCAGCTTCTTTGTGTTTTTTAAAACACAAATATGATTGCTGATTGTGTGCATCAACTTGCTAGGTTTTGTGTGTATGTGTGTGTTGAGAACCCTCGAGTGAATTCTCACTGGTAAGAACCCTAAGTAATACCTGCCTATCCTGTGGAAGCCTGGTAATTGTCGCACTTTTGCCGCAGCCACTGCATCAATCCATCTAATTTAGGGTCTTTTTTTTTTTTTTTGCTAACCCTCTACCAAAAATGATACCCTTTTCAAGGGACTAGTCAGTCCCTCATGAAAACAGGTCCAAAATATATTTAAGGGAAGCTTGCCATCCACACTTCCAAGCAGCATTCTGGTTGTACTTCCTCCGAAGGAGATTTGTTTCCTCTTCGGGCTGTCCAATCTTCTTTCAACATTCTTCACCAACACCATAATTCAAGGCATCGCTCAGTCTCTGGCCTCTCTTACTTTTTAGCATATATATATATATATATATGTATAATAACATCACTTGGGATAGATGCACCCTAGCCCTCAAAGTGACATCTTTGCACTATGAAGGTGTACTTTAAAGAGACCTGTACAGCAGATTTGCACAATTGCAATACGTTGGTTAAGCATTGTTTAAATTCTTGACTGCTGTTCCCAGGAGTATTGACTATGGATCCAAGCAAAATGAAATTCTTGACAACTTCATTATTTTACCTATTTACAGTGATGTTGCTTACTGGTCCCATTGTGATGATTTTTTTTTCATTGAGTTACAAAGTTCGCAGTTATTGATCTTCATCAGCAAGTACTTCAAGTCCTCAGCTTTCAGGGAACCAGACTGTGTCATCTGCATATGGCAAGTTGTTAATAAGCTTTTCTCTAATCCTGATGCCTTATTTCTATTCTTTTAATCCAGTTTCCCAGATTATTTACTGAACATAGATCAAATTAGTGAAAATACATGAACCCAAACCATGACTTCTATATTTTCAACAATACAATATTTCTTTGTTCTATTCAAACAACTGCCTCTTGGTCTGTGTGCAGGTACCAAATAACACATTCAAGTGTTCTGGAATTCCTATTCTTCAAAATGTCATCTTTAGTTGATAGATGGGTGGACTAGAGAAACATATCCAAGGACACTCATTTATGTGTAAGAAAGAGTTTTATAACAAGAAGCAAATATATATATATTTGGTCATGCAGGTCTCCGTGTGACTCACTTGCATTAAGGTGAAGGCAGAGAGAGAGAGAGAGGACTCTCCCTATGAGGAAGAGGTCATGCCCACAAGCAGGCACCATCAGTCTGGAACTTGATTGAGAGGCTAGACTTCACCCCTACACTTCAAGCTGACACAAAATTATGCAACTACTAGAGTTAATTGTCATTTATGCAGTCAATGGCCTTTATATAGCCAACAGAACACAACTAAATACATTTTGTGGTATTCTCTGATGTCTCCCAGGATCCACCTAATGCCAGTAATGATAAATCTCATTCCAGGTCCTCTTCAGAATCCAGATTAAATTTCTGGCAACTCCCTACACATGCACTGCTGCAATCCCTTTTTAATTATCTTCAGCAAAATTGTATATGCATGTGATATTAATAATATTATTCAATGATTTCTGCATTCTCCTGAGTAATCTTTCCTTGAAAAGAGTACAAATAAAGGTTTCTTTCAGTCAGTTGACCAGATAATAGTTTTCCAAACTTCTTGGCATAGACAGATAAGTGAGTTCAATCCTGCATCAAGTTTGTTGATTCATGCCAGTTAGTATTTTATGTATTCACTTTCTGAAGTCTTGTTTTTCAGTGATTCCTTCTGTTTGGGCTGGGTCCAGACCAGACATCTGCTTCACAGAGTTTATCTCTGAGGCCAGGTCTGTACAGCCTCTTCCCTCAGTGTTCCAAAAGGTGGGTTTGTAAAAGGGCAGATGATTTGCTCACAGGCCATATCCTGACCTGCAACATCAGAAAGCCTCATCCTCCTTATCAGTACCTACCTCCTTGGCTCATGTCCTGTCTATGTCCCACTGTCTCTGCCAGGCCCGGTTCCATAAACTGCTTGCTTGGTTGCCCAAACACTTGGGAGCAAAACTCCCGTCCCTTACTCTGTTCTCCCTGGCCCTCCCAGAAGTTCTTCCCTTTTATTTTACTTTTCATGCCTAACTAAGCTCTATTTCCTTTCCACGGTTCCTTTTCAACCTCTCACCTTTAGTACAACTTGGACTTCTTCCTGTAGTACCAGTTCTTGATCATATGCTGCTGCTTGAAATGGTTAGACAAATGGTTGTCTGATTATTTAATGAGAATGTATCTCTTCCATCCTCTTTGTTTGTTTTTTTGGCATCACTGCTATCCGGTGGTGGGAGTAGGAGGCCCAGCCTTGCTGCTGGATTTGAACCTCCAACGCAGTGGGCCGCAGTCCCGCGCACAACCACTACGCCACCGGGGCTCAGTCCCATCCTCTTTCTAGATATTCCACTTCTTTTAATATGTTGCCCATGGAACTTTCCAATACTGAAATTGGAAACTCAGATTTTTTTCTTTAGTTATTTCAGCTTGAGAAATTCTGAGCACATTTGTCCTTGTTGGCTTTTAAACTCCAAGTCTCCATCCATTTGCTTAACTTGGTCTTCTTGCGCTGTTCTTTGAAATTGTCCCTTTAGCTATTTGCTGCATTTTCCTTCATTTGCTTTAACCCCCGGCATTCAAGACCAAGAAGGAGAATCGCTTCTGACTTCCGCTTTCATTCTTGTCCTGTCTTTTGAATGACATTTGCTCTCTTTGTGTATGATGCGCTTGATAGCATCCCGCAACCCCTCTGGTCTTCAGTGATTAGTGTCAGCTGTCTCAAATCTGTTCTGGAGGTATTTGGCCAACTCAAGGAGAATCTATTCAAAATCATATTTAGGTTCCTTTTTAAACTTTCATCAACTTTGACCTGAACTTTCCTGTGAAAAATTGATAATCTGCTTCACAATTGCTCACTCTTGACTGATGATATCGGACTCCTTCATTATTTCTTCCCACTGATGTAGTCCCTTTGATTCCTGGGTATTTCTCACAAGGCACACCTATTTAGTCACTATTTATGTTGTTGAAAAATAGTACGTGGAGTGAAGAAATTGTTGGTCTTGCAAAATTCAATTATGTGAGCTGCAGCTTCCTTTCTATCAACTAGGTTCTAGGTTCCAACTACTGATCCTTTCTCTGTGTTTCCAATTTTCAAATTCTAATTGCCACTAATTATCAATGCATCCTGATTGCATGTTTGATCAATTTCATAAAGTGGCAAAATTCTTCAAGTTATTCACCCATTGGCTATAGTAATTTTTGTGTACATTTGGATAGGGGTTATAATAACTAATCTTCTTTATAGATATAGAGATATTTATCTTATTGTATATAGCATTATGTTGGAAGATAAATCTTCCAGGGTTACTTTTTATCATTACTTGGATACTCCTTGCCAACCAGCCTATTCTCACTCAGGCAATCCTAGGGGACAGAATGGAACTGTTCCTGTGGGTTTCCAAGACTGTAAATCTTTATGGTACCAGGAAGTCTTATCTTTCTCCTGCAGACTGACTGGTGGGTTTAAACCATGGACTTGGTGGTTTGCACCCCAATGTATAACACACCAGCGACAGTGATAGCTCCATGAGTGTGGTGCTATTCCACTTCAATTTGTCATTCCTAGCCAAGAACCAGTACTGTTGCCCAGTTCAAAATGGCCAATATGAGTCCATTTTAACTTCATGAGCTGGTCTACGATCAAATATCAGTCTGTTTCAGTGTCAGTACCTGACACAGGAGCTGATGGTTTTGAACTTCAGACTGATAATATTGCGTTTCCCCATATTCTCTTTCCACAGCTCTAGTCAATGTCACTCCTATGTATGCCTTCTGCTGTGGCTCACCCGGATGCTCATTGTTCACATTCTTGATAAGGAATATTTGCATTGAAGAAACTGTTGGTCTTACAAAATTCCCCTCTGAATTCCAGTGCCACTTCTATTAACAAGGCCATATTCTTCAACTACCAAGTCTTCCTCTTTATTTTCAGATTTCGCATTCCAGTCACCAGTGATTATCAGTGAATCTTGATTACTTTTTTTTATCAATTACAGACTTAAGAAGTTAGTAGAATCATTGCGTTACCTTACCATTGCCTGTAGTGAATGGTACATAATTTTGATTGATACAAGTATTCATTAGTCTTCTCCTTAAGTGAATAGATACTACCCTGTCATTGACTGCATTGTACTTCAGGAGAGATAATGGAATATTGTTTTTGCTAATTAATTTGGATCCATTCTGCTTCAATTCATCCTTCCCAAGGTAATAAGCAATATGATTTTCCAATATAAATAATCAATAATACTCTATTTCAGCTCACGAATGCTTAGGTTATTGATTTGTATTTTGTTTTACGTAAGGCACCAATTTTTCCACCAGAGGGCAGTGATACCCCAATACTAAACCAAAAAAAAAAAAGACACCAATTTTCCTAGATTCATATTTCATGTTAAATGTTCTATTTTTTAATGAATGCTTGTGGTTCTTTCTGTTTCATTTTTGAGCCATGCCACCTCGGAAAATGAAGGCCTCCAAAGCTTTGCTCCATCCATGCCATTAATGTGGGCTCTGCTTTGAGGAGACAGCTGTTCCAAGATCATATTTTGAGTGTCTTCTAGTCATTTGGTACTCCTAAGATTTTCAGTGGCTAATTTTTAAAGTGGTCTCTTTCTTCCTAGACTATCTTAGTGTGGAAACTTCAGGGAAAGTTGCTCACCCTAAGTCATCCTGCTTCTCTTTGAGAGGTCGGTGGTCTGACTGATAGCATCACAGCAATCAACATACAAGCCACCACAGTTTGATGAACTGAAAAACTTAGTGATGGGCAGAGACTCTAAGTCATATAAAGTACTCTTTTTCTTTGGGAAGTTATTATCCACCCAGTAAGGTGAGACGTGGAGCAAGAGTAGTCGGTATATGATTAATAAGAAAAGTTCCGATATTCCAAGGGGTATAAAAGAAGGTAGTGATTTTTAGAGAAATTGCTAAAGCTAGAAAGAGGAAGATGACCTCTGGAAGAAGGCAAGGTAAAAGGTAGGCTTCAAAATTTTGTTAGAAATTGAAAGATTAAAGAGGGGATTAAAAATATAGGCAACATTAAAGACAAAAGTCAAAGAAATAAGCCTGGACCTACAAAGGAAGCTCATCATACTTGGAGATCAATTTTAAGGAATAGTGAGTGAAGCAATAAAGGAGTGTGTTAGTCCAGGTAGACTAGAGAAACAAAATCATAGACATGCATATGGATATAAGGGTACAGTTTATGTACAAGAGGAATAGGACATTAAGAAAGCATCCCAGACCAGTCCAGTTCCAAGTCATAAGTCCGATATTAACCCATATGCCCAATATCAGTCTATAAAGTCTCCTTCTGACTCACAAAGTCACAGTTCAGTGGGTGCAGAATTCTGGTGCCAGCAGGGGTCTCACCATGGCTCCTCACTTCCAGGGCTCAGAGTACATCAACAGCATCCAGTGGTGGTAGAAGCAACTCATTGCTGGCAGGGCTCTCCAAGTGGCTTCTCCAGCTTCAGAGGTCTGGTTCCATCAGGGTAAAACTGTGTGGCTTTTCCTCTGGCTCCTCCAGCTCCTGGAACCCTGCCATCTTGTCTTGTCCATAATTCATCGTCTCTGAGACTACCTCCCAACATCTGGGGAGATAGCTTCTCTTCTCCACAAGGGAAATATTGTGAGCTTTTCCAGAAGTCTCAGGAGAAAGCCATGCCCACACAGAGGCCTCATTGGCTACTCAATGGCTATCTCCAGATTAACAGGCTAGACTCCACCCCTACATCTCAATCATGAAATTAACATAAGCACATGACCACCACAAGAAGGTAGGATGAGCCTTGAAATATAAGCAGAGGAATGTAATGGGTTTTAAAGGAGAATTAAGATGATGCCATGGACAACAGAGCAGATATGGAAGAGTATTTTTTTAAAATACCAACTTGGAATTCCTGACCTAGGAAAAATTCTTTCAGATAGAAAAAAATGGAAGAGAGATGTCTTTAGGTATACAATAACTAAAAACAGAAAGAAGTAATCAAATTTCAAACATTTATGTCTTTGAACAAAAGAAATATACCCCTTGAAAGTATGGATCCATCCTAGAATGAAAAGCACTAGGAATGGCAATTAGGTGAAATAGTTGTAAAGACTGCCCATCTTATTGAAATGACTTCACAACAATTAAGGCAAAAGTAATGAACAATTAATGTGCATCTTATAGCATATGTAGAAGAAAATAAATGGCAAAAATATCAATTAAAAAAAAGCCAAGAGGTGATCTAAGGAATTTACTGATGGAGGATCTTATGCTATACCAGCATCATCATTTAAAGCAAGTTATGATAAGCTAAATTTTGTACTTTGAACTGAAAGCAACCCTTAAAAATATTTGCATACATACCTGCAACAGAGTATCTCATGCAGCAAAGGCGATAAAGTAAAATCATTTTAACCTAATTAAGCCAGACCAAACCCACCCTAGTCAATTCTGACTCAAAGTAGCCCTGGAGCACAGAGTAGAACTACCTCAGGGCCTTTCCAAGTCTATCATCTCTTCAGTCCCAGGCTGCCACATCTTTCTCTTATGGAACAGTTGGTGGGCATGAACCAATTATCTTTTGATTACCATCCAAGCACTTACGTAGATTTCATTACAGAACAAAAAACAAACAGAAGCAATTGCTGTCCAGTTGATTCTGACTCACTGTATGCTCACGTGTGCCAAAAGTCTCCTGCATGGGTTTTCATTATTGTGAGTGTTCAGGGAAAAATTTGCTAGTCTTCTCTTTCTTTCTTTTTGAAACTTTATTTTCTTTCCTTTTTAAGAACATTTTATTGGCTTTAGGTGAAAATTTGCATAACAAATTAATTTTCCCAATTAATAGATCATGCAGAAATTGTTTTGATATTGATCACAATCTCCAAAATAAGTCAGCACATTTCCTCCACATATTTCCTGTCTCTGTTCATCAGTTTCCCTGCCCCTCCCTGTCTTTTTGTCTTAGACTTTGGGCAAATATTGCCCTGTAGGTCTTATATATCTGGTTGTTCTCAGGAGCACATTCTCTATGGTGTTTGTGCTATGCTTCTCTCAATAGTTGGGCTGGATGTGGCGTAGGAAAGTGTCTTCAGCTTGAAGTTAGAATATTTTCTCAAAGCAATTGTCTCAGGAATTACTCTTCCTTAAGTTTGGTTTAGTTATTATTTGGTTCTATATTTTGTTTGATTTTACCCATTCTAACCAGGATATTCCATTATGGTCTTGAGCAAAATGATCAGTAATGGTAGGCAGGTACGGACCCCTTCTGAGAGCAGGCTAAAGAAGTCTGTCTCATGTGAGCCATGAGTCTTTTTTAGCCATATAAATTCATATAATTCACATATCATACAATTCAATGGTCCAGTGACATCAAGCAGAGTTGTACAATCATCTCCACAATCAGGTCTAGAACATTCTAGTCATTCTTGTAGTCATTGTTATTAGCGCCTCATTTCCCCCCAATCTTCCCTGCTATACCCCCAAGGAACTATTAACCCAATAACTAGCTATAGATTTGCCTATCCTGAATTTAATATATAGAAGATCAATAAAAACAAACAAACAAAACTAAACAGCAACAATGACAAAGTAAAACTGATAAAACCTCAATTAAAAAAAGCAGAAAATACCGAAAACCAGAACCAATTTAAATGTATCAGAAGGAAGAACAAATGATCAAGTGCTAAATTTTAACATAACTGCATCGGTAACAATCCGTTTTCTAGGGCATTCTGCATGATAGCAAGACTGTTCACATCCATGGTATATGGTCAAAGGGGTTTGTTCCACATTTCTTTCCACTTCACTTTTTTAAAACTAAAACAGCTTTAAAATGGGTCAAAGGGGAGAGCAAATGGTAGAATACATTTTAAGCTGTGTCTGCCAAAATCGACTTTGCAGTGATCCCTTGCTGATAAAAGTACTAATCACATCTCTCAACTATGATCAGAGGGAATTCACTGGAGGCTTTCTCCATGTGTAAGCCCTGAAAAGGGAATTGGGGTTTCCATCATCATCCATAGCCTTCTGAAAACCAAGTGCTCATAATTAAGTTCTGATATCATTAGATTTGGATAATATTTATAATCATCCATGTGGACTTAAGCTGATACCTCATTTAATGCTTGAAAACATGTCTCTAAGACCTCAGATACTATTCTTCCTGATAGGTGGGCACCATCTAGTTTCTTCATCACCCTGTACTATATAGCACCCATTACCTTCAGTGATCTCTTCAAACATCAAGTTGGGCCTTTTTATATGAACTAATTTTCCTTAGATTAAGCCCCAAGTCCATCCATGTATCTATTGTATAGATATGTCTCTGGTTCACCTTACAGACATCATTGTCATTTTATGTTAGAGAATGGTATCAATCATCCCCTTGCGTTATGATTTTCACTGCTATCAAGTCAATTCTGATTCATAGCAAGCCTACAGGGCAGGGTAGAATGTCCCCTGCGAGTCTCTGAGCTTGCAACTCTTCACAAGAGTAGAAAACCTCACCCTTTCCTTCAGAGCTGGCTAGTGGTTTCAAACTACCAATTATTCTACCAACTTTTTTTTTTGGCATCATTGCCCTCTGGTGGTTGTGGGAGGTACCCAGCTTTGCTGCTGCTGGATTTGAACTGCCAAGCCCATGGGTTGCAGTCCCACACTCAACCATTTACGCCACTGGGGCTCAGCCTATTCTAATGACTTTTCAATATAAAATTATTATACAAATTCTTCAATATAAAATGCTCAATGCATTGCAGCCAATACATGATCAGTAGACATTGATGGGGTCTTTAGTCAATGGTATAGAATTTAAAACACTGTTGAAAAGGAGAAATTCTATGAGAATAGGCCAGCTATGAACTACAATATATGACTTGTTGACTTGCACAGACACAACACTTAAGGGACTGGACGCTGTTTACACAAGCAATGTGGATTAGTGTTAGAGCAGATCTTCCAATAATATTTATTCACAATAGCAGAGCCATGCCTACCAAGTTAACACAGGTCCTAATAAAGCAAGGATGACATTAATTTAGCAAGTATCTGTTAGTTATTTCTTCATGGCTACTTACAAGTTTTAAGATCACCCACTCACACACACCCCCTTCAACCCAGATCCTAGTCAACAGGTTAAAACGTAATTATTTTTATGAACTATGTTTTACCAGTTTACCAGTTTTACCAAGTCTATGGTCATTAACTTTCATGTAGAGTGGTATAGTCCATGTGTCTAAGTAGTTTCTATAACTGTTCCCTTTTATATTCTGTTGTGAGTATAGGTGTAGCATTTTCAAATATGTATACAGAAATGTCCACCACTGTATGTACATGTGTATGGACGTGTACTCAACTGTGATCTATCTCACCTATTTAGCATGCATACTAACCTACTTACCCACAAAACATTGTTCATCATTAGAGTTATTTCAGGAGTTCACATGTTATAGTTACTGAACGTGGTAATTACATAATCTGATGTCAGCTTGAGAAGGGATGGAGTTTAGTTGTCAGTAAGGTCACAGCTTGATGAACTCACTTGAAGGTGCTACAGAGATAACTAGGTGTCTGGGGGCAGGACACATAGAGACTCTGTGACAGACATTCTGGTTGACAAACCACATAGAGATACATGGATAGAGCCAGAGCCCTGAAGCTGGAGGAGCCACATTAGGGCTGAGCTGCTTCCATCCCCACTGGATCCATAAGACTTTCCACCCACTGGCCTGTAACCTTCCTGCATTCAGCATCATTGCATGGCTGTATGATTGTAAAGAGGAATTTATGGATTAGTATCGACTTATAGGGTAATATCAGACTAATGGATTTGATCTGGACTGGGCTGGGATGTTTTCTTAATATACAATTACTCTTTATATAAGACTCTTATACACATATGAATGTCTATGAATTTGCTTCTCTAGTCACCAGACTAACACTCTGAGGTTGTGCTTTATTCTAGTATACCCTTCAGTATCTCTCCTTGCTTTGGCAATGTTGTGCTGACTTTCCACATAATTTCTACTGCCTTTTCCATAACTAGAATTAGCTCTTATCTGCTGTCTAATTAGTGCTTTTCCCTCCTCATCTCCCTGACCCCTGGAACCATCAAAGAATGTCTGTATATAAATCTATTTTGTATTTTTTTATAATAGTGACCTCATACAATATTTCCCTTTTTGTCTTTGACATATTTTCCTCATGAAAATGTCCTCCAGCTTCAACAATATTGAGAGCTGCTTCATGGGTTCATCAATATTCTTTGTTATTTCATTAAATCCTGTCTTATGTGTATGCCAGTAAGTATCCATTAAATCCTGTCCTATTTTTATGCCAGTATGTATCCATTTATCTGGTGATGGACACTCAAATTGTTTTCATCTTTTTATTCTTATGTATAATGTACATGAATGTGCATATGTCTACACATTATTTCTCAAAGATATGTGCATAGAAGTGGGATTGCTTTATCATATAGTACTGACATTTCTTTGTTTTCTGAAGAATACAGAAGTATTTTAATTTGTTTCACATAATGATACAGCACACAAATGCTCAGATACATCTAAACTTAACTTATTTCTCATTTACATTCAAAAGACTGGTGAATCCAAGAGAATTCCTGCCATCACTCTATGGAGCCCATTGTATCAGTATTTCAATAGTCTGTTCCAACCCATTTCTTCTTTTCTACTCTAAAACATGTTCATTATGTTGCTTGATAAGACAGGCCCACAGGAAGACTGTGGTGCCTAAGGTCAGCCCAACTTTCTGTCAATCAGGTTTGCTATTTATTGGCTCCTGAGAGTAAAACTTTGACCTAGCTGAAAGACAGCCAGGAAGCCAGGCGGGGTCAGCAGCTGGGAGGAAGGGAGCAGGAGGACAGGCGGCACCATCTGCCAACTCGGTTTCCCTTTCTTTGTTGTTGAGAGAGTACCATCTCATTCACCATTGTGTTTTCACCATCTGAATTTCCACCGACACCCTAAAGGAGTATCGCTACAGCTCCATCGGCATTTGTTGTTCTTTGTTTTGTTGCTATGTGCTGTTTTTGTTTTACTTTGGTTTTTATTCATGATCAATAATGGTATTTCATTATTATTGTGATTTGCTTTGCTCCAGTAACAAATGCCAAGAGTCATCTATCAACATAGAAATTCAAAAGAACTGTCATTTTGTTTGTTCGCTATCAAAATGAAAATATCAAGATGTATCTTGAAGCGCAATGTTGGTTGGGATTGGGTAATATCTATCAGCCTACAAATAGGTCAACTTAATGAAATTATTATTCATGTTTATGGACCAACCACTTAAAAAAAGTGATGGAGAAATTTTTCTACCAATTCTTTAATATAAAATGGTCAAAAAAGAATCTTGGATATTATTGTTTCTTAAAAACTCAAACTCACTGCCATTGACTGGATGCCAACTTACAGCGACCCTTTAGAACAGGGCAGAATGGCCTCTGAGACTGTCTGAGAATGAACTCTTCATGGAAGCAAAAAGTACTGGTCTTATCCCCCCACAGAGCAATGGGTAGTTTTGAACTAGTTGCAGCCCAAATCATAACCCCTACACCAAAAGGGGTCCTTAATAGTTGAAAACATAGTGAAAGGATTAGTAGTTGGAAAATATCTTGGTATAAAATTTAAATTGGGCATCATAGGATAAAAATTTGTGAGACCTATGACTTCATTGGAAATGTCTTTGTACATAACATGAACAATACTTATATAGTACTTTGCTTGATGAAATACATATGACTCAAACTAACTGTATTCATGGAAAAATAGGGAGAAAAATGAAGCTTTATAATCTCATCAAGAGTTATTCTCAGAATCCCTTAGGGACAGTTCTACCTTGTCCTAAGGTGTTACCGTTACTCTGAATCAGCTCAATAGCAGTGAACTTGCTTTATAGTAATGTGGGAGAAAGGCTATAGAAACTCAATATCTCCAGCCAAAGAAGACCAAGGTTTGTGGTGGAACAGATGATCAATTGCACATATACATGTTAAGATTGAAACTGATAAAAATGAAAGCAATTCCATGAGGCTTGAAATGTAACCTTGATTGTATCCCACTTGAATTTAGAGAATATCTCAAAAATAAATTTGAATCACTGAACATTAATGACAGAAGATCTGAAGAGCTGTGGGATAACAGCAAGAACATCACATATGAGGGATCTACATATAATCTCCTCCTTGAGGTACAGACAACAGGGAACTTGGTGAAGGGACACATTGGACAGTGTACAATATAACAAAATAATGACAAGTATTATTAATGGTTCCTGGGGTGGGGGGAAGGAGTGGGGAGAGAGGGGAAATATGGGGAACTGATACTGGGGACCTTGGTGGAAGGAGGCCATTTTGAGAATGATGATGACAACAAATGTGCACTGCACATTTGATGTATGAATTGATCATGATAAGAGTTGGATGGGCCCCCAATAAAATGATTTAAGAAAAAGAATTACAGTCTTAAAAACCAAGTAGTGGTTACGTGCTGGGCTGTGACCCAAGTGTTCGACACTTTGAAAGCACCAGCAGCTTTATGGGGGCAAAAGACTAGGTTTTCTAAATAGATGATAATCTTGATAGTGGGATGAAGGAAACACACACACACACACACACACACACACACACACCCTGTATGGGACTAATTGGTCAGTCTTCAATAATTTCAAAAAGTACTATACGATCAAGAAGAAGGGCAACCTTCACGAGATACCAGTTGAGATGTTTTCAACAGCTGATGAAGCACTGGAAGTATTCACTCACCATTGTTAAGAACTTTGAAAGATAGCTACCTGGCCAACTGACTGGAAGGCACCCTTATTTTTGCCCATTCAAAGAACCCAGAATGTATCCCTCTATAGCAGTAATAAAATTTGCTGAAGATATTTCCAATATGGTTACAGCAGTACATAGATAGGGAGTTGCCAAAAATGCATGCCAGATTCAGAAGAGATTATAATTGAAGGTATCATTGAAGATGCCAAATGCATATTAAGTGGAAGCAGAAAATGTCCGAGATGTGTTTGTTTATATTTAAATATGCTTGATTCACTATATGAAGTTTTTATCATTATGTGAATCATAGGAAAGAAGAAGAAGAATGGGAATTTCAGAATAATTCATTATGCTTATGCTTATGTGGAACCTGTAGATAGATCAAGAGGCATTCATTCAAATAAAACAAGGGAATACTGTGTGGTTTCAAAGCAGGCAATTGTAGGGATATAAAAAAAATAATAGCAATAGTTATATAACTAAATTCAGGAATTTTGTCCATCACAATTTTGTTCTTTACCATACTTATTCAATCTACATGTGGAATAAAACATTCAAGAACCATGATTATATGAAAAAGTTTATGGCGTCAGGATGAGAGGGGTGTCTATTAACAACCTACAACATGCGTGTGCTCCAACCGTGCTTACTCAAAGTGAGAGGACTTGAAGCACTTGCTCGTGATGATCGAGGATTGCAACATTCGAAAAAACAGAAAATGATAGAGCAATATCTTTCATGAAACTCCTCACTCACTCACTCACTCACTCGCTCACTCACTCACTCACTGGCATCGAGTTGTTTTCAACTCATAACCACATGAAGGACAGTGCAGAACCGCCACTCTGGGTTTCTGAGACTGTAACTCTTTATGAGAGTGAAAAGTCTTTTCTTCCTCCTGCAGAGAGGCTGGTGCATCCATATTGGTGACTTTGCATTTTCCAGCCTACTGCATAACCACTATACCATCAGGGCTCCTCTCATTATCATAAACACAAAAATTCCCAACAAAATTTTGGTCAATAAGATCCAACAACATATTTTAAAAAGTATCCATTATGACTTGTGGGATTCATACCAGGGACCCAAGGATGGTTCAACACTGGAAAAACAGTCACTATAATCTACCATCTAAACAAAAGAAAAAGTAAGAACCATAAGATCATATCAATAGATACAGAAAAAGTACTTAACGCCAATTGTTCATTTCCGGCACTCAACAAAATAGGAATAGAAGATAATAAAGGCCTGAACACAATAAAGGCCATTTGTGAAAATCCAGTCCTGAATCACACTGAGTGGACAAAATCTGGAAGCGTTTCCCTGGAAAACAGGAACAAGACAAGGTGTCTCTTATCACCACTCTTCTTCAATGTTGTGCTGGAAGTCTTAGCCAGAACGATTAAACAGAAATAAATCAAGGGAATACAGTTAAGTAAGAAGAAAATATATCTCGCACTATCTGCAGGTGATACGACTTTATAGAGAAAATTCGAGGACTCCACAAAAATATCATTGAAGAGAATTGAGATATTTAGCAGTATGCAAACAGAAATTGCCAAAGAGAAATCAATCAATTTCCTGTATAGCCATTGAGAGCTTTAAAAAAGACATTGTGGAAGTGATGTAAAGTGGTGTCAATTTGGGATTTGAGAGGATTAAGAGTGAAGGGGTGGAGTTTATTCTGTCCATCAGGTCATAGACAAGGAAGCCTCTGTTTGGGAACTCTGATATTTCCTCCTCGGAAGCAGAAGACACGGGCTGAGCCCTGGTAGCATAGTGGTTGTGCGCAGGACTGTGGCCCACTGGGACGGAGGTTCAATTTCAGCAGTGGGGTGGACCTCCTACTCCCACCACCGAGAGCAGTGATGCCCACAAAAAAAAAAAAAAAAAAAGAAGCAGAAGACACTTTTCTCTCTCTACTCACTCCCTTGGAGACTCTCTACTGACAAGACACATGGCACTATACTGACAGACCCTGTGCCCGGACAAATGGAGAAGCCATGTGGAAATCCCCACAGCGATGAGATGCTTACAGTGCCACGAGATTTACAAGACTTCCCACCCACCGGCCTGTGTTCTTCCCTCATTTGGCATCATTGCATTTGTCATGAGTCTGAAGAGGAATTTATAGATTGGCCATATGGGCTGATATTGGACTTATGGGCATGGGCTAGGCTGGGTTAGGATACTTTCTTAATATACAATTGCCCTTTATTTACAACTCTCTCTTATACACTTATGAGTTTCTCTGGATTTGTTTCTCTCATCTACTTGGACTGACACAGATATCCAGAAAATGGAATATTTACAATAAGCACACAAAAGATGAAATACATAGGAATAAACCTAACCAAAAACCAAAAGACCTATACAAAGAAAATTTAAAAATAACATTTTAAGAAACCAAAAGTTATTGTTGCTAGGAGCCATGTAGTCAGTTCTGAACCATCAGCCCCATGCACATCAGAACAAACTACCACACAGTCCAGAGCTCTTCTTACAATTGCTACTCAGCCTGATCCCACTGATGCAATCACAGCGTCAGTCCATCTTCCCAAGGACTTTCCTCCTTTTTGGTGCCCCTCCATTATACCAAACGTGATAATACTTCTCTGTTCTCTTCTGGCAATACTCATATTGCCAAAGCATATAAAACAAAGTCTTGTCACCCTTGCATCCAAGAAACAGGCTAGCCTTACTTCTTCCAGGACAGATATTCTCCAGCACTACAATTCAAATGCATTAAGTTGAATAAGAGTTGTATGTATTGGATTCTTTTGAATGCAGATGGATATAATCCTATCACAAACAGCATTATAGTTCATGATGGTTTTAGCAAGATATTTTCTGACAATGAATGCCACACCATTTCTCTTGACTGTGTTATGCATATGATTCTCTGATTCAAAATGATTAATACCAGTCTATTTCAATTCACTAATGTCTAAGTTATCAATATTCATGTTTTATACATTTTTTACTACTGCCACTTTTCATAAATTTATACTTCCCACATTCCAAGTTCCAATCATTAACTGATTTTTTAAGCTGTTCCTTTGGGCTTTGAGTTGTGCTCCATCAGCAAATGAAGATCCCAAAGACTCCCTTCCCACAGAATCTCCTGTGTTCATTGCCATTCACAATTGTAAAATGCTGGAAAAAGCCTAAATACCTATCCGCAGAAGAATAAGTAAAGAAACTCTAGTTCATACACACAATGGAATACTATGCATCCCTCAAAAATAGTGATGAGATCGTGAAACGACATAGATAGAAGTTGGTCAATCACAAAAGGACAAATATTCTTTGAGTCTTCTACACCAAGGATAACCGCCAAGCAGGCTATTGCCCTCAGGACATGAGATTTTCTAATCTGGTCTCTCAGGCAGTGAAGTAAACGTCCTGTGAGGCCCATGAACCACATGTTACTCTCTTTAAGAAACACTTTTGACAGAAGGTACCTCAACTCATGTGTGATATGTTCAATATGGAGAGAGAAGAAAGAGATCAATCAGTTATTGTCATACAGTCTTGTGTTAGGGTCACCCCAAATCAACAGATTCTCTTACCAAAGTGATAGGCAAACCTTACTGGAAATTTAAATCTAGATGAGGAAAAGAAAACATGTATGTCTTAGAGAAGTCTATTATATTTCTGTTAGCAAACTAGGTATAGAAATGTTCTAGCAGGTTAAAAACAAAATAAACTTGTAACAATTCTTATATAGAACCCATGGGGGGTGGGGGGAACTATGTTCTGTAGCATTTTCCTAATTGGAAATTTTTGACCTAGTTTCTATCCAGCCTTAATAACCCAAACCTTGTAATGTAGACTGCTAAGTCTTCAGGGGTTATCCTTTCTAGGTACACAATAGTGCTATGAACAGCTTTATGACAATAATGCATAACTGAAATCAAAGAAAAATCCTTGAAAGGCACAAATCTCACTTAAGAGAAAATGTATAAATAATTATATAAGAATTAAAGAAATTTAATTTATAGTCAGAAACCTTCAACCAAGAAAATCTGGTGCACATAACTTCTCTTGGAGAATTCTCTCAAATATTTAAAGAATAAATAATCCTAATTCTAAACAATTTTGAGAACAGTGAGAAGAGGATGCTTCCCAGTTCCTTCTATAATGCTAGCCTAACCCTACTACAAAAATTTCACTGAAACATGGCAAGAAAAGACACTGTAAATTAATACCTTTCATAAACACACAATTTTTTTCCCCAACAGCATCGTCTATGTCTATGTCTCTGGTGGTTCTAAAATACTTAAAACCTATGTTCTTATTGTTATAGTCACCTTGCTTCTATTCCAATTAGCCTCATTTTTGCTATAATGATTTTTGAGGTTTAATTTTCTAGGTTTTATAAAACCAATTTTTCTTTTTACATTTTATTGGAAGCTCGTATAGATACTATAACAATTCATAGTTCGATTAGATCAAGCATAATTGCTGCCACCATCAGTTTCCAAAGAATTTTTTGTCTGAACTCTTTGATATCAACTTCACTTTATCCCCTTTCCCCACCACATCCTACTCTCCAGTCACACTTTTGTATATTATGTTAGTATCTATTTTTTATTTATTTTTGCCCTATCTTACACCATCCAATGTATCAATTCACTTATCATTCTATTAGTCATTCCCCTCGAGTGTGATTATATAGTTTGTGGTAGGTACACAATTTGTTGTCAGTTTGAAACTATTACAAGTACAGGGGTGGAGTTTAGCCTGTTAATCAAGTGCCAGCTTTATGACCTCATTTGGAGGCACTAAGGAGATAAATAGCTCTCTGGAGGCAGACCACATGCTCCCTCCCTGCCAGACATTCTGGCAGACAATCTACATGGAGAAAGGCTGATGGAACCAGAACCCTGGAGCTGAGAAGCTGCACGGAGAAGCACACCAGCACTACGCTGATTCCACTACCACTGGATCCACAAGACTTTCCATCCACTGGCCTGTGATCTTTCTTCATTTGGGTTCATTGCATGTGTTGCGTGAAACTGAAGAGGAATTTATACATGGTATTGGACATGTGAGTTAAATATCAGACTAATGGACTGGATTGGGTTGGAATGCTTTCTTCAAGTACAATTGCTCTTTGGTATAAAACTCTCTTACACACATATGAGTGTCAACCTAACTTTGTTTCTCTAACCAACCCTGACTAAAACAGGTCATCATTCCTATCACCTCCCCTCCCTCCGCCTTTCCCACCTCTCTCTCTGAACCCCTTGGGAATCAATGCGCAAACACAGGTCTCACAAGATTAATGTGGTAAAACTAAGGCCATAATAGTAAGGGGAGAGAATATTAAAGAACTAGAGGACAGTTATGTGTGTCATCAATGCAATATTACACCCTGGATGTATTAGCCCTTTTGTGTGACGCTTCTATAAGGGACTGCACAATTATTTTACAGGTGGGTGTTGAGTCTCCACTTTGACTATGCTCCTTCCCATCAATTCAATTGCTTGCTTTTGAACTTCTGTTCACGTCACTATTCTGGTGAAGTTTAATGAATCAAGAGAACAGTGCCTTCTCATAGTGTAGCTCAATGAACTTTCATACTCTGAAAAACTCTACAGTTGAATCAATTCGGACTACTAAAACTCTATAGGACTGAATAGGCCTTTTCCATAGCTCTTTTCTGGGGCAGCTGGAAGGTTCCAACTACTGACTTTGCTACATATGAAACACATCCACACAAACAGATCCACTTCAGGAGACAGCTTAAGGTCAGCTTCAGAGACTCCCACATGCAGTCTTCCATTCACTATCTCTTCCACTCCAAGAGCAACTAACATTGCGACTTCCAACAGAAAAAAAATAGTTTTATGACATTTAATTTTATCATTTGCCTTTTTAGATATTTTGTGTTCAGTAATCTGTGAACATTTGGGTTAGTTATTAAGGTGCATAAAGATATCAATTGATACCCTGCTTTCTATTTATAAACCATAATAATGCACACATACTCGATAATAACACACATAAACACATATTCATAAACTGTAATGGTCAGCGAAGACATCATTTCCTGGTATAAATATTCTTAGGACAAAGTTATTCATTGACTTGTTGCAAATAAATACCCTCGTCATTATATTTTGTGGCATGCACCTCTTGATTCATTTAATCATGAGCATTTTTACCCATAGCTATCAAGTGCCTCAACATTTACCCTTGTGTGACCTCAGCTTAAGTTTTCTATGCGGGATGCATGTTTTAGGCTGTTGTCCCTTTTGCGAAGATAATTCTAGTTAAAACTTTCTCATATTCTGTAACTTCAGCTCCCATTTTCCGTAAGAGATGGCAAATGAATGACAGTTCCACTCCATGAGGTGGAAGTCATCGCTTTGGCAGGAAACCTCCCACACTTTCATGTATTGACCAAAAGAGGGTTTCTAGGCCAACCCAGTTTTCAAAATGAGTAAAATGTATTATTGTTTTAGATATTGCTGTCCTGCATAAGATTATAAATATGAAAATAAATTAATATAAACATCATTTTATTTTCTAGCTGCCAGAGTGATGTCTGAATTGGCTTTTTTAAAAATCTTGAATGGTAAAAGACATAGCTAACATAAAGGAATGAAGGTTGTCTTATTCTAAATAACAACACATACCCCCAAACCAAGCACCCTGCCATAAAGTCAATTCTGACTCATAGTGACCCTACATAGGTTTTCGGAGGCCATAGATGTTTACAGAAGCAGAGAGCTTCAACTGGCTCATGCTGAGCTGAATGACTGGTGGTTCATGGTTACCAGTTCAACGCTTACCTGACAGCACCACCAGTGCTCCTTAAACAACTAGGTAAAAGAAAACATTTGTAATGGATTTAGGTAACATGACAATTTTTTTTCTATTTATTTAATTTGTTTATCTTTTGTTGGCTCTTAATTACCCTTTAATTTTCAAGTTTTTGGAACTCAATCACTGAATCAAAGAATGAGGCAAACCACTTTACCTGAGGGAAATGGAATTTATTAAGCCATATATATATATACCATATATATATATATAATCTAGTGTTATATAAGTCTTTTCATATATAGTTCATGAGAGGATTCATTCATTTTAGCCAATAGACATTTTTAGGCTATGTATTTTGGTTACACAAGAACTTACCAATTTAACAAAAGGAAATGCAACCACTTAAAAATTTTAATGGTTTCATTGTTATTGAGATTTTATGGTATCAATGCCTTTTTTGTGTTCCTAGGAGGTTTGAATTCACTTCTGCATATACAATTGAAGGGAAAACATGAGGACGTGAAACACAGTTTTGGTTTACAAACATTTCATTGTCATATTTGTGTTTGGCACTCAGAATCCAGGAAAGCCCCAGTTTTCATTCCGCTTCAAGTGAATAATTACTAGTCTCTATATTTCCAGAGTGCCTGCCAACATTTTTCCTTTCAGGGGTACTGGAAAGTAGTTATTGTTTTGATTGTGTTTGTTTGCCAAGGGCATTTATAGCCAAGAGCAGGTAAAGGTCTCATTGGACCAAATTCTCTTCAGCTGGTTCCACTCCTACTTAATTGACCCACCTCGTTGGTTTGTGTATTTAAATTCAGATTCTCCATGCCCTCCCTCGCATATTCTGGGAAGTTTTAAGGGATTTTTATTTTATTTTACTGAACTGGATGGTTTTCTGAAAACCAAGTATAGAGCTGAAATAACATCACTTGTTGAAAAACAATTGTGTAGATAAATTAAAAGCACAAACTTTGGATGCTAGGGCTGCATGATATGATTCGAACCATAGCCTCACAACTTAATAATCTCTTGTGCTCTTATGTTAGGCTGGATTCTCTAGAAAAGTAAAGCTAGAGATGTTTATATGTGTATATAAAGAAATAAGTTTATATCAACAAAGTGGCTCACACAGTTAATAGATGCTCAAAATCCCAGTACAGTTTGAATTTGTGCGTTTAATGCTAAGCTAGAGTTTTTTCCTAATTCAAATATCTGTCTGAGCTGGTGAACTTGGAAGCAGGAAGGGCACAGTCTGGTGGATGAATATAAGGTCAGCAAAATAGGATTGTGACTCTTGAGTCTAATAAATCCAAGAGGAAGGCGCTCAACATAGACACAGTGGCTGCAACAATGACTCAAGCAAAGGACCAATTACTACGATGGTTCAGGGCAAGGTTTCATTCTGCTGTCCATAGGGTGGCTATGGACCGAGTCAGAACTGACTCATGGCACCTAGCAGTAACATACAGACTGAAACTTTATAGCTAAAAGATGAAAACGTTGTTTTAAACTATGCAATATCTGTAGTTCCATTCCAATGACTTCCTCTGGATCTCCAGGGAGGTTCTGCATGAACACAAGTCAGTATTCTGGAATTCCCATTCATGAAAATGTTACCCATTGGTTGATGTGAGCCACACAGTTTTCATTGTCAAAGCCCACGTAAACATCTTTCATCTCTCTGCTATTCTCTGCTTTCAGTTAAGGTCCATCTGACATCAGCAATGATATTCATCATTCCATGTCTTCTTTTGAATCTGGCTTTAATTCTGGGAACTCTTTGTTGACATGTCGCTGCAACTGTTTTGAATTATCTTCAGCAAAATTTTACTTGCATCTGATATTAATAGTACTGCTGGATAATTCCCAGACTCTTTAGAGTCATCATTTTGGGGGATGGATAAATATGAATCTGTTCCAGTCAATTGCTCAGGTAGCTATCTTCCAAACTCCCTGGGGTAGGCAAGTGAATATTTTCAGCACTACATCCGTCGATTATAGCATTTTGACCCAAAATGCATAGCCTATCTCAAAAGCAAAATCAGCATTTTGTATTCTACAGAGACATAAAGAGTAAAACAAAGCCAGCTATAGCCAATGACGCTAGTGTTTGTGGATTAGAGGGCCTGACAGACCAACCCAAGAAGGAAACTATAAAACCATCATTGGGAAGCTGAAAGCTGAACTGATGTGCCTGTCCTCATCAAACAACTGTTCAACACTTCTTCTGGCCTGCTTCTGGCCATGGGAAGCTGTGACTGTGGGACACATGAGCACAAAGACACTGTCATTTTATGAGCAATGGACCCGGCTTCCTGCCTATTTCCCGGTGAAAATGACAGGATCTAAAATGACCAGGTGGAGCCCTTGGGGCAGAGTGGTTACCCATGGGACTGGGCTCTGCAGAGTCAGCAAGTTGAAATCACTAGTTCCTCTGTGGGAGAAAGACGGGACTTTCTACTCCCATAAATCATTACAGTCTCTGAAACTCATGGGGAAGTTCTACCCTGTGCTAAGTCAGCAGCACCTCCACAGCAGTGAGTTTGGGTGAGGTCAGCTATTAGCAAGCTTGTCTCTTACTTTGCTATCTCAAAATTATCATTTTACAATTTGAGATGCATAATAAAATTGGAGCTGATAGAATTGTTGGTAGAAAATGTGCTCCTATTCTACCAATCAGCTATTTTTTAAATTAAACTCGAATAGATATCATAATTTATGATTCTTTCAGGGCTCCCCTCCCCTTCGGAGGCCCCCCCCCAATTTTGATGTCAAAAAGAATGTCAATTTCTGCTAAAAAGTCTCAATGGAAGGAAGAGTAGATAACCTTATCTCTTAGATTTGAGTTTATTGATCCCCATCTAAAATTGTCAAACCTCAAGGTATCACTAGTTTCCCCAAGAAAGTAAAAAAAAGAGTGGATCTTAATATTTTATTAGATGAGGAGAAGTCACATGGCCTAAAGGGTGGGAAAGCATTTTCAAAGGCCTGTCAGAATAAGTGGAAGATACATGTTTGCATACTTTCCAGAATTTTCAAACTTGTGTCAACATATAACTTTTATTTCCTATTATTAAAATTGCTCAACAAATTATAAATAAATGCAAACTGTGCAGAATCAGTTAAATAACAACGTTGAAAAACCATTCATGAGGTCTTTTCATTAGATTTTTTTCAAGTCAGAAGCTGTAGGTTACATTTAAGGTGGAGACTCATATGAAATATGTACCACTTGCTTGGTGCTCCTGGGTTGGGTAGGTACAGATATTAGTATAGGAGGCATCGTCCTATTCTAAGCCTGAAATGCTGGAAGTCTAGGCTACCTTAGCCTGAACCATGCTTCCCTCTGACAAATTCATTAGAATGAGAGAAGACTGGTCCATTTCTCTGTTGTTGAATCATAAAAGTGTGATCTTCTAATGTCCTCTTTCTAATTGCCTGCTTCATCCAAGGGGCACAGAACAATAAAAGACACATTCTAGTGCTGTAAATCTGGTGTACCAACTGTGTGGATTTGTTATTATTAGATACCAGTAAGTCGCAAACATTGCCTGGTTCCATGCCATCCTATCAGTAGTTGGCTATGTTTAAGCCCATTGTGACAGCCGCTGTATTCATCTAAAGGATCCTCCCTTCTCACTGCCCTTCCACTTTACCAGGCACGATGTCTATTTTGGGGGACAATATATCCTAGCATGTGCAAAGTATATCAGACAAAGTCTTGCCATCCTCTCTTCAAAGTATCATTGTGCTTGTACTTCTTCCAAGAGACCTCCCAGCCCAAGACACTTTGAATATTGTGGCAGTTATGTAACCTCCTGTCACCTTGAGGAAGGAGTAGAACGTAGCCTGTCAATCGGGTGGCAGCTAGATGACCTCACTTGGAGGCACAATGGAGACAAAGATCTCTCTGGAGGCCAGACATACTCCCTGCTTCATTGTCCTGCTGACAAGCCATATGGAGCGAAGCTGACAGAGCCCAACTCCTGGAGCTTGAGAAGCCAAGTGGAGACTCACACTGGCACTGAGATGCTTCCACCACCACTGAGTCCACACGATTTTCCACTCATTAGCCTGTGCTCTTCCTGCATTTGGAATTATTGCATGTATTGTGTGAGTGTGAAGAGGAATGTATAGAATGTTATTAGACAGATGGGCTAATATCAGACTTGTGGACTTGGTCTGGACTGGGCTGGAATGTATACCATTGCTCTAGTCCACCCAGACTAACAGCTAGTCTTTGCCAGCAATCTCATTTCCACACACCGTCTTCTTTGCCCTTCCTTATTCAAAGTCCAATTTCCACACGCATATGAAGTAGCTGAGAGAACCATGACTTTGGTCAGTCACACTTCAGTCCTCAAAGTGACATCCTGCTCACTAACAGCTTATTAATGCTCATAGAACATGTTTCTGGAGCGTTTGTAATTTAAAAAGTTAATATGTACTCTTTCTTCACATTTAAGGCTATGGGTTTTTGTTCTGACAAGGCATTAAAAGTTGTATTACATTAGATGGCAAACTTGGTTGAATTGTTGGTTGTCATTGATCAGCTTCAGGACATGGGGGCAACAGAACAACACAGTGTCCCCCAAAACAAAGCAGTGCCCAGTTCTGCTCCAGCTTCACAATCTCTGGGAAGCTTTGGTCCATTGCTATAGCCGCTGGGAATTCCAAGTGCCTTCTATCTGAGTCTCCCAGCCAGGGATTAGACAATATGCTGATGTCCCCCAGAGGGTTTGCGTTGGCTAATGTTCAGTAGTGTTTTCTCAACTCTGTCATAGCCGGGACTGAACATTGTTCACCATCCATGACCCTGCTGGCATTTGAAATGCCAGGGGCTTAACTTCTAGCATCACAGCAACATGTGAGTCACTGCAATCTGACGAATTGACAGACTAATGGCAGTGCGATGTTGTTATCATTGTTTTGTGCTGTCAAGTCTGTTCCAACTCTCAGCGATCCTATGTCCAACAGCAAACGAAACTGGTTCTTTGCCATCCTCACAATTGTTCTTCTGTGTGACCCAGCGAAGCATCCGCTAGGTCGATCCATCTTATTGAAGCCCTTCCCCAATTTCCCTGCCCCCCGACTATACCACCATGATGTCCTTGACCAGGCACTGGTCTCCCCTGACAACATGTCCAAAATACATGAGAAATCTTAAAAAGTTAATATGTAGTCTTTCTTTCTTGGTAGTCAAGAGAGAATATACCTATGTTAAGATACAAACATTTCTTGCATACCTATAATATTTTGCATAGCCTTCTGCATCACTCGGCAAGTATTTCATGCCTCACACTTTGCAGATAAGAAATGTTTCAAAATAATTTCAGGACATACACTGGAGTGTTAGAAATGAGCACTACTTGGCTCCTTGTGCTGTGAATTTGATATTAGAAATAGTCTATCTTCTTCCAAAGCAATCTAGAGCTATCCCTTAACCCTGGAATCCATTTGGAAAAGAATTCTACAATTATTATCTCACTTAAAAATGGTTCGTGTTTTGAGTCAGTTGCCTTCAAGGGTATAAGACAGGCTAATAAAATGCTCTTTATCTCTTAGCAATTAGATGTGACTCAGTATTCAAAAACAAACCATTAAGTCATTTGTCTTAAGTATTTGGCCAGGCAGTTACACATTAACTGTTTTTTCTCCCCTTTTTAATTTACGAAATGGGAGTCTCCATCTCATCTAAGAAATAGAAAAATGTTTATTTTTTTTCTGTTTGTTCTTATTACTACTTTGCATTTCACAAAATTTTGGTTGTAAAGTCCATTTTCAAATTCCACTTAGCAATAGCATGTTTCCAGACCGGATTCTGTGCAAATGAAAAACAGACAGAGGGCCCAAACCAAAAACCACTTATGGCTCTGTCTTAGACACTAATAATGGCTGAGTTAAATGTAGTTCTAAATGTTTAAATATCTAAGTGATGTTTAAAATTCTTCTCCACATAAAAGAAGAACTTTCCAGAATTGAATGCTGCAGCTTTCCTGCTTGAAAATAACATATCTGTTCTCACAGAGCTTATCAGTTCCAGAGAAGCTATTCATTCATGAATGGAGGTATTTATTATTTGTTAGTTGACATAGAAATCTGTACTTTGGACATGTTATTAGAAGAGACCAGTTCCTGAAGACACACATCATGTTCAGTAAACTGGCAGGGCAACAAAACAGCAAAAGATCCTCAATAAGATGGATGGGCAGGATGGCTGCCCTAGGGTGTTGTTCCCTTTTACACTGGGTCAGTACGCGTCAGGGCTGACTGGGTGCCACTGAGCAACAGCAACAACAGGCACTTTGGAAAACAGGGTCTCTTTCAGCTAGCATTGGTAGACATCCCACTGTTGTTTTATACATTTGAAAAGGAAGACGAAACAGATGCACTCATTTCACAAGGCTGTATGGACCCCGAAGGGCACATTGGGTAGGTGTGTTAGCCCGGGTTGTTTGGAGAAACAAAACCAGTGACAGCCATGTATCTAGAAGAATGAAGTCTATATCAAGAAGTAATTTGCTATCAAGAAGGCGTCCCCATCTAGTCGAATTCAAGTCTGATGCTGGCCACGGCCCTCTTCAGACGCAGGCAGTTGCGGGTTGATGGCGAAGCGAAGTGAGGCGGGAAGCAGGAAGCTCACCGGCCCAGGCCTGCGTCCGGGGGGGTTCCTGGGGCTGCCCTGGGGGGTGTAAGCAGAGCTCCATCAAGAAGGAAGGTGAAGGATCCGAGAGAGCAAAGAAGGTCTCCCTGTCTCTCCTGTAAAAAGACGATCTGCCTAAGGAAGCATCTGCAAGATGTGGCCCGATGCATAGTTTGGGCTCCGGTGCCGCCCTTTCACACAGATAGATGTACGTTGACACAAGCACTCACTGCCGCAGTTGGGATGTTAAGTGAAAGGTCAGTGATTCAAACCCACTGGCCAATCCATGAGAGAAAAATGAAACTGCCTCTTTCAATGAAGATGCACAGTCTCAAATCCCGCTCCCCCTCCTCCCACCACCACCAAAGCAGATTTACTCTGCCCTATGAGTCTTTAGGAGTAGGAATCAACCCATTAACACTGGGCGGGCTATGACGAGGAGGAGTACGCAGTCTAAAAGTCATGTCATCCAGTAAGTGCAGTAAAGGTTTGTATGTGCTCTGATTTGAGTATGCCTGGAGCACAGTAGGTTTGTAAAGGAGAGAAATGTTGATAACTGGGTGGAGCCAGGGAGACTTGGAACGCCAGGCAATGTTCAGCCTAGAAAATGAACTGGCATCCATCAGGTGGCACCTGAACCGAGAATGGGATGTCTCATGCGTGAAGGCCAGTGGTGAGAAGCAAGTCTTTACTGATAATGAGCACCCTCTCTACAGGCATAAACACACTCAAATCAGTAATTTAGAATGAACTAAGGGAATTCTTGGCTAGTATAATTTCATACACCACCCCCACCACCATCTCTCATCCTTCCCACACTCAGCCAATGAGAATTCACTGTACTCTGAATTGCAATCCAACACGAGGGTGGGGCAGGGCGATGTTTTGTTCAAATGTGCTTGGGGTTGCTGTAAGTCAGGGACCAATAGATGGCAAGTGACAGCAACAAAAAATGGCCTTTTAGGAACAGTGTGAGAACAAGCTGGAAGAGTTAGAGCAGGGGCAAGGAGTATATGGCAAAGGTCTAAAGAAGACATGGTGTCACTCTGCTTCAACAAGAGAGGAGGAGACAGAAGAGAAAGTGAATCCAAAGAGCTAGATCACAGATTAAATGTATCACTGGATGCATAGCTTGATGTCTTCCTATCCACTCTCTGTGCTCTATTGCATAACTGAGATTAATTTATAAAATACCTACCTTTGAAAATAGAGGGCTATGGCCAAGCATGATAGTTTACACATTTAACAACAACATATTCAATGGCCATTTGGCTTTCACCTCTGAGCCAGAGTGTGGGATTAAGCTGTCAACCCCTAGTTAATGAATCATTGGAAAGGCTTAGGAGGTCACGAGGGAATAATTGGAGAGGTAGAGATTGTGGATATGGACTGATTTGGTCTCAGGAGAGTAGAGATCAGGAAACAATTCTACATTTCATGGCTTCATACTAGTTTTGCTGTTATGAAAAGTAAAAATATAAAGCTCCAGAGCACTTTATACCGTTTGTAAACAAATTAATAACCATGTGAATTCATAAGAATCATTTTCTATGTACCACCATACGCTTTATACTAATTCAAGATGTAGTGAAAAAGGGGGAAAAAAAGAATTAGAAGGCCTAAATTAGAATCCTGGCTCTGAAATATTATAGGGCCTCAAGCAAATATTTAATTTTTTCTGAACCTCATTATTTTTCCTTTTTAAAATGCAATGAATAACATTTAACCTACTACCCCCACAGATGGAGCATGGATCAAGTAACCTAATATATACAAAAAGGCTTTTTGTAAATTGTGAAGCTCTCTATAAAAGTTGGTTAGTATTATATTAATGCTGTAACCTGACTCTCCCTAGGCATTCTTAAGCTGTGGAACGTTTCATAACATAATAATGACATTAATTTTAAGTTTTGATGGGTAGACACTGCTCATTTGAGATCTCTGTGCTGCAGTAGTCCCCTGGAGGTTTTCTGAGAGTAGTTCCACTAGACTGATCTTACCCCACTGCACAGCATCTGCCAGGCACTGCCATCCAGTAGGCAGGGCTTCTCCTGATGCCAGTGAGTATTCTCCAAAGGCACTGAATTCATTTCCAGGCAAGCACTTCACTGCTTCTACACTGTCCTCTCAACCTCTGCAAAGTTCCACAAGGCGCCAGACCTGGAACCTCGACTCTCTTCCTGCAGAAAACTTTCACAAGAGCCCATATTATTTCACCACTTGGAGAAGAAACTCCGTGGGTGTCTCAAGTTGAGTTTGATAAAGCATCAAAAGCAATAAAGTATAATATATATTTTATGTCATAGATATTTACACACAAAAAGTATCTAAAATATATGGTGGCTCACATAGCTGGAGAGGTGTGCACGTTCTGAGTCGTGGGTCAGATGTCTTCTCCTGACTCATGTAGCTTCAGGATTGATGAGCCCAAGACTGTCAGGTAAAATGGTCGGCATTTGACTGCAGAAGTGGGTGAATCCAAGGTTGACAGCGAAATCGTCAGGTTCCTGATGACTGCCAAAGAAAGCAGGGGAGACGCTGGGCTTTGGTTGCAGAGGTGAATGGACCCAGGGTTGGCAAGTCACGTGTCTGTCTAACGACAACTCCAGTCTCTGATTGGTACTCTAGACCATCTGTGACAGGATGGGAGAAAAACACAGAACAACATCTAAAGTCAGTTAAGGAAAGGGGAGAAAAACCCAGAACAAAAATCTAATGTCGGTTAAATAAAAAGAGACACTAGTCTGATAGAGATTGTCAGAATCCCTCAGGGTGTGGCCTTCAGATACCCTTCAGATGTAGGATGGAACCGGCCCTCGGATTCTCCATCTGGTTGCCTGACAACAGCAAGTCTGTGAAGTTTACAGTAACATTTCTGAGGAATGTACTTTGCATGAGGCTTACCCCTCACTGCACAGCATCTGCTGGGCACCACCACGCAGGGGCATGGCTTCTTCTCCTGACTCCAAGGAGTCCTCTCCGAAGCCACCAAAGCCATTTCCAGGGAGATGCCACTATTTCTGCACTGTCCTCTCCATTCCCTGCAATGTCTTGCCTGGCACTGTGGTTGGGTTGGCAGCATTTTCCCCAAATCAAAACTTAGAAGGCAAAAAATGGGCAGTAACAGAATGTGAATTGATAAGGGAACCCAGAAAGGGAGTAGGAAGAGTCGAGGAAATGCAATTAGTGCTATGAAACAAAAAAAGTATACAAACAATTGAATGGAAACTAACTTGCTCTGTAAAATCTCAGCCAATCATAACAAAAAGAAAATAATGAAACATTTTAACACATAAAAGTTTGTGCTTTGACCCATGTGAGGTTGATATGGCAATGGAGAGAAAGCAAGAGAGCAAAGGTAGAAAACCATCTCAAGGGTTTATTTCAGAGCTCCTGGGAGGGAAGGGAGAGCAGAGAAAGGGACAGAAGCATCCTGAACTCCCAGGTGAGGTTCACGGGCCCCACTGGGGCCTTGCAAAGTCATACTGTTCAGGTGAGATGTGGAGAATTTTATGGCCTGGGTCTTAGAGGAGGAAATTTTCCACTGTCACGTTGTCTTCAGGTCTGAAGCAGCAGCACTCAAATTTATCTGTAATGGTTAGTCTGCTGCACCTGAGCCTGAAGGCCACCAAAGAGGAGAAGGAGGAGGGAGAAGGGGTTCTGACCTTTCATGATGTCTTTGCAGTGTTTTCACCAGCTCTATCTCCTAGACCACCTGTCCTGCTAACTCCCACTTCCTTCTCACAACCCATAGGCAGCAGCATACAATTTCCTGTATCCTGATCCCGTTAGTGTTTTAGTGTTATCTCCCTCTTGAGAATATTAGCAGGAAACACGATATGACTCCCAAATGCAACAAAACCAATACTAATGATTAAGGAGTAAGAGGAAAAGAAGTACAAAGATGGAAGTCAAACAAAAGGTCATTAAACATCATGAAGGTGAAAAAATTCACCATTGAGGCATGCTTGTTAGTTTGCCAAGTATAAAACATGGTTCCATACAATGTCCAAATCACTAACTGTCCTCTTTGGAGGCCAAGTGTCATACAACACAACTGCGACATCCTTGCTTGGAAGAAGGTCAATTAAAAAAAAAAGGACACTCCTGGATGAGATGTACTAGCAGAGTGGCTGCCCCAATCAGCAAATATACAACATTTATGAGGATAGTACAGGACAGGGCAGTGTTGTTCCGTATTTCATAGAAACAATATGGATGGAACCAGGACAAGGACACTTAACAAAACATAGTTTACTACTATGAAGTTGACTTAATTTTTTTTCTCGTTTAAAGAAACATCTGCCAACCATTTATGAGTTGGTCTCAAATAGAAGTGTGAAATACCTAATATTAAAGTACTAGTAAAATCCACAAGTGTAAAAGAGGTTTTTTGAATTTGTTTTTTAATGAAACAATTTTTATTCCAAGACCAAAGACTTTTAAAGACTATTTAAATTGTAATTTTAATTTGCATATTATCATTATTTTACAAGTATTACTTTTTCTCTGTTTTAATTATACACTATATTAAATATTCCCCTATTCAATAATTTAGTGCTAAATACTAATATACATCATGGCGAATTTTTAAATTATAGTTGCACAATAATGATGGTACCTTTTGAAGTACTTATAGAGAATTTCTCTGAGATACTTTTTGTAATCTGGTAGTAAAATGTCAGTATATGTTTTAGCCAAGTATAAGGAGTCAAAAATCCCTGTTCTCTATGCAGAGGCTGCTTTTGAAAGGCCTTGTGGTAGGGCACAGGGGAATTTTCACTAGAGAATCGCAGGAAATGTTTTTCTGACCTTCTAATAAAACACAACGTTTTTATAATATTTTCATGCAGATTTTCTCTGTCTTGCTTTGCCAACTTATTTTGTACAAAATAGTGAGGTTAGACATTCAGAAGATAGGATAGTGGTGGTTGTGGTGGTGGTGGTGGTGGTGTGTGTGTGTGTGTGTGTGTGTGTGTAGACCAGATTTGCAGGGATGAGTGGACCATCTATTAGTAATTACAGTTCTTAAATTTCTCAGGAATGTGGTAGAGATGAATCACTAAAGGGTACAATTTGATGTTGCTTAATTAAATAGCACGATGTTTATAAATTATCCCAAAAAGAGAAAAGTATGGATAGTTATTTTGCCCACAGGAGAACCTCCCCTCCACATAATTTGAAGAGTGATGATTGAAGTTTAATTCATTGGATCCCGTGGCTCGGAAATTCTGTGCCAGCTTGGAACAGCATTGCGTTTCCTTAATAAACTCAGCGTGTTTTAGTTTAAAGGTGCGCAGACGTGTTGGCAGCTCTTTGGAAATGTTTAGCAAATTATATGATCTTAAGGCTGCCTTCAGGCACTTCATTTATAGCCTGTAAGGATTCCAGCTGTTTCCCCTCCAATCTATTTTTCTAGAGAATTCTTTTATTCTATTAAATTCTTCATCACAAAGAAAATAATTTTCTGTAGTGCATATTCATTAATTTCCTCTTATCTAAATATCTACTCTACGGTTAGTTTTCTAACCTTCTCAAGTAACTCATTGTATCAGAATGTCAAGTTCATTTTAGGGTTTGACTAATGGGTGAGGAACAGAAATTTGATTTTGGTGGCTAAACCTTATTCATGTTAGATCTTTTCAATTTCAATTTTCTTTTAAACTAAGGTGCTTTTCGCCCTCTCTCATCATGTTTTCCCTGGTCATTTTAGAAGCTGGTCTTCTTGTTACTCTCTTCCTAGTAACACACATTATTTTGAGTTATGCTTTTCCATTATATAAAGGATGCATTGTATTTCATAGTGAAATTTCTATCGTCAAAAAAGTCACTGCAAATCTCTCTCTTGTCTGTGCCCCCCTTCCCCCTTTAAGAAAGTTAGCAAAAGAAGAGAACAAAAGAGTGTGCTTTTTAGTAAGCAGGGAATTCACATTAAAATCACATATATCCCCATGAAGAAGACACAAGTAGTTATTTTTTAGATTTACAGTAACTCTGTTCAAATCTCCTTTGTTTTTAAATATAGGGGACTTTTTTCAAGGATCAATCTCATGAAACCATATTGGGTAATTCTATGAATCGATAGAACAATGCGTTTCTTTATAGGTTAATCTAGGAATGTCTAGTCTTTTTTCACTGAATAGCTAACTCCCCAGTATGTTCGACCTTGAAGGAAACTGAGGTGAGCATCAGGAGGCCTGGCGATACCGTGAGTTATGGGTTGTGTTGCTAACTGCAAACTCAGCAGATTGAAACCACCAGACTCTGCAGAAGGAAGACAAAGCCCTCTGCTCCCAGAAGAGTTAGTCTCTGAAACACACAGAGGCAGTTCCGCACTGTCCTGGCTAGGGCCACTATGAGTGAAAACGGGTTCCATGACCGTGAGTGAGGTCAAGTTATTAAAAAGGAGCACACAAGTGTGGGTTTAAATAATAAAAAAAAGAGGACAAAACCCGACAAAATGAAGCTCATTTTTAAATAACTTGCATTTGCAATTAGCTGTCTACTTAGCTCCAACTTAGGCATTATATATAACAGAATGAAATGTTGCCCAGTTTATGAGCCATACTATTTTATGACTGAGCCTATAATATAGTTCATTACGATTACAGTGCCAAGGAAAAGTCAAGACAAAAGAAAGAAAACCTTGTGATAGTTAAATCCCAGGAATAGAGTGACCATCTTCACAAACAATGTTCTATTATCCCCTGGCTAACTTTATGTAAAAAAAAAAAAAAAGTACATTAAGCTATAATTGATTTTTTGTTGCTTCTTTTTTCACATAATAAATGTGTACATATAACAATAGTGCATAACATTAAAATATATGGAAATATATGTGTGTACATATAGAGAGAGGAAGGGTAGAAATTCTAAACAATTGTTATGAAGAGCGAGATTACTGTGATACAAATTAGGCTACTGTAGAATATATACTAAGTATCACTTATTAAATGATGAAACTGGATATGTAATAGCCAACAATAGAGCCCTAAAATGATGACGTTAATTATTTCAATTAGTTGTTTTTATTTACAAGACTAAGACATTCCCACTAAGGAGAACTTGGAAACAAAATTAAAGGAGAAAATGTTTACTTGATCCACTGTCTCACCAAATGAATATCTAACAGAGAACAACAACAGCAAAGACATAAAATCAGGGCTAATATGGTCAATGGGTGAAGCAAAAGGGCAGTGCTTTAGTTACTGAATTCTTGTCTTCTGTGTGGCAAACCCATTTATATTCCCCGCCTAAAAGCCTGGTGTTTGGGCACCCTTCATTTGTCAGAAGAATTCAATGTTGCTAAGAGGCGAAGCGGATTTCAGTAAAATGTCCAGAGTAAGATAGACTATGTGGAAACAGTCTACTTTCAAACATTAGCAGAGAGAACCCCTGAGGGTCCTTGTTGTCCATATCTTTTACAAATGGAGTCAAGAGGAGTCAGGAAACAAGTGGGAAGCAGCGAACAACAAAGCTGTAAACAGGAGAGGAAGGAACAACCTTTGCTGAGCACCTCTGAGAGAGCTTGGCCATCTCTGTTCAACCTCCAACAATTTAGCAAACTAATGGTGTTATTCTCACTTAACCGAAAACCAGGGCTTACTTACATGGCCCAACACACTTGTCTAAGATCGATTAGCTAGGAAACCGAGAGAGTCAAATCCAAGTCCCTCAAGCACAAAGGTTGTAACTTGGATTTTCTGTGGCATTCAGTGGGTCCTTGGCAGATCCTTAAGGGCACCAACTTGATACAAGAGAGAGAATGCTTCCGAAGGAGTTCCAACCCTAGATCAACGTTCTCTCTTGAAACAAGATGGCTCTATTTGGCCCTTGCTTTGTACAGGAGATCTGTATGAAATTGCAGTAAAAACAAAATATAGCATGGAAAAGCTTAAAAACTTGAATAATGTTACCTCTCAGTCTAGGGACCAGAAATTCTTCACTAAGGAGATCTGGTGAGAGAAGGAAATGTTGAGATTCTTCTTCTGGAGATGTTGTGTCAAAAGATAGGCAGCTTAGGATGAACTAGAAGAGAGTCCCTATTCTCTCTTGGAACATAGAAATATAATAAATACATTGATCCTTAGATGTATTTTTAGAATGAGGATGACAGATTTAGAGTACCCTTAGCCTATATGGTTATCTATATGGTTATCTCATCACCACGAGGCCAAACGTGGCACTTAGAACATTTATCAAAAGTACATGCTCAGAAATCCAACGATCCAATCAGCAGTATATGAAAATTTTCATTTATATACCATCTTTTTCCAGAAACAAATAAAATAGTCATTTTCCATAAAAAGAATAATTTGAAATTTCTTTAAATCATAGAGACAAAAAGGCATCATGAAATGCTAATTTTGCCCCAATCACTGACAATTTTTTTCCCATTTAAAAAAAAAATTGGGAGAGGGTTCAATCTTGAATTTTCTATATGAAAGCACATCCATTCTGTCACTGTGGTTTGCAAACGCTACTGTCTGCTTTCCCTACTAATGGCCCATAGCCCTCCTGGTTCCCTATAGTGCACATGTTTTCCATTGGTCTCTCTTGGGTCCGTTAGCTGAAGCTAATGTATATAGTTGAGTATAAGTCAATCCAAATACAAGCCGAGGCACCTAATTGTACCATAAAAACTGTGTGGTGGTCATGTGCTTATGTTAATTTCATGATTGAGATGTAGGGGTGGAGTCTAGTTTGTTAATCTGGAGCTAGCCATTGAGTAGTCAATGAGACCTCTGTATGGGCATAGCTTTCTCTTGAGGCTCCTGGGAAATCTCATGATATTTCCCTCGTGGAGATGAGACACAATCTCCCCAGTTGTTGGGAGTTAGTCTCAGAGACGATGAATCACGGACAAGACAAGATAGCAGCATCCGAGGAGCTGAAGGAGCCAGAGGAGAGGCCACAGGGCATTGCCCTGATAGTACCAGACCTCTGAGGCTGGAGAAGCCATGTGGAGATCCTTGCCAACGCTGAGTTGCCTCTACCACGACTGGATGCTGTTGACAGACCCTGAGCCCTGGAAACCAGGAGCCATGGGGAGACTCCTGCTGGCGCTGGGACTCTGCACCCACTGGCCTGTGACTTCGTGAGTCGGAAGGAGACTTTATGGACTGATATTGGTTATATGGGCTAATATTGGACTTACGGCTTTTGGCTGGACTGGGTTGGGATGCTTTCTCTATGTCCCACTCCTTTTGTATATAAACCTTTCCCTTATATCCGTATACATGCCTATGAGCTTTTTTCTCTAGTCTACCCAGACTGACACAAACTGCATTAAAAATGTGCTGAAAAACTCGGCTTTTACACAAGTATACACAGTAAATGGAAAGAGAAGAAGCAGGCTCTCTTACAACCTTCCTGTGGACAGGCAGATGTAGAACCTCTATGGAACCATAAGGTCTACAGGCTGCTAAACACATCTCATAAAAATGCTAGAAATAGTGTGAGTGTAATTCTGAGAGTAATAATGCTTTTCTTTTTAATATCAAGGATGATGTGTCCTGGCAATGAAAAACGTTAGGAAAAGCATGTCCTGTGCCCCTCTGTCCACTCATCTTCTTCAGGGTAAGTACATGTCAGGAACTTACAGTGATGAAGTGCCAACTTAGATGTACAGAGTCTGAAGGAGAAAGGAAGAATGTTCATGGGATCTGGGGGATGAGGAAGGTGGGGAATATGATCTCTCCCCTCCTTTTGCAAAATATATGACAGGCTAGGGTGTTGGAAATTTTATTAGGTGACAGGGAAGGCTTGTTTTTTAAAAAAGGAACTTAGTGAGGGGTGCAGAGAGATTTTTCCCATTCTTTCTTTTAGAAACAGCATTTTAGATTATGGGAATTTATCTAAGATGTTTCAAGTTTTGAGGAGACTTTACAGACCTATAGAGTTGAGGAGGGCAGGTGACTGTTTGTGCTTGCACACACTCACATATACACACACGTGCACACCACAAAACAGCAAAGACCATGAAAGGGAGTCACTGAGACATATGGATTTTACTCCTGTTTGTTTAACACGATTTGGAGGAAAAGAAAACTTGTCTAGAGAAGTTTATCAGGTCACATACTTATACTGCAATAACCAAGCACTTCCACTGGTATAAAACACCAGCAATTAATGTCTGCTAAACCAATTGTAACAAAGATCTACTTTTCTCGTCTGTTTATCTATTTTACTCTGCTGACAGTACCCATCAGGAACGCCCACCATTCCACACTCAAGGATGGGTCAGCCACCACCTCAACCATGCCGAAGCCAAAAGAGAATTCTGGAGGCTCTCACACTGGCTGTTGAACAATTGGCCTGGAAATAACGTGTATTGCTCTGTCCAACATGCGATTAGGCAGAACCAATCAGATAGTCCCACAGAGCCACAATAGGAGCTAGAAATTTAATCCCATGAGCCCAAATAGGAAACAGCAGGAAACACTGGGTGAGCAGCACTTAAAACTACTTCAAGATGCACAGGTCTTTCAAGAACCTGAACAAGTTGAATGGAGTACTACTGTAACCTGAGGAAGAAATGCATCGTTTCTGTTTGTGTGTACTATATAACATAACCTCTAAGCTACCTGATTATTTGATACTAACATATGCTACAAACATTAATAAATACTGACAGCCCCTAGGGAGTGCTCACAAAGATTTACTAAAGTCACAATATATATGGACTTGGGGAAATCCACAGTGGTTTTGTTAAATGAATGTCATTATAAAATATCTTCAAATTAATTTAATATTATTATTTTAAAATGCATATAAAAATTAGTTCAAGCAAATATATGGCATGGGAAAGATTTTCAAGAATCAGAAAAAGGAAAAGGAAACTATTAGAGGCTAGTTTCTTAAATTAAAGGGATAGATAAGTCACCATTTTCTCTTGCAAAATAGTGCAGAGGTGTCCCATCAGGTATATCAACTGTTCAAAGGAAAAGTCATCACTAGATTTTTATTCTTCAAAATGAAGGTCTGCACAATTTTTCAGTCCTTAAGAAAAGATATCATTGTCCTCATTCCAAAAGATTTTTAAATAAAAATACATAGCACACAGCAACAATTAATGATTTTAAGTGCTCTAGAGGTAATCCCAAATTTATGACATATTCACATGAAAACAAACTGCATTTATTGTTGTGTTATGTTATTGTTGTGTTATGTGTGTTGATGTGTTGTTTGTACATCATATCAATAATATGTGCTACATATAAGGCTGAAGTATTCAATTTGTTGATGTTATTCTCAGATGTTTAATGCACTAATTCACTGTTAAAACACTACTGTAGAAGAGACTATGGTTTGATCTATAAGGAAGTGGATCTTGATGAGGAGAGAAATTCTGAAGAAGAAAGAAACAAAACAGTGAGGAGAAGAAGGAATGAAGCTGCCAAACAATTTTGGACTTTTTTTGTTAAGGTAGCATATCAGACATTTTTGAATGATCTTGAAAAAAAATTACTTGTATGTGATTACAAGATATTGCTTCATAATGTCTGCATCCCATTTGGTCAGTTTTCTTTGAAATAGGAACACATATGGATCTCTTCTACTCTGTTGATCAGGCAGCTGTTTCCCAAATTTTTTGCCATAGACTAGTGAGTGCTCCCAGCACTTCAAGAGCTTATTGAAGCACTTTTCTGTTTCTTCCTTGAGTCTTGTTTTCTTGATAATGCCTGCAGAGTAGCTTGTATTTTTTTCCCTTCAATAGCACAGGTTCTTAATCATATGCTACTTCTAGAAATGGATGGATTTTGACCAATTCTTCTTCATGCAATGATTCTGTGTATTCCTTTGATCTTCTTTTGATGCTTCCTGCATCATTTGATATTTTATGAGAATCCTTCAAATTTCAGCTCTAGACTTGACTTTATTCTTCATTTATATTTGAGATATAATGGACATGTTCTTTACTTTTGGTGTTCTATCTGACAGGTCTTTGTACATTGCATTATAACAATCTGCTATGTCCTCTTGAATGGCCTTTTGAAATTTTCTTTTTAGCTCTTCTACTCTATATCAAGAGCACATTTCAGAATCTCTTCTGACATCACTTTGATATTTCCTTTCTTTCTTGTCTTCTCTATGACCTTTCTTCAGATACAATGTTCTAAATATTTTCCCACAGTTCTTCAGTTCTTCAGTCATTCACATTCAATGCATCAAGTATGTTCTGGAGGTATTCTTGAAATTTATGTGGTATATATTCAGCATTATTCAACTTACACCTGAACTTACATATGAGCATTGCTAATTCATTCTATAGTTGGCTTTTGGTCTTGTTTATCTCTTCCTCCCAAATGTAGTCATTTTACCTTTGTATACACCACTTGACTAGATTTATATAATTACCATTTATGTTTTTGTAAAAAGGTATTTGCAATTTTTAAAGTCTTGCAAATTCTATCATGGAGTCTCCAGTTGCATTTCAATCACCAAGACCATTACTTTAAACTCCTGATCCTTCTTCTCTGTTTTCAAATTTTGCATTCCAATGTCCAATAATTATTAGTGCATCATAATTGTATACTTAATAAAATTCAGATGAAAGAAGTCTGAATGGTTGTTGCATAAATTTGGATATAGAGAAACTGAAATTTGGTTGAAGAAGCTGATCCCATGGGTCCAATTAGAAAAAAATTGCTTTAGAAATGTCGATGGACCACCGGAGAGCAGTGATGCCCAAAAACAAACAAACAAAAAAAGAAATGTCAGTGGAAATGTGTGCTTAATACTATTGAATGATGGACTGTTATAAGATTGGTAAGAGCACCCCAATCAAATGATTAATTTACAATAGATAAGCATGAATAATAGTTTTATAAACTGAGATTACTTGTAGCTCTGTAAGATATTATATTACTTCCCTTGAATTTGTCATTCCAATATCATCTTCTGATTCAAAATGGCCGATATTAATCCATTTCTGCTCATTAATGTGTAGGATGTTGATTTGTATATGTTCTAGTTC
Organism: Nesogale talazaci; assembly: GCA_004026705.1. Taxonomy (NCBI): domain Eukaryota; kingdom Metazoa; phylum Chordata; class Mammalia; order Afrosoricida; family Tenrecidae; genus Nesogale; species Nesogale talazaci. The sequence goes on from PVJH01000364.1 coordinate 329,781, forward strand.
ATTTTTAATAACATGAGATTTTCCTACGTTCATACTTCATATATTCTGCATTCAGATTATTAGTGAACTTTTGTTACTGTTTATTCTCATTTTATTTTATGCTCCATCAGTAAATGAAGGTCCAAGAAGCCTCCATCTACATCACTAAGGCTGATTCTATTTTGAGGGGGCAGTTCTTCCCCACTTGTGTTTTTAGAAGCTCAGCTCAAATCACTCTATGTGAGATGCTACCCATGAGATCTTTAGTGGCTATTCCTTGAAAAATGAACAGTCCATCGCTTCTACATAGTCAGTTCTTAATCCCAGTCCAAGACCAATACTGAAAACTAGTACCATCACCATCTGTGATCCTAATGGTATTTAAAATATTCTTGGCAAAATTTCCAGCGTCAGAGCAACACAGTGGCCACCATTTTACATCAAACTAACAGACCAGTGATATTTTACTTGTTTGTAACAGAAAAAAAGTTGAAACAATGTAAGCAAGAGGGCATCAAGTAGCTGAGAGAATCAAAGAGGAACTTGCACACTTATTAATAAATAACAGGAACTAAGAACATATGGTGGTGCAAATGTTTAAGCACTGCTAACCAAAAGTTTGGAGATCACTAGTTCTGAATGATGGTCCTTTAAAACTTTAAGGAGTATAGCTCTATTCTGTAACATACGGAGATACCATGTGTTCGAATCTACTTGAAGTAACTAGCTTGATTTTTGGTTTGGGAAGTGAGGAACCACACTGAATGGGTTCATTGGCTGCCACAGGATAAGCAAGGCCTCATCAAGCTTTAGCTATTTGCATTGTTGTACTTGAGTCAGCATCTCGGAGAAAATGCTGATTGGTAGAATGCATACTTGCTACTTGACAGGGGAGGGGTTATACATTTGTCCCTCCTAATGTTGCAGACAATGGAGGAGTGGTATTCACCTCTTGCCCCCCCCCCCAAAATGTGTTACCCAATCGAGATAAAATAATATAATGAATGCTCAATAAAATTATAAATGCATACTGCATAAGGTCTATTTTTTAAATGTGATACTATTTTAGAGGTATTTATATTTTCTCAAAATGAATTGTAAAACCATAAAATTTGAGTTCTAATCTCACCAGGTCCTCTTTATATGTGTGTGTATACACACACACACATATATATATATGTTCAAGAACCATGGTGGCATATTGTTTTTTTGCATTGCTATAAGGCACCCCATGGGAGAAAGATGAAACATTCCAGTTATCGTCTCAGAAACCCACAGGAAAAATTCTATCCTGTCCTGTAAAGGCACTATGAGTTAGAATTGAGACTGTACATTTGTTTCAGTCTAAGACTTGAGAAACATGAATCTATCCAAGTCTGTTAGCCCAGGTAGACTAGAGGAACAAATTTCAAAGACACGCATATAGATATAAGGAAAGGATTTATATACAAAAGGAATGGGACATGGAGAAAGCATCCCAGCCCAGTCCAGTTCAAAGTCATAAGTCTGGTATTAACCCATATGCCTGAAATCAGTCTATAAAGTCTTTTTCAGACTCACGAAGTTACAGGTCAATGGGTCCAGAATCCTGGTGCTGGTAGGGCACCTCACCTCCAGGGCTCAGGGTCCATCAACAGCAGAAGCAACTCATCGCTGGCAGAGGTCTCCTTCTGGCCGCCCCAGCTTGAGAGGTCTGGCTCCATCAGAGCCAAGCTGTATGGTCTCTCCACCGACTCTTCCAGCTTCTTGAACACTGCCAGCTTGTCTTGTCCATGATTAATCGTCTCTGAAACTAACTCCCAACAACTTGGGAAGACAGCTTCTCATCTTCACGAGGGAAATATCATGAGATTTCCCAGGAGTCTCAGGTGAAAGCTATGCCCACATAGAGGCCTCATTGGCTACTCAATGGCTATCTCCAGATGAACAGACTAGACTCCACCCCTACATCTCAATCATAAAATTAATATAAGCATATGACTGCCACACCAAGGAGGAGTAAGTTCCTTAGTAAGTTCCTTAGTAAGTTCCTGAGTAAATGGGATGGAATACACAGTGACAAAGGTTTTATGAACAAAATAATACACGTTCCAAACAACAAATAGCTTGATGGACCTGGAAAACCAGAATTTAGAATTTTCCATATAGACAAGGAGATACCACCAATGCCTACTTAAGCACATTATGATATAATCAAATTTGTCTTTGTATGTTTATTTGCTTAACTATTCAAGTGAAAATGTGTGGGATGGATTAAAGTAACAAGCCACAAGGAGTGAAAAACTTGGTTATGCAGCTTGTAATAATTAATCAAGGCCAAATGATAGAGGGCTGGCCTAAAACAATAGTAGTGAGGCTGGGAAAAGGAAAATGAACTCGTTTGCATTCATAATATAAAATGCATCCCAACAATTAGAAGTTTATAACAGTAGCCGTTTAATGAGCTTATTGTTTCCCAACCAGGGGACCTGGATGGGGATTTTGCCCCACAGGGGATGTTATACCAATACTTAGAGACAGTTTTGATGGTCGTAAGTGGGGGGAGGTATTTCTGTCATCTATTGGGCAGAGGTCAGAGATGCTGTCAAGCAACATTTTGTACATAAGACAGCACCTGTCGAAACAAAAATCTATCTGATCCCAAATGTTAATAGTGGTGAGGTTGGGAAGCCTTGATTCGGTGGGTCAGCATTAGCACTACCTGTGGGCCCAGGCTTAGCACGACTTATCCCGGTTGGCAGGTGTTTATTCACAAAGCAGAGGGAGGTGTGGATGGGGGGCTCCAGGGAATCATGATGCCTGCCAGCTCTCTTCAGGCCCAGTTTGAAGAAGCACAGCTAATTGCTTCAGTGGCTTTCTACGAGTCACAGTAAGCTCTAAGGCCAGAGCACATTCAATGTTGACCAAGGAGAGAGCGATAAAGATTAATATGCTCTTGGCCAGAGAACCATGAGTGAATGAATACTATTTGGGGCTATATCTACCTCTGCCATGATTCATAGAACAAACCCAAACCAAACCCAATCCACTAGTTCTATTCTGGCTCATAACCACAGTATAGAGGGTTTCTGAGATTAAGTCTTCTGGGAGCAGGCAGCACTTTCTTCCTCCCAAGGGGCAGCCGATGGGCTTGAAGTGCCTTCCTTGTGGCTAGCATGCTAACAATTATCTCACAACATCATAGAGAACATTACATAAGGGGGAAAAGCAAGGAAAGTAGCACTTACTTTATTCCTAATGATAGGGAATCGGATATGAAGGACACTCGTGAATTTTCTGTCCTCAAAAGAAATTTCCTTTTCCTAAACAATTCCAATACTTAGAAAACCCTGAGATGAAAGACTTACTCTGTCTGGTCTACTCACAAATGAAATGATTTTCTGGTAAAGAAAGGGGCCACATCTGGGGATAGAGAGGGCGAAACGGAGAGTGATTAGAAAAGAGATAAGTACCTGATAGGGACGATAGGGTGGAAGTCTTCACTAAGATCCTGAGAGAAGTAGTATGCCTCCGAAAGACCCAGGTGTCCTCTGCCAGTGACAGCATTATCCAAAAACTTTTCTGAATCTGATCTGCCCACAGGAGAAGGTTACCCCACAGAACACTTCTCTTCAGCTTACCTTGAGAGAGTCCAGAAGAGAAACAAGAAAGTGAGGGAAGGAGGCTATTCAGATTCAGCTTCTTTCTGCTGAATCTTCTTTCTCCTGTATCTCAGGAGATCAAAGAGGAAAAAAATACAGGAGATGAAAGAGGAAAAAAACTCTGCCATACCCCTCAATCTGGATTGGGCTCTTAGAAGTACAGAATTTTGTCAAGATAGAAACAGATATCTGAGAGTCCTTCCCCATAGTTGGTAGGCCAATTATGTAGAATGAAAATTACACTGGTAAGCATGTAGAATGATAAGAGAAGCAAACCAAGAGCAGAATCTTAGACAATATCAACAGTTAAGCACCAGTAGAAAAAGAGATTAGGGCTGAGCCCTGGTGGCGTAGTGGTTGTGCGTGGGACTGTGGCCCACTGGGTTGGAGGTTCAAATCCAGCAGCATTCTCCAGGAAAAAGGCTGGGCCTCCTACTCCCACCACCAGGTGGCAGTGATGCCCCCCCCCAAAAAAAGAAAAAGAGGATTAGAGAAGAAGCTTAAAGAAATGTGTAAGGGGAGGTGTCCATAAATCCAGGAGGGAGAATATTTTTTAAAGAAGTCTGTAGATAAAGAAGCCAAAAGTACATGGGGTAAAACTAAGACTAGAATTTTAGCAAAAGTTGGTTTTCTAAATGATCATGCGTGATCTAGTAGTGTGTTAAGTAAACAGAAGTTGAAATTAAGATTATAAGTACTAGTTACTATTTAATCGCATGGTTATAGAAGAAGAGTATATATGTGAGGTGAGACATGCCAAACAAGTTGTAGTGGAGTTCCAGATTAAGCCTAGGAAGAAAGGTCTGGTAACTGGTATCACAAAACCAGCCAACCAAATCCCTAGAGATCACAGTAGTCCAACCTGCAACTGGCCATGGGTTTAGCAGACCCTGGTAGGGTTTTGTATATGTGGAATGCTTTTCTACAGATATGCCCATAGGCATACATGCATATTGACACACATGCATATTCTTCTCGTATGGTGTTTGCTTTGTTCTGTTTTTTTAAATTCCTTTTCAGAGGAGAGAGAATTTGATATATTTGCATGTGAAGAAAGAGAGTGCCCAAATGACTGAAGATTAGGAAGATAATGTGATAGGAAAACATACCAAGTGATAGTGAAGCAGTGAGAGGCAGAGTATGTTGAAGGAATCTGCTTGAAAGGGTGGAGGAGGAATGCCTGGAAAGTGAAGGGGAGGGTTTGTGTTTTTCCATGCCAGCAGCTGACAATCACTTCAGAACGAGATGAGGAATGGGCAGAACAGGGTGTGGTCAGAGACCTGGAGGACCGTGATGAATAGAGTGCTGAGACTGCTCTCTCTGTTTCCCACTCATGGCAGGAGCTCGGGGTAGGGGTGGGGGCCACGAATAAAAGGTATGGAAATGAAGGAGGGTCTAACCATGTTTATCTTCAAATTAAAGGAAACATCAAAGAAGTTTGTGGGGAAATTCCAATATCTTTCTATTTCCATTTTTTTCATAAACATTTTGAAGCTCCTTTATATTGAAGAAAAGTCTGGAATCATATAGAAGCAATGCTGCAACACAATTATTCATTGTTTTATTTTTTTAAATCATTTTATTGCGAGTTCACACAACTCTCATCACAGTCCATCCATCCATCCACTGTATGCAAATCACATTTGTACATTTGTTGTCCTCAACATTCTGAACACATCTGCTTTCTATTTAAGCCCTTGGTATCAGCTCCTCATTTTTGACCTCCCTCCCTCATGAAACCTTGATAATTTATAAATTATTATTATTTTGTCATATCTTACACTGCCCAATGTCTCCCTTCACCCACTTTCCTGTTGTCCATATCCAGGAAGGAGGTTATCTGTAGATCCTTATAATTGACTCCCTTTCCACACCACCTTCCCTCTGTCCTGGCAGTATCATCACTCTCACCACTGGTCCTGAAGGGATCATCTGTACTAGATTTCCCATGTTTCCAGTTCCTATCTGTACCAGTATGCATCCTCTGATCTAGCCAGATTTGTAAGGTAGAATTGGGATCATGATAGTGGGGGTAGAAAGAATTTTATTGAAAGACTCTGCAGGCACAGGGAAAGAAGACTAAGGAATAACTAAGCCCAGCCATGGAAAGGCTCCAACTCTGGGCAGGGGTGGAATCTCACAAATTCCTCTCTGGGAAGTTGTCTATATCAGAGGCATGTGGGAGCTCTGGAGGTCAAAGAGGAAGCACTGACAGGTAAGCCCTCAAGATGGAGCTGAGGGAATCAAGGTCGTAGAAAAATATGGCACAGGAGGATTTGAGTTGAGACTCAATGTTAGGAATAAATTAGTTAAGAGTCTGAGTATGAGGATGTGGTGTTTAGATTTTAGGGCAACGTGATGGGGCCTGTGTAGAAGTAGGGCTGGAGTCCAACCTGTCAATCAGGTGCTAGCCTGGCTAGAATTCCTTGGAAGTGTGACCCTTTTAATAACAGAAGAATCTCTCTCTCTCTCTCTCTCTCTCTCTCTCTCTCTCTTTAGTTTTTAAGTCCATGATGATGTTGATCCTGATTTTGGGTTGAAAGGTCAGTATTATTACATTATTTCCTGGAATAAAGTAGATGTTTCTAAAATGATCCCAGTCTTTATCAGGAAGGACCAGTCAAGATGATTAAGTATCACTGTTAGACAGTACCTCTAAATATTTCTAGTAGAAAAGGGGGAAAATTCAATTTTTAATGTTGAAAGCAGTAATAATGGAAATGATTTTTTGCCATAAATCTTAATTTCCATAACAAAAGATAACTATATGAAAGTCTCATTCACATAGTTGAAAATTGTGATCACTGAAAAGATTTGAGCCAAGTGTCTCTTTGGCACTGTTGCATAAAATTATAGACTAAGATTCATTTCATTTTCAGACCTCTTCATCTAGGAGCAGGCCTGCAAATACAAGGAGACTTTGGGCAGCACCACTCTCTCAACACTACTGCTCAACCCAGTGCCTGCTCCATTCATTTCCTCCAACCTCCTCAGGTGAGAATCTTAGAAGTACTCCGAAAGAAAGATGAGGAAATCTCACACTTAAGACTCCTTGCAAAAGGCACCTCCTCTTTGAAAGCCCTCATATGATAGCCCACACTCCCCTACAAATCTCCCATCTCTCTAACTGAAACAAGCAACCCACTCTAACATCAAGTTGACTCTAATTCACAGCAAACCTCAAGGCCAGAGAAGAACTTCCGCTCGTTCAATCTTGATGGAAGCAGACTGTGTCATCTTTCTCCAGTGCAGCAGCTGGTAGTGCAACCATCCACCTTTCAGAGAACAGCCCAAGACAGAATCCGTCACACTGCCAGATTTCCCTCACCTCTTCAAAACAGTTTGCACTTCCTCGTATCTAATCACTTATCTCTTAATATTGTCTTTATTTGCCATAACCCTTAAATTCTCCTGCCCTCTTTCTCTCTCTGGAATCTATAATGTTTCTTCTGGGTTTAGGAGGTTAGCTCTCATTCCTTCTGCCTGGAATGATCATTCTCCAAATTGTACCATGCCTTGATCTTTTCATCACTCAAGAAGTGATGAACTTTTGACCATTCTGTTGTAATATTTTATGACACTTATCATTAATGTTACTTAATTTATCTCCTTATGTGGTTTTTGTTGCTGTTTTTGGTCTCTCCTCCACTCTGAAATAGAATGTAAACTCTTCACTGCTGAAAAAAGTGGCTGGCATATGTGAGGAATTTTGTACATATTTTGATAATGAATTGAATATTTTTAATTGTCTGTCTTTCATTAGTGAATGTAGTCCTTGTGGCATATTTCTCAGTACATGGTTGCTAAGTGAAAGATCAGCAGCTTATTATTTTCTTAAAACAGTGTTCAAGCACTTCAATGCTTAATCTGTATAAGTGAGCATTCCATGAATTTTTTGTCTGAAAACCTTTCCTACATATACATATCTTCCTTTCCTCAATAGTATTTTACATTCTATACCATTGGCTAGATTACCTATATTAGTATTCAAATTACTAAATGTCCCATACAGTTTATTTATATTATTTACCAATAAACTTATAGTGCTGCCTCTAAAATGGACAGGGAATATAGAAATCTTATTATATACGCAAACTGATCTTGAGCATGAACTTAATCAGAAGCCTTAAATGTAGAACAATTGGTTTTCATGATGTGACCCTGCTAGATACTGGCCCTCAAGAAGTGGTAATTGCCATCTTGTATGAGCAATATAGCAAAGTATGGTGAAGAGATCAGATGGTACCAGACTATCAGTGAAGGGGGCTACAGTCTGAAATGCTTATCCTCAAAATAAGTAGCAATCTAAGTGAAGTGTCAGTGAAGTCTACCCCAAATAATCACATCAGTTGGTATAATCAAACACTTATTAATAAAAATCCTTTGATCAGGAGAAAGGACTGTATTAAAGCTTAATATTTGAGCACCCAGTTTGCAGAACTCTATGGATGACAGTGCATACCCAGAATCTATGTCAGAACCCCACCTGGATTAAACTCAGTTGAATTCCTTTTGGTTCATTGACACAGGCTATGAATAATCTTATCCTTAGACAGACTGCACTGAAAAGTGGATTACCTCAGAGACACCAAACAAATTCATTATCATTAAGTCAATGCTGACTCATAGAAATCCTATGGGTGGCATGGAACCACCCCTGTGAGTCTCTGAGACCTTAACTCCTTAAGAAGTAGAAAGGCCTTTCATTCTCCCACAGAGTGAGGGGTGGTCTTGAACTGCAGATTTTATGATGAGCCACCCAACTCGTAACCGCTATGCCACCAGAAGTTAAAAATATAATATCTTGCCCTTTTTCCTACCATTTGAACCATTTTTAATTTGTTCTACTTTTTAATAGTTTTGCTTGTTGTTAATGTGGTGCCGCTGAATGCATTCCAACCCATAGTGACACAAGGCGCAACAGAATTAAACACTGCACAGTCCTGTGCCGTCCTTACGAATGTTCCTATGCCTAAGTCCCTTTTTGCAGCCTTATGTCAATCTCTCTCCTTGAGGGCCCTTCCTCTGTTTTGCTGTCCCTCCACTTTACCAAGCATGATGTGCTTCTCCAGGGACTGGTCTCTGCTAACAGTAAGGCCTAAGTATGGAAGAAGTCTTCGAAGATGTCTTGCCATGTTTGCCCCTTAGGATAACTGTGTCAGGCAGGTTTCTCTAGAGAAACAAAACCAGGACACTAGTAATTCTTTTTATATATTTATATAGATAGAAGGATATATAAGATAAGAAACAGTTAACTTTTCTATAAAGCAGTACAAATTGCTCAGTGCAACTCGCTTGCATGAGACAGTTGGCAGACTGGCAGTCCTTCGAGTCTTGAGTGCCGCTGAGTAGTCCTCTGTAGAGCAATTCAGGCTATCTGGTCACAAGCAGCAAACAGCGAAGCAGGTCACCAATAGTCAGCCAGATGGCAGAGTCCAACAGTCCCCAGGTCAAGATTTGTATATTCCAGGAGCTTGGTGAAGCAGGGCTTGAAGAAACCTCAACTCACAGCTTTACAGTCGATGATTAGGTAGTGATTCTTGGAGGTCGAGGCTCAGGATGAACAAGTCAGCCTGCTGGACTGGCTGGTCCAAAGATCCAAAAGCAAGAGATCAAGGGCAGGGATCACCAAGCCTTTTCTATCTCCGCCCTTCAATTGATCCCATATGTTCATTGGCCGAGTCATCACAACAGACCCGCCTATCCTTTGGCCATGTTGGCACAAGCTTACCCATCACAATAACCCTAGCGCTACTTCTTCTAGGACAGCTAAGTTTGTCGTTTAGCAGTTCATGGGGGTTTCAGTATTCTTTGCATTGAATCAAGTGCATTGAATATGCTTCACTGTTCCTTATTCAGCGTCGAATTTTCACATGAATATGAGTCAACGGAAAATACAATGACTTGCGTCAGGTATTCTCAGAGTAACATCCTTTTGAATATTCTAAAGAGATCTTCTGCAATAGATTTATCTAAAGCAATGTGTCATTTGATCTCTTCACTGCTGTTTCCATGAGCCCTGATTGTGTATATACGCAAAATGAAATCCTTGACAAATTCAACCTTTTTTCATTTACTATGGTGTTGCCTATTGGTTAAGTTGTGAGGATTTTTCCATTTCTTACGTTGAGTCACAATACATATGGAAGGTTGAAATTTTTTTATCTTCATCAGTAAGTATTTCAAGTCCTTACTTTCTGAAAGACAAGTTGTGTCATCTACATATCATATAAGTCAGCTTCTATGATTATTTGCTCACATATGGATTGGACAAGCATGGTGAGAGAATATGACTCTGACTCACACCTTTACTGATTCTAAACCATGCAATATTCCCTTGTCCTATTTG